>CM035415.1:150786237-151268737 GCA_020310875.1 Ceratopteris richardii
GAGCAAGAAGCATAGCAGTTGTTCATAGCTAAAACGCTGAAGAAACACCCTTGAAAAACTCTCAAAAACACCAAAATCTAGGCGACAACATCACGGAATTACAAGACCTGCATCTGGTATTGCGAGTGGAATATTGCAACTTTGGAGGGTGATCTTGCAACTTAAGGCATATAGAAGTGATAAGGAGACTATAAGGTACACATATTTGCAAAAACATTTGAATTTGGACCTCAAATCCAAGTATTGTGTTCGGTTGAGTTTTGGTATCGCGATACGAGAAATCTCGTGTATTGCGATACTTGTCAAGGTATGGTATCATGCATAGCCACTTGAGGTATCATGATACCATTCTGGTATTGTATCATCAAGTGCTGGTATTAGGATCGCCGTTGCCCCGGTGGCATCGTATCATGTCAGTCACGGTATCGTATCATCGAACGAGCGGTATCGTATCGTTGGCCAAGTTGGTATCGTATCGCCTCCTACTTTGGTATCGTATTGTTTGATCCTTTGGTATCGTATCGCTCAAAGCATCAGTATCATATCATGAGTTACTTCAGTATCATATCGTCTGATTTCTGGTATCATATCGCGTACCTTGTGGTATCATATCGCCCAACTGGAGGTATCGTACCGTGTCAGTTCAGTGGTATCATATCGTGTAGCACAAGTAGTATTGTATCGCGGTTGGATTTGTATCGTATCATTTACAAATTGGTATCGTATCATGAACTAATCAAGTATCGTATCATGCAAATCAGAGGTATCATATCGTGATCACTCCCAGTATCGTATCGTGGAATACAGTAAAACTAATACATGGATTATTAGATATAGTATTTTGAAGTTTACCCTCATGTGGACTAGGAAACCAAGGAGTTCCAAAGGATTTTGAGCAATACAAGAGAACCTTGGAACTAGAAGACAAAGCTTATGAACTTGAGATCTAGTAGACACTTAGGCAAGGATAGACAAAGCATTAGATCATCTCAGGCTAGTGTCAACCATACAGCTAAGTCTTGCGCACAACAACTAAGTGGTTATCCCTACACACTAAGTTCAGAAACCAATGACTCACAAACGTCCTTCAACATGGAGAGACCCATATGTAGCTCAACTACTACCTATTTATAGACACTAGTGTTGAGATATCAAGCTCAACATGTGATGATCCAAGATGACACATACCAGTTTTTTGTTTCTCTGACATGTATAGTAGTCATACCGATATATGTCAGGGATACTTCATTGAGCTTTATTAGATTTATCTACCGAGAGTGATGGCACATTTGTTTCTTGCCAGCTCACTCATTCGCGGATATTAGGTTTTTCCGTACTGATCTTTATATATTGCACTTGTTGTATTCTTGTTTTTAGGTCATTCTTGTACATTCCTTTTATGTAATAGAAGAAGAAGAATAAGATCATTCTTCCTTGCCTCAATCTGTGTGTGTGCTTCTCCTTGAGAGTGAGAGTGTGTGTGTGAGCTCTCTTCGTTATCTCCTTCCTCGTGACATGGTGTCAGAGCGAGCGTGGCTGTAGAGAGCTCGTGGAGAAGGCGACGGTGAAGACTACGTGGCAAGGCATGGAGAAAACACAATTTCACAAACGGCCTTCGTTTGCTATGAAAATCACCGTGTCAGATTGAGGTTTTGGAGCCATCTCGACCTCCATTTCGAGCCCGCAAGGTGGGGCACAAAAAAAATACCAGGTCAATTTCAGAAACTGTAACTTGCGTTGTGTTCGGCGACACTCATGTATTCCAGATCCATAATTTCAAGCGATTTCGTGTACAGTTGATACACGAAAACTGTGTTTTTCTGAGATCGAACTGTCACGTCATAGTGCGACAGTGTTCAAGTAGAAGTGCTACTTGTAGTGTTTTGCAGTGTTGTGAATTGCTGCAGAAACGGCAAACGCAGATGGAATGAGTCAGCTTATGAGCGATAACCTGGACAAGAACAACTTCCATGCTTGGAGATTCAGAATGATGAATTTCCTGATGGGAAAAGGCTACTGGAAGTACATCGAAGGAGAGAATGAAAATGCTCCGCAGTTACCAGAAAGGAATCGAACTACAGATCAGTTAAGAGCATATGAGGAATGGAATCAAGGAGCACAAAAGGTAATGTATTGGCTATCTGTTAGCATACAAGATAGCATGATTGGACACATACAAGATGCCAAGACTCCAAAAGAGGCTTGGAACAGCTTGGTCACTTTGTATGAGATTAATACAAAGGCACGGAAATTGCAACTCAAGAATGAGATGCATACATTGGAAAAGAAGAGCATGTCGATAAGTGACTACACTCTTAAAATCAAAGGCATATGTGAGTCACTTGCATCTATTGGCATGAATGTAGATGATGATGATAAGGTGAAAGTGTGCCTTCGTGGTTTAGGAGCTGCATATAAGCAGTTCCGAACTTCCATACAGCCCAAGGAAAATATTCCGAATTTTGCTGATCTGGTATCTATGCTGATTATTGAAGAAAAGAATCTTGGTGAGGACTCAAACTCCCAAGGAAAGCCTAGTTTTGAGCAGGTATTCTACTCTGGCAGAGGAAGAGGTAGAGATAGAGGTTTTGGAAGTGGAAGAGGAAACAGTAACCAAGACCAAGGTCAACAACAGAATCATGCAGGAGGAAGAGGACAATTTTGAGGCAGGGGGAGCCAAAGAGGTCACAGAAATTTCCAAAGAAATGATTCAGGTAATGATAGTAAAGGATGTTGGAATTGTGGTAAACCTGGACACTTTGAACGTGATTGCAGGTTAAAGAATCAAAATAACAGAAGGCAACAAAACAACTATGCATCCACAAGTGCAGATGATTCTGAGAAGCTGTTTATGGTTCAACATCACATGATGAATACGATGTCTGCTGGTGTTTCAAAATCGAATGATAATGTCTGGTATGTTGATTCAGGTGCTTCAAATCACATGACGAGTCATGCAAAATGGTTTAGTAGTTTGCAGAAAATGCCAGTTCCTGGATATGTTGAAATAGGTGATGATACATCGCATCCTATTGAGCATACAGGAAACATAGCATTGTCTATGGAGGACGGGAAGGTAACACATCTTGCTGATGTGTTGCATGTTCCAAATATAACAAAGAATGTGGTTTCTGTTGGACGAATGGTTGACCAGGGATTACAAGTCAGGTTTAATGCTGATGGATTATATGTAGAAGAGTACAAGCAGGATGGACGATTGGTTGCCAAAGGAAACAAAGTGGGTAGGATGTTCACCTTAAATGTGAAGATTCCTGAAATGAATGCAGCCATGTTTGCAAAAGGTGCAGGAGTTATTGCAGATATAGAGATATGGCACAAACGGATTGGCCATGCAAACTTGCAAAGGATGAAAATGATGCAGTCAAAGGAGATTGTCCATGGACTACCAAATTTCAAAGTTGCAGAAATGCAAAAGGTATGTGTAGCATGTCAATTTGGTAAACAGCCAAGAGCATCATTTCCACATGACAAGCATGTTAGTGAGAATGTACTAGATGTAGTACATACAGATGTTTGGGGTCCAGCAAAGACCACATCTATGGGCGGTTGCAGGTTTTATGTTACCTTCATTGATGATCATGCACGCAAAGTATGGGTATATTTCATGAAAGACAAGAGCGAGGTGTTCACTCACTTCTAGAATTTTAAAGCTATGGTGGAAAAGCAGAGAGGGAAGTACATTCAAACATTAAGATCTGATGGAGGAGGTGAATACATGTCAAATGAGTTCAACAATTTTCTAAAAAATCATGGAATTGGGCATCTGTTTTCATGCACGTACACACCACAATAGAATGGTGTTGCTGAACGCAAAAATAGACATATTGCAGAAATAGCAAGAGCCTTGATGGGTGAGAAGAATATGCCTCATTGTTATTGGGCAGAAGTTGTGCATATTGCTGTATACATCATGAACAGAATTCCGACTGCTGTTGTACATCAAGTTACACCTGAAGATAAGTTTACAGGTAAAAAGCCAAACTTATCACATCTGAAAGTCTTTGGATGTATTGCATATGTACATGTTCCAGATGAGTTGAGGACGATGCGTGATCCGAAAGCAGAAAAATGTGTCTTCATTGGATATTCTCTTGAGCGAAAGGGGTACAAATGTTATAACCCACTCACACGACAGGTGAAGGTGAGCAGAGATGTGGTATTTGATGAAATGTCAAGCTTCTATGCAGATGCCAAAGAAGGACTGCATCTTGAACCAAATGACAAAGAAAATGCTGAAAAATCTAGTGCAAAATCTCAAGTTTTGAGTGGACTAGATGCATCACCAAGCAATAGTTCCAACTAAACTCCATGGAGTGGAAGATTGCGTGGAAATTTCAGTCCAGCAAATTCATCAAATACATCCAAGAAAGGTAAAGAAAACCTTTCTGCTGGTAATAAAATAGGTGCAAGTTTTGAAGATGTTGATGGAGATTCAAGTGGTTCAAAAAAGAGTATTGATGAGGAACTTGGATTTCCCTCTCTGAAGACTCTAGGAGTAAGAAGGGGACATGCAGATGATACAAGAAGAAGTGACCCACGACCAAGAAGATCTGGGAGGATGCGTAATTCAGTGCAACGATTGACATATGATAGTTACATGGCTCGCCATTGTGCCTACATGACAAAGGTAATACAAGATGCTGAACCTTCTTGTTTTGAAGATGCAATTGGTAATGCAGATTGGGAAAAATCTATGGATGAGGAGATGGCTGCACTTTATGGAAATGATACATGGAAGCTGGTTCCATTGCCACAAGGAAAGAAATCCATAGGTTGCAAATGGGTTTACAAGGTAAAGCATAATGCTGATGGTAGCATAAGCAGGTATAAAGCACGATTGGTAGCTAAAGGTTATGCACAAACATATGGCATTGATTATGAGGAAACATTCAGCCCTATAGCTAAAATGTCTACTGTCAGAACACTTGTTGCATTAGCTACAACAAAAGGATGGACTTTGCATCAGATGGATGTGAAGAATGCTTTCCTACATGGTGAGTTACAGGAAGAAGTATATATGGACCAGACACAAGGATATGAAGATTCAAAGCATCCAGAATATGTTTGCAGGTTGTAAAAGGCTTTGTATGGGCTGAAGCAAGCCCCTCGTGCATGGCATGCAAGGATTGCTGATTACTTAACCAGCATTGGGTTTTCTATGTGTGATGCAGATCACTCACTATATGCAAGGAAGGCTGATGATGGCATCACTATTGTGGCTATTTATGTTGATGCCCTCATTGTAGGTGGTGATAATGAAGAAAGCATCAAAGAGGTAAAGAAACTTCTTATGCAGGAATTTGACATGAAAGATCTTGGTGTGCTGCGCTATTTCTTGGGCATTGAGTTTATACATACAGAAACAGGTATATGGATGTCGCAAAGGCAATATGCCTTGAATATGCTGCAAAAGTATGGTATGGCTGATTGTAAGCCAATTTCTATGCCATTAGATCAGAATTTGAAATTGGATACTACATCAGGTGAAGCATTGGAAAATGCCACTATGTACAGGAAAATTGTCGGAAGTCTTATATATCTCACAATTACAAGGCCTGATCTAAGTTATACTGTTGGACTTGAAAGTCAGTTTATGCAAGTTCCTAGGAAGCCACATTTGGATGCTCTAAGGTGCACTCTACGTTATGTGAGTGCTACTTTGGTTTATGCATTGTTTTATGAAGCTGATGTGGATTTGTAGGTTCATGGATACACCGATGCAGATTGGGCTAGTAGTACTCTAGATAGAAGATCTACTAGTGGCTTTCTTTTCTCACTTGCAGGTGCAGCTATTACATGGAGCAGCAAGAAGCAACCCACTGTTGCTTTGTCGAGTACAAAGGCTGAGTATAGAGGTGTTGCAATGGCAGCATGTGAGGCATCATGGCTGGAGATGTTAGTTGCAGATTTAGGTGTGGAAGTGCAAAAGCCTATCACTATCTATTGTGATAATCTTAGCACCATACAGTTAGCACGGAACCCTGTTTTCCATGCTAGAACAAAGCATATCAAGGTACATTATCACTTCATCAGAGAGAAGGTATTAGTAGGTGATATTGATCTTGTTTATGTGAGAATAGATGAGCAGGTTGCTGATATTTTCACCAAAGCACTTGGAGCTGAGAAGTTAAAGAAGTTTCGAGAGATGCTTGGATTACAGATATGGCGTTGAGCTTGAGGGGGAGTGTTGAGATATCAAGCTCAACATGTGATGATCCAGGATGACACGTACCAGTTTTTCGTTTCTCTGACATGTATAGTGGTCATACCGATATATGGCAGGGTACTTCATTGAGCTTTATTAGATTTATCTACCGAGAGTGATGGCACATTTGTTTCTTGCCAGCTCACTCATTCACGGCTATTAGGTTTTTCCGTATGTACTAATCTTTATATATTGCACTTGTTGTATTCTTGTTTTTAGGTCATTCTTGTACATTCCTTTTATGTAATAGAAGAAGAAGACCATTCTTCCTTGCCTCAATCTGTGTGTGTGCTTCTCCTTGAGAGTGAGAGTGTGTGTGTGAGCTCTCTTCCTTATCTCTTTCCTCGTGACAACTAGAAGGTCCCTATAAGACACAATTGGAGTATGTCAGGATCAACCAATTAGTTGCACGCATCCATGAGGATGGTCTAAGATGATTAGTTGCCCAACTCAAAAATCCAAATCAACCCTTGGGGCTTGAATACCCAGTGGTCAAGTTCGAAGAGGGGTCATACATTGACAAGGAAGGAACCATGTATGTGGTTACCAATTTACCTGATTGTGTGAGATGGTGAAAAGTGAAATATGCGGAAACGTGAGAGTTAAAAATTAACTCAAGGATTGTACACACATGGAAACCTGGTTCCTTCTTTGAACTATACAAATAAATGCAACGGATCGCATCTTGATGATGTGCCTGTTATATCTAATGTCTTGAAGTGATTCTAGACCATGAACGTTTGAAGAGCGAAGAGATATGGTCATGTGAGCAATATTTAGAGTTCATATTCTATCATCAGGGAAGTGTAGACTTATCTGCAACCTGCATAAAGTACACCTAAGAGAGGTATGCCATGAGACTTTGATACATGCTGAATCGCTTCATCTATAATCTCAATAATCAACATTCCACCCTATGATACATACTTAATAGGAGTTGAAAGTAAGTATCGCTTTTACATAAAAAGCTTCTATGCATAAACCATATATACCAGTGATCATGCTTGTACATATGTGATATAAAGGCTATGCAAATAGCAATGATGTCAATAGTATTATTGACTTGAAGAAGCTTGACTTGAACAAGCTTCCACCATCATGATCTGCATGATATAAGGTCATGAACTATTGTCCTTGTAAGTGTACTTTGCACGTCTGCTTTCTCTTGTTGAGCTTCACAACAGCACTGTTCCACGGTCTCATGCATCCAGCTTTGTGCCTTCCTCTTGTCGACTCACTTTAGACTTTGATATGTGCACATAGAGATGATGTCTGCAGCTCGATATAAGATCCGCGTAGAAATGATGTCTACAGTCCGATGTAAGATTTGCATAGAAATGATGTCTCCATCCCGCTATAAGATCCGCATAGAAATGATGTCTGCAGACCGATGTAAGATTTGCATAGAAATGATGTCTGCAGACCGATGTAAGATTTGCATAGAAATGATGTCTGCATCCTGATGTAAGATCAGCCTTCTATGTTGAAAACTCTATTAATGTACATGCAGAGAAGTGTGCATGACCATAGATGCTAAAAAATATTAATATCTTTTGCACCGGTTCATATGAGGTATCGTTGGACAAGAATAGTGAATGTATACAGTGCTCAGTATCAACGAATATACAACATCTATAAAAACCATATCATCTGTTATCAACAAATGTTATGAAACACATTTACGCATGAGACAGTAAGTGCAATCATACTGTTATGAGTATTCTATTCTCTTGATCTTCTATATGTCTCCGTGAACAACATATAGTCATACTTTCTTGATATGAAACAATCGACCAAACATGTAGCTTATGTTTACATGATATTGCATGGATTACTCATACATAACGAGTTACGATATGTAAACAATCAATGCACTATTGTGTCTACCTGCACAACACTATAGGCAAGTGAGATGTACGCACAAGGATGAACAGATGTAATAAAGATGAAGAAGGAGAAGCAGCGGGGCAGACAATTGTACAAGATATAACACGAGAATATCATCGCCCAACTTTTCAATAGTGTTTTTCATGCTTATATACATATGATCATAAGCGGCAAAAGTCACCGCAAGTATATTACTTCCTAAAAATATAGATTCCATTTCCTTGGTTTAAGGAATGCATTTCGTGACTGATTTGCAAGTGGATAGATTTACTGTATTTCCTTTTATCCTTAAACTTTGGGTCATATGATTTGTAAAATAAAAAACTATAAGCGAAGGGTCATATGCAAGATGTTGACAAGCCCTTCCTTTGGATTACTTTCTATAAAAAATGAGAATCTCTATGAACGGTGGATTTGAAGATTGCTTGCTCCAACAGCTCCCCTTCAATCTTCAAATGCTACCAACCATGTTTGATGTTGTCTCCCCTTCAATCTTCAAATCCTACCAACCATGTTTGATGTTGTCTGCTCTCCCTCTTGCCTTTCATTTCCTCTGTTATCTTCTCTTTTGCCTTTGAACCTTCTCTTCTATTTTTTTTGTTTTGTTTCCTTCTTCTCCATTCTGCATATGTGCTTTTTTTTTCCTTTATGTAGTTGTTGAAGTAGTAGCCTTTCCATTTTATTGATTATCTTTAAGAACTTTGTGTTGATGATGTCTTCCTTCTTGACCTTGATGGCTTTTTTGATCATTTGATGTAGAAAGCTCTTGTTGATTGACTCCTTTGATTTATCATTGTGTTTGATCTTCAAATAGTAACTTTCTTTCTTCCCTTGCTGTTGATGCCCTTTTGATGTCGTCCATTGATGAATCTTGCTTCATTGTGGTTGATGATGTTCCACTTGTGAGTAGCTCCTTGAAATTGCTTTTGATCGTTGAATCTTCTTCAAATGTAGAATAGCTTTGTTGCTCCTTTTGAATGTCTTTGATTTCCATATGTTGATGTCTTTTCTTCAAGAGTTGATGTAGTCCATTGATGTAGTTCTTTGCTCCATGTATTTGATCTTTACTTTGTCCTTTGCTTCAAGGATAGCTCCATTTTAGTTGATAACAACTTCTTCCTTTGAATGCTTCATGTTGATGTAGAACCTTCCTTCAAGAATATCTCCCCTTCAATTTGAGAACCCTTTTATGTGATCTTTGAATGATATAATCTTTTACATAGTACTTCAAATAAGGAAGTACAAGAGCTTGAATACATGAGCTCTTTTTCATCTTAATACATAATGGAAGTTCCAAACAAGTTACAAAGCTACAAAGTGCTTTATCTATGGCTTTTGCCATTTGTGTATAACAACTTAACTTTGTCCAAATGCAAAGTTCAGAGGTTGTGGTTTTTCCTCACTCATCTTGGAGCGAGCATTGCTCTAGCTCTAGAGTGATTCTATTCCTTCACCTATTTGAAGACTTCATTTACATAAAGAATCAAGTTAATCAAGATCCCAACTTCTTGATTAAACTCCATTTTGTCTTCACCTTCTATGTGTAGAGACAGCTGCTTATATCCCTCCAAGTTAGAGTAGAGTAATTTTTTACCTTTGTTTGAGTGTGTTGAATACACCTTCCTTTCCTTCCTTTTGAGGAAGTATTCTTCTTCATCTTTAAGTGCGTTGAATGCACTTTCTTTATCTTCATATGGTAAGAAAATCTTCAAGAGTGCGTTGAATGCACTTTCCTTCTTCTTTTCTTTACTTCTTCCAATTGATATGGAGAAGTGAATGAGTTCTTTGAGTAGTGACGTCCACGGTCTTTGCCTCGGTCACTTGAATCTTCTTCTTTCAATCCTTCTTGTTCAATAATGGAGGAGTGCTTAAAAAGCACTTGGCTGCAAATACACTTTTCCTTGGAGGGAGATGTGCTTAAATAGCACTTACACATAAAATTTTCTTTACTTTGTATAAATATCTCAAAATAGAGAAAGTGGAGCTTGAAAGGTACTTATCAATGGTCATGAGATCTATGTGATTTTGATACAAAAGTATGTGATAGATTCAATGTTCAATATGAGTGATCTTTGATATGATATAGGTTTCTATGAGAAGGCTTAGAAATAAATTAATGCTAAGGAATGGGTATCTCCAAGATAGAACATGTATAATCATTGATCCTAACCCGTTTTTAAGAGCTCTCGGATCTTAGAAAATGAATACTATTAGGAGAGAAAACCAATTGATATACATTACCAAATGAATACTTCTAATGCCTTTGTATTCTTGGAATTGAGTCTTCGAAGAGAATAGCTTCAATCATTTGGAGCTTTGCTGATAATAGCCTTGAGCTTTCAAATCTCGATCCTTGGGCCTTGTAAGCTGTGTAACCCTTGATATCTTTTCTTTGAAATCCTTTATTTTAATGACGAGCCTTGCTTTGAGCCTTGAATACCAAGCCTTCCTTGAAGATGATCTTCAATGCTGGATATTGAGGTTCCCTTCTTCATCTATGCTTTCTTCATAGCGTTGATGTCGCTAGCCTCCTTTGATGCCGATTCTTCAAAACACTTCTTCATGAACTCCCACATTCCTTCTTCAATAAGAAGTACCTTTATAACCTTGAATAGAGCGCTTGAGATCTCTTTGATTCCTTGCATGGTTGACTTGCAAGAGAAATACCATATATCTAAGTTTGCTTTTGAAGTAGATAGCACATTATTTCCATCATCATGGAATCAAACAAGTTGCTTCATACTCCCCTTGTGTAACAATGTAGATGAGTTACATAACATAAGATTCATAAATCTTCATGAATATAAACTTCATGTGCCTCATGTGCAATAGATACAAGGAAATGATTATTTGAGGCCTAGGGTGAACCATTAAAAACACAACAACATCTTTCCAATGTCATTTGAGTAATCATAGAAGCATTTTCTCAAAAGCAAGAAAATGATATAAGTAATTCTGAGAGGTTGCTCATAATCATAAAAGGCTGATGGGGATATAGCATGGTAACTTTAATTCTTCAACTCTTACCAACAAGATATCAAGAGATGAAGAGCATTGCTATCTACAAACTGTGAAGCTCACTTTGAAACACATTGCCTATTATAGCTTGATAAATAACCCTTTTTGTGAATGGAGCTCAGGAAACGATCTGATCATTAGCTTCTCAATAACCTTTGTTAGCTTCATGATCAAGTCAAGTCATAAATGAAGCAATAGACTTGACATTATTGACGAAGACATAAGAAGCAACCATGTTGTTGTATCCACCTGTAACATTGCTTCGTTCACTTGTAGAGTATGTGTAGCACATAGCACACATAACGTAAATCTTTGATGTTTCGAGCCAATCTGAGCATTGGCGACAGCCGCAACATCACGAGCGAAGGATGGTTGATTGGGGAACCGCATCAGAGATGACCAGTTGTAATAAGAGAACAAAAAATGGATCGTTAAAGTTGAAAGTGTATCTCCCGATGCTTCTTACTTGATAAACCTTGGATATCGTCTTTCAATGTAAGTTGATCCATCTGCTTCATAAATGATTAACAAAAGGCATTGATAGGGAACTGAAAAATAACTATGAAAGGCTTGAAATAGCTTCCCAATGATGGCTCTGATACCACTCTCAAATGGTGAAAAGTGAAATATGCGGAAACGTGAGAGTTAAAAAATTAACTCAAGGATTGTACACACATGGAAACCTTGTTCCTTCTATAAACTATACAAATAAATGCAGCCGATCCCATCTTGATGATGTGCCTATTATATCTAATGTCTTGAAGTGATTCTACGCCATGAACGTTTGAAGAGCGAAGAGATATGGTCATGTGAGCAATATTTAGAGTTCATATTCTATCATCAGGGAAGTGTGGACTTATCTGCAACCTGCATAAAGTACATCTAGGAGAGGTATGCCATGAGATTTTGATACATGCTGAATCACTTCATCTATAATTTTAGTAATCAACATTCCACCCTATGATACATACTTAACAGGAGTTGAAAGTAAGTATCGCTTTTACATAAAAAGCTTCTATGCATAAACCATATATACCAGTGATCATGCTTGTACACACGTGATATAAAGGCTATGAAAATAGCAATGATGTGAGTAGTATTATTGACTTGAAGAAGCTTGACTTGAACAAGCTTCCACCATCATGATCTGCATGATATAAGGTCACAAACTATTGTCCTTGTAAGTGTACTCTGCACGTCTGCTTTCTCTTGTTGAGCTTCACAACAGCACTGTTCCACGGTCTCATGCGTCCAGCTTTGTGCCTTCCTCTTGTGGACTCACTTTAGACTTTGATATGTGCACATAGAGATGATGTCTGCAGCTCGATATAAGATCCGCATAGAAATGATGTCTACAGTCCGATGTAAGATTTGCATAGAAATGATGTCTCCATCCCGCTATAAGATCTGCATAGAAATGATGTTTGCAGACTGATGTAAGATTTGCATAGAAATGATGTCTGCAGACCGATGTAAGATTTGCATACAAATGATGTCTGCATCCCGATGTAAGATCCACCTTCTATGCTGAAAACTCTGTCAACGTATATGCAGAGAAGTGTGCATGACCATAGATGCTAAACAATATTAATATCTTCTGCACCGGTTCATATGAGGCATCCTTGCACAAGAATAATGAATGTATACAGTGCTCAGTATCAACAAATATACAACATCTATAAAAACCATATCATCTGTTATCAACTAATGTTATGAAACACATTTACGCATGAGACAGTAAGTGCAGTCATACTGTTATGAGTATTCTATTCTCTTGATCTTCTATATGTCTCCGTGAACAGCATATAGTCATACTTTCTTGATATGAACCAATCGACCAAACATGTAGCTTATGTTTACATGATATTGCATGAATTGCTCATACATAACGAGTTACGATATGTAAACAATCAATGCACTATTGTGTCTACCTACACAACACTATAGGCAAGTGAGATTTACGCACAAGGATGAACAGATGTAATAAAGATGAAGAAGGAGAAGCAGCGGGGCAGACGATTGTACAAGATATAACACGAGAAGTATATCATCGCCCAACTTTTCATTAGTGTTTTACATGCTTATATACATATGATCATAAGCGGCAAAAGTCACCGCAAGTGTATTACTTCCTAAAAATATAGATTCCATTTCCTTGGTTTAAGGAATGCATTTCGTGAGTGATTTGCAAGTGGATAGATTTACGTATTTCCTTTTCTCCTTAAACTTTGGGTCATATGCTTTGTAAAATAAAAAACTCTAAGCGAAGGGTCATATGCAAGATGTTGACAAGCCCTTCCTTTGGATTACTTTCTATAAAAAATGAGAATCTCTATGAATGGTGGATTTGAAGATTGCTTGCTCCAAGAGATTGGACAGATGAGTTTGGAAATATCATTCCTGAGGAGGAGCTAGGAGACCTAGAGCAAGGAGACCTAGGATGAGAACCCAAGACTCCTAGAGGAAAATCTGTTTTGAACAGAGTGCTCACTCCGGAGTGGGTTCCTCAAGACAACAAAATCATAGAACTATTCTTGAATAGAGAAACGGACAAAGCCTTTTGGAGATTCAAGCCAGATCAACCGAGCCCAACAGTCACCATCTACAAATTCAAAGATCCTAAGATACCATGTAAAGTTGTCTATCTAGATAACACATCAGAGAAAATATTCTTGGTAATAGAAAATCACAAGCATGCATACACTTAGCAGGGTGAATCAATTTTCCCTTCACTAAGATCTAGCATTTCCCATGGTATCCAAGGAGCTAGATAATCCAAGGCTCATGAACCACAGAGGGAAAGAACTAGAGAGAGACCTAAAGTAAGCTTTGCACACACTGTGGGCACAGACAGTTCAAGACATGAGGGTGAAAGACCTGAAAGAGAGAGATCTCGAGCTCATAGGTATCGAAGAGATGAACATGAGTTTCCATTGCCTAGATCACGAGAGCACTAAAGAACGCTTAGACCCTCCCAAGTGGTTAAGTCAATGAAGAACTATTTTGATGGATTCAGAGATCCTTATGATCATGTGGCCGAGTTCAAAAAAGTGTTAAGAGCTGAACATGTTGAGGAATTGTTCACCCAGTTTGAGGCATTTGGTTGGACACTAAAGGGTACTACCTTAGCTTGGTTTCAGGCTCTAAATAGTTGCAACTACCGAGAGATAGGTCAACTGCTAGAAGAATTCATTGTAGAATTTTCCAAGAGTGGTGGGCATAACACATCATTCTTGATCCACAGTTTCAAGCAAACACCCCAAGAAACACTGTGACTTGCAGGAAGATGATTTAGACAATACTTAGAAAGATGTCGTATTGGAGAGCTACCCACACCAGCCAAACAAGTGGCTTTGTTTTTAGATGGCTTGCTCAGCACCAAGTTGAGATCATATGTGTACTTGAAAGAGCCTAGATCCATAGACGAGTGTGTGCGGATATGCATTGACATAGAAGACAACCTAGGTGAGGAGTTAGAATTGTCCAAACTCTATAAGGATTCTGACAGTTCTACTAATCATACCTCCAGAACCTCCACTAAGATAAATGAGATAGCTGAGCAGGTTGCCAAGAAGCTAAGAGTTCAAAATAGACAAACACCAAGGGTCACCTCATTAAAGCAATGCTACAACTGTGGGGGAGACCACATGGCTAATGTCTGCCCGATGATCGCTCAACCCCAAGGAAACCCCAATGCTCTGTATTGCACCATTGAGAGAAAATACATAAATCATACGGCTAAAGATTGTCCATACAATAGTCAAGCTGTCAGACAAAATTTTTAGCAACCTTACGAGTAGGGTAGGTATCAGAATCAATACCAACAGCCATATTATAGACCACAACAGGAATACCAGGCACCATACAGGCCACAACCAGTCCTAGGAAATCAACCACCAGCTCTTGCCAATGTGATTCCAGTTAAGTATGCAATGGTAGAGGAGAACCCTAATAGAGCACTGGTGCCAATGACCCCTTTGATCTCAGAAAATGACTCTTATGTTCATAGTTTAGACTACTCCCATGAAGGTAGTCCAGACGCTTATTACACAGAGTCACCAGAGCATAGGTGAGGCTTATTCCTATCAATATGAGATACCACTTATGGAGCAAAACAAGAAGGCAGAATATTCCAATGTCATGTACACGAATCCCAATCCTAGGCCCCAAGTGAGACAAGTAAGACCACAAGCCCCTAGAGGACCATGTTTTAGATGTCAGGGTGACCATTTCATTCATGAATGTCCCCAATCACTAACTCTGGGACAAGGACAAAACATCACAATATAGAGCTTTTGTTTCGAGTATGGCAAGGAACATCTCCCTAGAGAGTGTCCTAGGAATCCCTCTAGGGCACCCAAGGTTACACCCATCAATGTGGTAGGCTTAGTGGCAGATTCAAGTTCAAGCAGTAGTAATGTGGCTCGTGTATAGACAGTTACAAGTGAATCAGGAGAGCCCAATAAGAGGAAAACAAGAACATGGAAAGATACTAGGGAGAGAACCAATCGTAAGTGGAATAAAAAGATATCCGAACTAGAAGAAAGCTTGAACGATGCCAAAAAAAAAATAGAAGACATTGCATCTCAAAGCCCCTCGCATGCTGAAGCTCCATCCACACCACCTCATCCCACCCCACCAACCATTGTAAATAGAACGCAACCAGGGTCTGTTCTTGCATATCCAACCCCACAAGGCTTGGACATGATGTTCAAGGCCTACGAGGCTGGACTTCAAGAAGGGCCAACACCTGCAAACCTAGACAAGAGTTACCCTAGAGCAAATTTAGAGATTGAAGAGACAAAAATGCGCATGAAAATGGTAGAAGTAGCTCAAGCTATGCTCGAGAATAATCAAAAGTGCAATCAGAAAAACTTTGTTAAATCCGATTTGCATTTCCAAGGCCTATTAGAAAGATTAGAGCAGTTGGTAAACTAGCCCCAGGTTTCAGAGGCTCAACCAGTTGTTGAAAGAGAAATCTTACCACCAATGAAAGCTTATGTTCCTGATTCCATGGATGATGGAGCACCTCTTTCAATTCAACAATACTCTCTAGAGTTCTTGCGGGAAATACAAGAAGAGAAATGGGCCAAGGACATGCTGATAGATTTTTAGCCAAAACCAAAAACTGTTTAAAGCACATGAACACTTTGGACTTTGCTTTGAGTGGATATACCCATGTATGCCTGGAAAAATCACATAAAATATTACAAACTAAAGATAATTTCCAAAAGAAGGTGTCTGCATAGGACCACATACATCACTATGTACAAGCTGCAATTTCTGAGTAGCCCGAACAGAACCATCTTTTGGAAAGGATGAACGCTGCATTTTGCCCAAAATACAGCCTTCACAAACATGTTTTCCAGGTGCCTCAAGTTTGGGCAATGAGGACACCATTTCAGATTTTTGTAGGCATAGCAAACTAGCAAAATTCAGATGACCAAAGTGTGCATGCCAAAGCTTTGCATCTGACATAGCCTGAGAATCATTTACTGCACATGCCAAATCATTTCAGATCTTTCATAGTCTATGAGCTTATACAGCCCACAACATAAAATGCTAGAAGCAATAATCACATCGCCATTTGACAGATCATGAACTGTACACCTGTCATCAACAAATTTCACAACCAATCCAATCTTGGCTAATACAGAAACTGATAACAGGTTCTTTTTTATCCCTGGCACAAATAAAGCATCTGATAAAGTGAAAGAACTACCATCAGCAGTAGTCAAAATGATCTTACCAACTCCCATAACAAGATAAGAGGAGTTGTTGGTGCATGTAACAATATTCCCTATAGGGGCAGGCTCGAGTGAAGAGAAGAGACTGCGCTGCGAGGTAATATGTTTGGTCGCCCCACTGTCAAAATACCAAACATCTGAGTCTACTACAGACATGCACTGCTCATGAGAAGATGGGTCAAAACTGCAGACAGTAGTAAACACCCATTCTTCTTCCTGCACAAGATTTGCAGGCTCCGTTTTTGGTGTAGAGGCCTCTGCAACAACCATTCCAGCCTCTTTCTTCTTTGCCTCTCTAGCAGCCAATTTTGGATAGTTCTTTATGATATGATCATTCCCTTTACAGTACTTACAAAACAATTTCTACTTTTCTGATTTCTTCTCATCTATATCTTCCTTCTTTGAATATGCAGAATTAGCAAATTTCTGCTTATTAGTTGAAGAGCTCCATTTTCCTTTGCCCTTCTGACTAGCCAGGAAAGCTTGATCTGCAACTCGCATAATGGACCTGTTTTGCCTCGACTGATCTTATTGTAACAGAACAAAGACTAACTCCTCAAATGATAAGTTTGGATTGCCTTTCATCATCAACGGAAGAGTAGAAGCAAAACTCTGATATGAATCAGGAAGACCATTCAAACGGACTGCACAAGTGAGCTATCTGGTATAACGTCATCAGCAGAAATCAACTGTTCCTTCAAGACTTTGATCTTCGTTAGGAAACTGTCCATAGAATCACCTTCATTCATGTGCTCACTCTCCAACTGTTTTTGGAGGTAAGCAATAGGAGCCTCATTCCTAGCTTGGTACAATGTGGTAAGTGTATCCCAAGCATCCTTAGCTATTCTGCAAGAGAAAATGTGAGGAATAATGGCACGTTTGACAAACAAAGCTATCAATGCATGTGTCTGGGCATCTCTGCCATCCCAACGAATCTGCTCTATAGTAGGTGCAGCAGAAACAACAGCACGAATAGGAATCTGCAGAATATCATCTTCGACACCATCTTCATCAGCTCAAGCACCTGTATTTGCAGTACCTATAATCAGAGGTGTAGCAGGACGTCTTTCAATACCCTGCACAATGTTCCACAATCCTTTTGCAACCAATACATGTCGCATCATATAAGCCCATAACGGGTAGTTGGTACCATCCAACTTATCCTCAACAGCCAACATACGGAATACATCACTGCTTTTAGCCATGGTCGGTGACTAAAATACCTTGATGCAAAAAATTGACTGTATCTCAAAAAGTTGAACAGAACTACCCAGACAAATTTCGCTAGACCTGTAGTAGACTTTGAGACACTTATACTGGCAAATAGAAAACTGGTATATACCTTTGGCACAAAAAGATGAAATAGCCTGCACAAGCATTGTGATAGTGCGTTCGAAGGCCGAAACGAGCTCAAATCGCGATTTCGGCACATAGAGCGAAAATGTTTTGATCTCTGAAACACCCTGAGTATGCTCACCAAATTTCGTGTGAATTTGAGACTGCAAACGGAGGAGTGTTGATGGTGCCCTAGATGAAGCGACGACCTGCTCTGATACCAATTGTTGGAGATAGACGTCTACGGAAGCACACAAACAACACAAGGAAGAAGAAGAAGCTTGGAGCACAAAAAAACAATACTGAATGTATTATTAGAGAATGTACAAAGATAAGTAGCCCATTAGGGCAATAGGCGTATATACAAGCCGAGGGGAAAAAAACCTCCTAAAGAGGGAAAAAAGTGCCCCGGCGGTCCTAGTGTGTTCACACACATCACTACCTAAACATATCAACATGCAATACATTTTCTTCCTGTAGCAAACAATGTTTTGTACATCGTAGACCTCTACAACCAATGCATATCTAGAATAGTGGAGGAAGTAACCGCCTCTAGAAGCATTTATCCCTAGGGCATAACCAAATATCCTGAATGATATTTTTCTCTCAAGAAGAAACACCCTATATGCATTAAATGGAAATGAGGAATAGCCCATATATTTTTATAGGCTCTTCAAAGAGAACAATGCAAAATCAACATGCTCACTACAAAAGCTTATGTACAACATAGAATAAATCTATATTTAATTTTTGAAGATATTGAATAATTGAATGTATACTCAATTTTTCTTTTCCTTTATTCCCTAAACCTTTCCTTATGCCCTTCTCACTTCTTAAAAAATTTTTCTTTGTCTAATATAGACAACTACAGAAACAACGAAAAAATAAGATATAATATGTATTGGGGAAAATGAATCATGAAGATAAAAGGAAATTGTAAAAGATAATGAAAAAAAATTAAAATATGATATGAGTTAGGGACACGACAAATCTTTGATGATCCTAATTGCTTGAATCGATCGCTTGTCAAAATCACAAAATACCATACATATATGGGCTATTTATATTATGAATACCTCTGAATGATTAGTGAAAAGGGATTTTTACATGAGAAAAGTTAAAAAATTCAATTTCTAAAATGAATCTATGTCATCACCCATTCAACGCATTAAGCTCATAAGAAAATTGTAGATGGGCAGAATCCCTTAAATGGGTCATATATCAAAATCATTACAAATAAAGGTAAATTTTCCTATATCTAATGTCAACATCAATGAATGATAAGTAATAAGGGGGATTGAACACGGGGCAAACTGAAAATCTCATGTAACGGAATGAATTTAGGACACAGCCAATTCAAGTGATTACATTCATCAAAAATCCTTGAATGGACCTAATCGCTTGAATTGGTTTAGTCGCAAAGATGACTCATAATTGCAAGGGAATTGATTTTTGACATACCTCAACCTCATCTTCATCCTAAATCAATTCTTTAGCATCACTTCTCATTGTTACTTTGTCCTCAACTATTTCCACAAATGAGTATCCCTTTCCAAACAAGTTAATTCCTTTCCACAAATGAGTATCCCTTTCCAAACAAGTAAATTCCAAGATCTTTCTATTTCTCGTCTAGATCTTCATTTGGAAGTGTTGGATTCTCTACAATTACTCTCTCATAATAGTTAGAAAGTTTTAATTTGGATGAATCTTTAAATGCATCATTTGAGAAGATCAAGTGAAGGTTTAATTAAAAATTTCTCTTTATATTTTTTTCTCCTCATTTAATTAATTCCTTGCACTTTCATCAAATTCAGTTATTGCGGCACGAAAATAATCATCTTATAGATTGAAGACTCGTATATAAATATAGGGAAGTAAATTCCTTCCAAGAGATAAAGTAATATGGAAGGTTTGGGAGAAAAAGTGATTTTTATAAGATCTTTACATCTCTTTTAGGCTCACTAATGGTTGTCTCTGATCTAAAAGTTTCACAACAAAGTTTTTGACATTTTCTAATTCTTCTTGAAGGTTAATCTCTTCAAAAATTTATTTCACAATAATATCTAAATATTTTTGAAGAGAAAGGTCTAGAGTTATATCTTTCTCCTCATCAAGGATCCTTTATTCATTCTTGTCACGATACATAATCAAGCCAAATCAAAAGGTCCATATGCACTAAAAGTTAATAACAACCATTTTCATGGTGTAGACAAAAGTCCATCGTCCTAGGGAAGAGGGAAGCCTTCCTAAACTTTCTAGTAATTCTTGCCCTATCGAAAGGATCCTTCTTAAAGATGCTTCGATGGATATATTTGTTGCTAGAGATTACCACTTCATGTCCATTCAATACTCAAAAACCTATTCCCCTCTTCCATAAGAAATGAATTACTTTTTTCTGCAAGACGTTTATTAAAATCAAAGGAGGGATTGAACATCTTCATTGAATTTGGAAACTCGTTAAGCCTCAAAGCCTTTTTGAAACATGAAATCCAGTAGTTTCTCAAATGGAGAGACATTGGAAATTGCAACCTTCTCTTCCTTTTCAAAATCCATTGCATCAATGGAGGGGTTGAAAAACTTCATTTCATCTAGAAACATGTTAAGTTTGAAGCCTTCTTGAACCATGAGATCCAATAGTTTCTCAGATGGAGAGACAGTGGGAATTGCATTCTTCTCTTCCTTTTCAAAATACTAAAGGAATTTAATTGCAGATGCAAGAGACAATGGATGCAAGAAAATCAAGGAAGTCAAAGATGGTCAAAAATGTATTTTCCCTTGAATCTTTCATGTATAGAATTGAAGTCTAGGAGTGATCACTATGGGTGCACAACTTTGTTGAAGGTAAAAATGAGGGAAAGACAAGGGACGTGATATTTATAGGGGAAAAAAGACCTTGGAGAATTCAAGTGCACTAATGATAGCATGCCATGTGGCAAGGCTAGGATAATAACGATGATGAAATGATGTGGAGAAATATGATTTTGACACATGGAAACTTCTAGTTCAAATTTTATAACGATCAAATGATTTGCACAATGTGCCAATCATAATTTGATCATGTAAATTTTACAACAGTCAAATGATTTGCACAATGTGCCAATCACAATGCCCTTTGGATATGGAAGATTTCTAGCTTAATGGGTTTAAGTCCACTATGCTAGTGTTAGGCTACCATGGTTGGTACAACTATCAAAATTTTGTAAAAATCTAATTTCTATAAATTATTTCTATAGAACTTCATAGGAGCTTGACCATCGTATAGTGTCTATAACTGAAAAGAGCAAGCTCAAACAAAGAGAGGCTCGTATTCTAGAAGAGACAAGAGAAAGGGCTTAGTCTAACAAAAGAAAGAATCTAGTGCAATTATGTCTATGCCTAATGGTATCTTGTAAGTCTCATGGTATTTATGAAGAACTAATGTAGAAACACATTGGAATAAATTTAGATAATCCCCATTCCCTAAATCCATTGTACTTTTAAAGTAAATAGAAATAAGTAGTATCAAGAAATCTAGAGGAATCACAAAATTATAGCCAATTACCATCTTAAATGGAGTTGCATTGAGGACCGTTTTATAGGCCACTCCATATGCCCAAATAATGTGATGTAGCTATTTGTCCCAATATGAGCATTTTTTATCAAGAATATGAGTCAATACATCACATAGGATCTTATTCATAATTTTCATTTCTCCATTTGCTTGTGTGTGATATGGTGTTGATCTCTTGTGAATCACAATGTTTTGTAGTAGATACTCAATTACTTCACACTAAAAATGATTTTCTTGATCACTTATGAACTCTATAGGAAATCCATATCTTGTGAACACATTCTCAAATAAGAACTTTAATGTCATTTGTGCATCCTCTTTCCTATTAGATTTTTCTTCTACCCATTTGGTAAGAAAATGTGTTGCAACAATGATGTATTTTGCATGGGAGCTTCTAACTAGGGAGTATGATAGGGTTACAAGGTCTATACCCCACTTCAAGAATGTACATCCTCCCATCATTGGTCTCAGTGGAATCTTGATTTTATGCATAGGATATTGAGCTCTTTGACATGTGTCACACCTATTCACATACGTATGTGCATCCATATGAAGGGTAGGCCACCAAAGACATGAAAATAGAATGTCTTTGATCACACCATTAGCTCCAAAGTACCCGCCTGCAACACCATTGTGTGTAGCTTCCAATATCTTTAAATAATCACTTTCGTGTATGCATAATCTCAATTTCCACCCCTTTCATCCTTATATAGACTATCACAAATGAGGGTGTATTCTTCAACCTCCTCCTCTAGACGTTTTTTAGCTCCTATCATACCTTGAGGGAAGGTTTCCACTCTTGAAAGATCAACTACATGATTGCTCCAGTTAGGTATTAGAAACACTTCATGCAAGGTATCATGTTCAATGAGAGGTTTTCTAATACAAGATGAATAATTCTTAAGTAACCTATGGACATCTGCTTCGATGGTTGGATAATATATGACTAATCTCTTTAATGTTTCTGGGGTTCTAGGCTTCAAATAATTTTGTTGTAGTGCACCTAAATGTGCTAATTGCAACCATTTTCCATGCTCTTCCTCTTCCACACACACATGAAAAATTCCTTGATCATATTTCTTATAAATACTTTCTGGTAGGATGTGATATCTATATGACTTACTTAATTCCTCATCCTTCATTCTTAATATGGGGTTCTTAGGTCCAAATGTTAGGATTGGATTTCTTCACCCAATTTAGAACTACTTCAAGGTTGAACAAATATGCATCAATATTTTTGTCTGACACATCTTGCTGGGATTCTTCTCAAGTGATTCGCGAAAGGTGATATGCCCAAAGGTGGGCCTTACCCATCCTAAAAGCTACTTCAAAATCACATTCCGTTAGTAAGATAAATCACCTTACTAATCTACTTCCATTGCAAGGTGTGTTCACCAAGTGTAATAAGGCTTGATGGTCTATGAGAAATTTGAACTTAGTTGCCAGAAAATAATGTCAAGTATTTTTTACTGCTTACACCATGCCTTGTCATTCTCTTTGAATCGTTGTGTAATTTCTTTTGCAACATTCAATTGTCTAGTTGCATACGCAATGGGGAGATCTATGTTTCCTTCTCCTATGGGTTGTTCTAGCTCACATCCCATAGCAATATTGGATTCATCCATGTGGACATGGAATGGATTATTCCAATCTGGTGTTGTTAATTAAGGAGATGAGCAAAAATGTGCTTTTATCTTTTTATAAAAGATCCCTCACATTCTTTGTTGCACTCAAATTTTTTTAGAATGTGGTATAAGGGTTTTTCAGTAATTACATACTTGTGGATAAAACAGACTTCATTTATGATATTCCATCCTTAAAAGCAAAATTTACTTGCTTCTTCATCATGATGAAAATCGGGATTTTATGCCCAAAATCAAGATTTGATGTTTTTGTGCTCAAAACTTACTCAATTTTAATTTTCTTCAATTGTACAATGATCTTTTCAAATATTCTTCAACAACTCCAAATCAATTGTCACCTACAATTTATCAAAACTCAACAATTAAAAAGAAATTGAAACTGCAAAAGAAGAGAAAAAAAAGGAAAAAAACCAAAAAACAAAAAAAACAAAAAAACAAAAAAACAACAATTTGATTTTAACTTGTAATATTTTGATTTTTTGAATTTTTCTTTAACTTATCCTTATCCACTACTCAACACACACCTCATACATCACTTTATTACAAAAAAGAAATTTGTTTGTAGTTTTATCAAATTTTCAGTAATTTTTATCCTAAATGAAGGAAAACACTTCACCTAGGGTTTTCTTTTTGAAGATCCACTCATGTTTTTGAAATATGATTGTTTGCACTCACTATACTTGAAATCTCACAATCGGAATAGGGCTTCTTAAGAAAATATGTGTTGGAAAGTACAACTATCAATCTATGCAAAGATAAACTCAATGCCTTTCCTTCAAATGGCTAAAACAATCTTTTTGAAAGATAAACAATTCACCTAGGTCAAGAAAATGGAACAATCAATTTGCACATAGCTACTTTACATGATTTTATTCATTGCAACTATGTTGTCTTTCCCAAAGATCAATAAAATCGCTTGGTACTCTGTCAAAAAAAAAATTAAATATGCAAAGATAAACACATTTCACTTTCCTTTCAACAAATCAAGCCATCTTTTTGCAAAAGACTTGCACTTTACTCTTAAAAAGCATGAGCAACTATCAATTTGCATAAAGATATACATTTACATGGCTCAAAAGGTTAATTCAAGCTTTCTTTTCCCAAAAGACAAGCCTAAAACCTACCTTCCCAATTTTTCTTACATGATTATAGAGTAGTACATTTCCAATTTTTTTAAATACCATCAACAATGGAGGATCCGGCAAGGTCCAAAAATTCAATGAAGCTTTTGTTTGTTTCGTCAAAAACGGTGCCAAAAAAATTTTGTTGTTAACCTTTGGAGTTGTCCTCTCCAATCATTATAGCACAAAAGATTAACTAACACAATTGTCAATCCAAGAAGTATGCAAAGACCACAACCCCTTATATTTAAAGGAATCCAAGAATAAGAGGAAACATTATGAATACTCCTAGGAAACCTCAAATGGAAGTAGCTAGAATACTTTTCAAGCACTTGAAGGGAAGTATTTATGAGTTTCTATATTATCCATATACATCTCATATGGAGACATAAAGCTCTTCTCTGATGTAGATTGGGAAGGTCCTAAAGATGAAAATAGAAGTACTTTAGGATATCTCAACTTTGAATGTACAAGCTCATTTAATGTTTGTATAAGAAGCAACTTACTATTTTAGTTTCGTCAATTGAATGTGAATACAGAGGATTAGCCAATGGGACTCAGGAAGCCATGTGGATCAAAACCCTATAATCATATTTGGGCCTTGATTCCTCTACTCCTCACATATTTGGAAATAACATTCACTCACTTCATCTTGTAGCAAATCTAATCTAGCATGCTAGGACCAAACACTTAGAGGCCCATTATCACGATATTAGAAACAAATTCAAAAGCAAGGAAGTTGAGCTCTCATATGTATATAGTCAGGAACAATGTGTAGATATGATGATCAATGCAATGGATGGAGTAAAGTTAAAGAGATTCAATGCTACGATTGGACTTTAGGAAATATTGAAGGAATGAAGATTCAAGCATCTTAGGTGTTAATATAGTGTTGGAAAGATTCCCTACAAGTTAGCGATCACTTTTGCTAAGTTTTAGGCTTTTACTCACAACTAAGTGTGATTCAAATTTTGGTTGATGAGGGGGGATTTTAGACTCAAATTGAGTCAAGGTTTTGTGTGCTTAAAGGCTTGCTCCGTGTGACTCCAAGTGGCATCCATCTGATGGTCAAATTGAGACCAAGGTTGAAGCTTGAATTTCAACACTCCCCCTCAAGCTTGAAGCTCAAATTCTTCATCCTAGCTCCAACAATTCAATGTACTTCTTGAAATTTCATTGAGTCTAGAGCTTTGGTGACCATGCTAGCCCATTGGTCCTTGGTACTTATATGTTGCACTTGAACATCTTTTCACAGTACCTTCTCTCTGATATAATAATATTGTACCTCCATGTTTTTCCTCCTAACATGAAACATAACATGATTAGCTTCTTGAGCCAAGTAAGCTCACAGTTCACTTGAGCTAATGACCTATATTCAGCTTCAATGGAGGATAGAGAAAATCTAGGTTGCTTCTTTGCCATTCAAGAGATGACTTTCTTGCAAGCATCACTGCATATCCTCTTGTGCTTCTTCTATTTTCTTTAGATCTATTCCAATAAGCACATGCATACGATTTCACCTGTAATTCATCTTCAAAAGTATAAAATATGCCTTCATTGAGTATATGCTTGAGATATCTAAGTACTCTCTTTATGGCAAGCAAATGTGAAACTCTAGGTGTGTTCACGAATTAAGATAGCACACCAGCTATATGCTATGTCTGGCCTAGTAATAGTGGCATAGTTCAATGATCCAACTATAGACCTATATACAAAATGGATCCTTCATTTCATTACCTTCTAGTGAGGTCAATTCTTTGTTTACCTCCATAGGAATGCTCAATGGTTTGAATCCTAGAAGTCCATACACCTTCAAGAAATCCAAAATGTACTTTCTCTATAACGAGCCAAATGCCATTGTGTTTATATGTAACTTCAATACCTAGAAAATACCTAAGATCTCCAAGATCTAAGATCTTGAAGTCCTTCCCAAGATGCTCTTTGATGTCCTTGATACATTCTTCATGATCTCTTGTAATAACTAGATCAACTACATATACACATGAGTAAACAAATAATTCATCTTCCTTCTCGTAAAACAGTGATCGATTTTCTTTGCTTTGGTTGTATCCTGTTAGGGGATTCTCACATTGAAAGGTGATTGCATTTTTGTAGGAAAAGAAGGGAGACAACAAAGATAGACAATTATGCCTAAAGCCTCTATATCTTGATTAATCAATGAAGAGTACAATAGCTTTGGCTAGAATGAGAGAGGTGTTCTCTATGTGTAGTTCTTAAGCCAAAGAGCGCATACACAAGTATAAGAAAGATGACAATGGCTTGAGTAGTCAACCTCCTCTATGTTGGTCATCCACTTTGTCTAGTAGCATGCCCTTGTGCCCACCTTGCGCTCAAGCTTCCAATAAGGTTGAATGAGGGGTCAATCTATGTTGATGTGGCCTTGATGATACTTTTACTTTGTTCCACCTTAGTTGCTATCTTAGTCGCTTTCTGTGCACTCACTATTCAAGTCCCTTACTCTCCCTTGCTCCTTAGTCTAACTCCTTAGTTCAAGAATGAAAACTTATCCTCCTATTTGTACTTAGGCTCATATTTAGTGTATCTCCAAATATGATCCTTTATGGTGTGTGGATTCATGTATGTTGCTTCAACTACTTGTCTATCTTGGTGCTCTTTTGTATGTCCCAAGAACCTCCTCATGTAAAAGAACCAAGACTACCTATTTTGTCCTTTAGTGTCTTTATGGAAAACAAAATTTCAATGGGGGGCACATATAAACTCTTTTAATAAGCCCACAATTCTTATATTTTCTACTTTTGACCCTTATTTCTCTGAACGTTTTGCATAAGGGAGGGCTCACTTGGACCTTCCATAACACTTAAAAAGCTTTGAAACCCTTCAAAAGACCATTTTATAACCTACATTCCAATTTTAATCACATACATGTATGTGAGTGCACAAAATCACACCCATAGGTATATACATTCATATTTAGTCACACTCTCATAGAAGCATCTGCACACACTCAATTATCATTCACATGACCACACATATAAACACATTTGGTTATACATGTATGGTTACACATATACACATGTGAGTCGATACACACTCACACATATGAAAAACCAAAGATAATCATATACATAAATGCATCCACATACATAAGCACATATTTATATGCACATATAATAAAATCTTGTTCATATATACATTAAAAGGAAGAGGTGAAATAAACGTGCAAATGGATATGAAGTTTAAGGTGCAAAGAACAAAACCAAAAATCAATTAGAGGTTCTTGCTCAATCCAGATCTCCATCTTCTTCAACGTGCAAATACTAAAGAGAGAGATCAATGAGCTCAGTAAATCACATAAAGCATGTTTTTAAGAGATTAGAGATCACCACTTTTGAAGAAGATTTTTATTTTTCTTGAATGTCAGTCGGAGTGATGAAATCCTTTCGACATCTACCCCCACTAAACTTGCAAATCATCACGATGGGCCAACCTACAAATCAAGTCACAAAACATAAACAAGTATCAAATAGTCATAGGTAGATGCTTATCACTTTGAAATTTAGAAATAAATATATGTATACTTCATCCAAATTTATGGAATTTGGTACAAACTTAGAGAATAAAGTAAATCCGAGCTTCATAGTCATTATATTATGTTATAGTTAGTGTAGACAGACAAGCAATCATATGAATGAATCATAAGCTTCTTTGTTCTTCCGTTCACTAAACTTGTTCAGATCGAACAACTTATTCCAAGCATTGGCATATACTCATACCTACTAACTTAGTTTATAAAACTATATTTTGTTTCCCTTCTTTATCTCTTACTGCACAAACTCTCCTTCAAATTTTATTATTTTCTTTACTTTTTATTTTTTGTTTCCTTTTGTGCTTCATCCCAATTGAGCTCTTTTTCTTTTTTTTTAACAAAAGTTAGCCTATGCCGAAATTGGGTGCAACTCGTGGGCTCCATGCGATCATGTTTATCCCACTTGTTTGCCAACCTGACATAGTGCAGGACACACAACATGAGTCCCATATGAAATTGATGTTAGCTCGTGGCTCTAACCACCCAGCTAGAGTTACTCCACCTGCCTATTGACCCATATAGGCACATGACAACATACAGGTTAGGCCATAACACAAAGCTAGCATCGGCTTGTGGCCTGATCACTTGAAAAGGATAGCTCCATTCACCTCCTAGCCCATCACAATACACTAACAACACATACACATACATATATAGCTAGCTTGAGTATGAAGGTTTTTCTAAATCATAATCTATCCAGGGGTAGGATCTTGCAATAAGTAAATAGTAGGAACCAAAGAATCCCACTCACCAAGTTTTCATGTTTATTATCATATACATGCACTTATTTTAAGTTTTTCCATCACATTCAAGGATTTTCATTCTCGTAAACTCTAGTCTACGAATTGATCCTACTCATATAGTCTTTGCTCTTTCATGCATTGCATGTAATAATAGTAGGTGTATGATATTTTGAATCTACCAAATTTGCTTAAATTTGTATAAATTCCAATACAACTATCATATATAAAATGCAATGCATACTTACATACATTTAAAAAAAAATCAAGTCAGAAAGGAAGTGTTTCACTTGATTTTAGCTTTTTATTACATATTCATGTCATTCTTCATCTGCATCATCCTCATTTAAAAATTCTTCATCTATTTCATAGTCATTGCTTGATCTTCATTTCAACAACTTGATTTTGTTTCCTGCAATCACATTTCTCAAGGGAGTGCCATCAAGTTCACGTAAAGCATATGTACTTGTATGAAAAATAGAAACAACAACATAAGGACCAAACCATCATGTAGTTGATTTTTGGCATGCATCATATTGGGTATCAAATGTACTATCATAGACAAGTAGCCAATCCCTTGACTCTATGGATCATGGCCTAAGCTGATGTCTCTTATCAAAATAAATCTTATTTTTTAGATGTGAATCCTTTAGTTTTTCAATAGCTTATTTCATACTCTCATTCCTTTGTTCTAATTGTTTAATTCTCAAAGCTAAGTATCTATAGGAAGAATTTCCTTTTGACCGTACATGGGTTCAACTAGCATAAAACTAGTCTATCTCATATATGTCATCTGATCTCTCAATAAAGAAAATGATAGATATCTTGGCCATTGCTTGTTATCTTTGTTGCATGCCTTTGAGATTGCATGTACTATAGAAGGATGAACTCGCTCAATCTTCTTATTTTCTTTTGAGTTATAGGCATTCATGATAGATAAGCAAATTCCATGATGATCAAAGAACTCCCTCACCTCTCTAGCATCTAACTCTCTTGGATTTGCTAGTAATTTTTTGACATATCCAAATTTGGATATAACTTCTTCTAAAAGGAATAGGCATACATTATAAGTAGTATTAGATCAAATTGCATGACCTTCCACATGATTTTTCAAGTCTTCACATGCAAGTACTATATATCTCATGCCATCACCTATTTTAAGCATAATTACAAGATAAACTACCCACTTGTAATGAATTCAAGGTGGATAAGCTAGGTGTAAGGGGTCTCTATGTTTGATCAAGGAACGCAAGTAACATGTGGCACATGTGGTCACATAGTCTTTAACATTAATGTACATCCTTGGCCACCAATAGCTTTTCCAAATTTTCTCATATGTTGCCTCAAAACCCTTATGATCTGCCCATAAGCTTTCATGCATTTCTCTCATAATTAGCACCTGAACATTTTTGAAACCTAATTCTCTTTGTGGATATTTCACCTTTCCTCTAGCATGCCACCAAATAAATCCATCTTTTAGAAAGAAGTTGAAAGACTTCTTTCTGATGACATTCTAGAATCGATTTGCCAACCAAATTGGGGTAGGTTGTAAGCTACTAAGATAATAGCCTATGTGTTTCCATTGTCCCTCATAATCCTCATATCTAAATGATTCATAAGTAAAAGTAGATGGATCATTACTAATCAAGTTTATCCCTCTTTTTTTTGCTTCATCATCATCATCAAATCTTCCTCGTAAGAGCATCTCAACAACAATACTGAGTTTTCTAGCAATATGAATAAAGTCTAGGTTAATAAACATGATATATGCAATCCACCTCAACATTGCAATATCAGGAGATGAGCAATTAGCAATCATTCCTATCAATGGAGGATAATCAGTTTCCACAATCACATTCACTCTAATAAAATAATCTTTATCTCTTCTCAAAGCAATGAATAATCCCCATAACTCTCGCTTAACCTGAGGATAGCTTCTTTGAGTGTCATGTAAAATTTTTGCACCAAAGTGAACTACATATCTTTGTCCCTCACTGACATCCAAATCAATGACCCAACCCATACCAATAGGACCAGTATCAATGGTTATAATTACATATTTATTTCTTGATTAATCAATATGTTTCAAAATTGGAGCATTGATAAGCAATGGCTTTAGTTTTCTCATTGTTTTACTATGTTTTACAGTCCAAACGAATTTGTTTTTCTTTCTTAATAAACCATATAATGGGTTTGAAACATGAGCAAAGTAAGGGATCCATATTACATAGAAGATGCAAGCTTCTAAGAATCTTCTCACTTCAACATTGTGGCAAACCTTTGAAATCCTACTAATGGCATCAATTTTTTGTGGATATGCCTACAACCATAATGCTCACATGGATGTCCAACATTAAAAAATTCATTGAAAAAAAAGTGGATTTCTCTAAAGATAAAGTCAATCAAACCTCTTTGAGTCTCTGGAAGATTCTTTCATAGTCAAAAATGTGGTTGGAGACAAACTTCCTATATCGAGATGAATCTATAGTTACATATTTCTCCTTTTCCACACAAACTTGTATTAGAATATTTCTATACATTTATCACTCTTGTAGCAAGTACACATATGTACTAAACCCAAAGGATTTTTCATCATGGTCAGATCCTTACTCTTGATGACTAATTGAAACTGGTCATATCTTGAATATAGGTCACCCATTGAATAGATCAAGTGTCCAGCAAATGCCCTCGCAAATGCATCTACAATAGATCTTGTTCATACATTTTTGATAGTGACTTTGTTGACATGCTGCAGATCCTGTATGAAGCTAGTTTCCTATTCTTTTTAGGTACCATGAACAATCGATTTGAATATGGTTATGATGATGGTTCAAGGATTCTCATAGCAATCTTCTCCTTTAACACTCTCATCACCTCAGGTAAGTGCACCTTTTGCACTGGTATCAGGCAAAGATTCCATAGAATATGCGATATAGTGAATATGACCATAGGAGTTACTAGCTTCAAATGAGTGCATCCTATTTCATGTGAAAATAGGGAAAAATGCTCTTCCATGTTGAATGATCATCTTTCTAAATTGATATATTTAAATTTTAGAAAGAAACTATTCTCTAAACTTTATATATCTCATAGTTTCCATAGTAATGTCTGTCCTATCTTAGATGGATCTCTAATGATAGGATCCTGAGAACTCATTGTCAAAGAGATGCTCTCTCCCTAAAGTGATTAATAGAAACGATGGTAGAAGCAAACTTTAGAATACCAACACTGACAATGCTACATGGAAGGGAGAAGAATGTTTCAAGATCAGGTAGATGGTCAAAGGAAGATGGTAGATAGAGATTGGTAGTTGATTTTGATGAGCACTTAGATGATATCTCAAAGGATTGGATGAATCAAGACTTTTTGATTAGGGTTAGCAAGAAGCAAGTTCTTTTGATTGTCTCACATATAATAAGCATGGTTAGCTAGAAAGTGTGTCACACTAGCATGATTATCAGGAAACTATATAAGAAGAAGGTATGATCACTCAAGGAACTAATCATCAATTACATTAGGGAAAATATGAAAAATTATGAATACTCAAGTTATCAGTTAACCATGGAAGAGCTAAAGATTTGATAGCATGCTAGGAATTCATTGATCCATCGTTGAGGAAAGGAAGACTAATGAACGCTAATATTATGATGTCATTAATAGTGAATTGATCATATACACAACGTTATGAGCATGTGAAAAAAATATCTCAAAAATTGTATGGCCAAATGCTATGTGGAAATCTTACCACATGGAGTAGATCGTGAGTTTGAATCTAATGACAACCAATAAATATAGTGAATGAAGCATTTTTTAGCTTGTTTTTAAAAATATCAAACAATTGTAGTTATCGATGATTATCGATAAAAATAGCGATGCCAGATGGATAAATTTTAAAAGAAAAGAGTTTTTCTAGGGTGATGGTTGAACCTCTAAACATAGAGTTTTATCACTATAAAAGTAAACGTCCAACTACATTCTAGGGGGAGTTAATTTTTCTCACACTCTTGATGACATGCGTTTTTCGACATGCATTCACCTATGAATACACATTGATGCTTTGATGATTGTTTGTTCATGATCAGACATGTTGAAGCTCCTCCAACATTGCTCTATACACTATGATTCCACTGACAAACACTTTGATCATCCAAAATTAATTATTTTGTCATCATCCCCAATTTGGATGTTCATCCTTCCGTGCACCCAATGCTCTATGATTCTACAATTTTAATACTACGTCCAACAACCTTCAATCCATTCTCTCTAATGCCTCTAGCGTTTTTTGGTTCTTGCAATTAGTTGAGCATACATTTGCTATGAGGACAGTAGACAAGAGCATTCTTCTTCATTGATTCCCACTCGGACGTACTTGTAGACTCCGACACATCTCTGATGATGCCAATTGTATGCTCCATACTCTCGACACATCTAACATTGATAGGAAGTCTAAAGCTTCTTGGACAACCCTCTATCATATTCTGACACTCCAACAATGCTCTGATTTTTCTAACTAAGTCCTCACTTATAGAAGTTCATCTTACAAATGCTTATGCTGAAATTTTCATCCGACAACAACATCTATGCTCTACAATGCTTCAATTCTAGTTCTTTGATGCTTGTGAAAACAATGCCTATAAGAATTTTGATTTGACACACAAAGCTCTTGGATGCCTATGACTTATACTCAGAAGAGATTCCATTTGTTCTCAATGATTGATCCGAGAACAACTGATTTCTGACACTGATTCCATCCATGCCATGAGAAACAGTACAAAGACCCACTTCCCCCTATGATCCGACAACCTCCTCATTTTCTATTCAACAAGCTACCTTTGATTGTTACACCTCTGCCATGGAAATTGAATCTTATTTTAACAACCACCAAACACTTTGATCATTGCATGAATTCATAGAAAGAATGATCAAAACTTTGATGACCTCTGATGAATGATGGCTTCCTCTTGTATATTCAATTGAGGGAAGTAATCTGTGAGTGCTTAATGGAAATTAAATTTGGTTTTTAAGATGATGTTGTAACCATAGTACATAGTTTCACTTATTCAAACTTTAATCGAGAATTCATTGATTTCATTTCCATGTTTTTGCTTAAACTTGTAATTATTTTCAAAGATTTTTAATTGAAAAGATAAATTTTATTGATGATGGATGTGCACATTGATAATTCCAAACCCAGAGTCATACCATTCATCCTTGTGCTACCTGATTTGGCTATTCTTTTACCTTGTGAAATTGATTTAAATACATATTTTATTGTTAATATTATTCTTTTGAGTGCTAGAGCATGCCCAACCAAATCGTAAATGAGATTCACGTGACTTCACTTGAAGCACCTTGCATGCGCCCCTTAACTGGCAGTTGACATGAACCCGACATGAAGACAATGGCGAGGGAATGCAGGTGAGATTCAAGTGCATTTTCATATGCATACATGTGATTCACGAATTTGATGTAGTAGCTTCATCATCCTTGGGAGCCGTAGCTATATCCAAACCTTGTACAATCTCTTGGGTGTTGAGGACCGGTTCATTTAATTGAGTGCCTCCATAGAGATTTACAAGGGATAGATCATCTTTGCATCACCCATCACATTGACTGATAGAAGCTACAATGATTGCAAACACAACATTTTCTTATAATCTATTGTATTTATCAATTTGATCCAAGTGCCTCCATAGAGATTTACAAGGGGTAGAACCTCTTTGTCTCACCCATCCCATCGATTGATAGAAGCTAAGATGAATGCACATACAACATATTCTTAGAATCTATTGTATTTAGCATTCTTTCAATAGAAAAAATAACAATGTATTGGATTACACATGTGCACACTCATTGACCCTCTTCTTCGAGCTCAAGTTGGTAAGGTTCTCGCATACTCTCAAACTTTTGTTTTATTCACATATCTTTGAGAAGCTACAAACTTAGAACACTAGAACAAAATGCACTAGTTGAATTAGTTGCTATGCAAGAAGAAAAACTAAAATTGGAGGTCAAAGATACCATCAAAAGTATTCGAACTCACTTGCAACTTGCGAATAAGCACAAAGTGCAAGACATCTGTTAAAAACTGGTGAATCAAGCTCAAAGCCAAAAGGTTGTAGATGCTTTATTTAAAGAAAAAGCGAAATTCATTGGATTAAACATGATAGATTACTTAGATGTCCTTGAAGAACTTACCAAATCAAATGGATTACCTAATCCTAAGTGGGTTCCATATTTAATCAGGCTACGCACCAAATCTGTGATTGCCACAATTGAACCTCATGAAAATTTAGAATGGGAAGAATTCAGGAAACAACTCCATAAAGATTTTTACATGGAAGATTTTAGTGAACATAGCCATGAGGTGTTCATGAAGTAGATTAGCTCGCCCAAGCCTCAAACAACCATTACACAATTCCATCGTGAATTTATGAATCACTTTTCTCAATGTTGAGAGAGGACATGGAAGTAGAGAGGACTGCTCTCACACTAGATTATTTTCTACATTCCCTCAAAATTTTGAGTCGAGATGTGAGAGTAGTGGTTGAGAGAAGACTTGAGGAGTTAGGGAAGAGATATGGCCTTACAAATGACTGGGCTACAATGAGAGGGGTCATAGAAGTGGTCACTCATATGAAGCAATGAAAGTCTACCCACTTACATGACCCTAGGGAAATTCATATCACCACTAAGGTTGATCATGTAGCATCTTCATCCAGAGTACCTAGTGAGCTACAATCTGATATTCTTTCTAACAAAATTGAAAATATGATGCAAATTCAAACCAATATGTCTAAAGAAATAACATCCCTAAAAATACATTATATGCTTTGAGCACTTACGAAAATACTTTTAGACATTCAAATTTACCTCAAATGACCACTCCAACTGAAAATCCTCACCCTACCTTTGCAAGGACTTACAATGAGCATCGAAGCCCTAATGTAGGGAGATGCATTTGGTGTTATTCCATTGACCATCTCACTTATTCATGTGAGTCCTTGAAGAAGGTACAAGATCAAAGGCTTGTCATAGAAACCAACACAAAACTGTGTGATTTTAGGGCAGGTCTACCCTTAGCCATCAATTGGGGAAAGGGGGCATATGAAAAAATTGTATGAAAACCTTTCTTACTCAAATCTAGCAGCCTTTGTTGTCAAAATAGAGTGTTTGGATAATAGTGATGAGGACTTTGATCAACCCAATGAGATGAAAAACTATTCCATAGAAGCTCTAGTCAAAGCAAGGGATGACATTATGCAAAAAATATCTTGGGATCCACCTGTTGACCAATTCTCCATCTATTCTCACATTGCTAATGTAGAGGAGAAGAGGTGATTAACAAGATGCAAATGAGTCTGGGAGAAGATTTACAAGGAGACAAGTAAAGGAGGAACCACTTTGAACTAGGGGAAGGGTCTAAAACAAATCAACAACGAAAGAAAGAAATCAAAGAGGGAAAAAACCTATGGTGAGTGAACAAAATCAAATAGAACAAATTGATGAAAAAAACTTGACAAATGAGATGAAACATAAACTGATGAGAAACAAATGAACAAACTAAAAATAATTCTGAAAGCAATTTTAATCTCAAAACTTGAACAAAACGTGGATATGAAATTTTGTTAAACAGTCAAGTCACAATGTCTTTAGAACAAATATTTTCCATAGCTAAACTTGAATTTAAGGAAAAATTTATCAACGTGATTAAAAGGAAGAGGTTCCCTCTCTCAGAAGAAATTGAGATGCAAGACATTTAAGACTTGACTCATGTGCTGAACAAATCTCTTACTTTCGATGAGTTTGATGAATATAAAGACGATGAGGCCTATAATGCTAATAAAAATTTCTTAGGACCAATTATGCATGGTGATGAAAGAAAAAAATTTGAAAGTTATTTTAGCAAAAGCTTCTAGGCTAGGAGAACACCTGAGATAAAGATTAAACTAGGGGATAAAAAGAAGTCATATTCAGCTTTGGATCTTGTTGATTCTTGGTCAGAGATCAATGTGGTTTCCAAATAACTTTATGATAAATTCAAATGGCCAATTAACTAAACCATGGGTGGATTATGAGAACAAGTGATAATGGTTACGGGTCTTTATTAGGAGCTTGTGCAAACATTAGTTTGATGATAGATGGAGTTTCTAAGACATTTCACTTTTTTCATCAGGGACAATTGCTCTTATTAGATAATCTTATCTTAACCTTGCATATGTGAGACTAGAATGGAAACTAAAGTAATGGATGATGGGTCTACATATGCTAGCATTAGATCTAAAGATGACTTGAAATCAATACAAGTAATGACTGTCAACCCAAATCATCTATGAAACCAAGAACAAATAAGAAAAACTCCTCTTCATCCACAAGAGAAATTATGTGGTGATTTCTTACCTCTACATGAGTTTGGAACTTACTGTGATCAAAAGTTTTTCTAGATGCCACTATTGAGCAACACAACAGTGGACCATGAGATTGATGTCTCACATCCCCTTGTACATACTTTTGAAAATTTTCTATGTATTTTCCTTCATCACAATTGCATTTCACATTACAAAAACACACATAAAGAAATCATAAAAACCCAAGAAAAATATTTTAAAAGTAGAGGATACATTCTATCCGATGAGCACATTGAATATATTATTGACACCTCATTGACGTTTTCATTACTTGAAGAGCTTCAACATGCACTACATGATGAAAACACGTTCAAATTTGTGCTTCTAAACTCCATTGATAAATATGATTTGATTTCCACTTTTGTTATGGAGTGTATAAATGAGGTAGCTAAAATCAATACAAAGTATAAAACACTTGACAAAACGATAAAACCCATTGGTCATCCTTTACCCAAAGGAAGTGACATGAAGTTCAAGTAGGTCTCTAAAGATCCTATTTTATGTGAGCAATCAAACATAGGACACACCTTTGCTGATGAAACGATTAAACAACTTAAGATAGGAAGTGATAATTCATTTCTTTTACCTAATAAACAAGACTTGTTCCTAAGAATCATTCAAAACTATGAGAAATCTTTTTCACTTTATCCTCATCAGATAGGTTGTGTTGATCCATGACTAGCTCCACCCATGATCATTTTTGGGGTACCACACATTCCATGGAATCTTTGCCCCATACCAAATCCCAAAAGCTCACTTACGTGAGTTGATGAGACTGTTTGAGGAGACGATGCACATGAGAGTTCTTGAGCCATCCTTAGCTCCACATTCGAATAGATGGTTCACTGTAACGAAAAAGAATGGAAAATTGAGGTTCATTCAAGACTTGAAGCCTATCAAGAAAGTCACAATAAGGAATGTTGGAATTGGCCCAATCATAGGAGAGTTTGCAAAAGCCTTTTTTTGGGCACTCCATCTACTCTATGGGTGATTTATATTCAAGTTATGACCAATTCCAACTTGCTATTGAGAGTAGAGACATTACCAGGATGAACAATCCTCTAGGCTTAGTATGTATGAGCACTTTGTTGTAGGGAGCTACAAACTCAATAGCACATATGATGAATGCTATGAATATGTTCTAGCATGAGCTCATTCCAAATGTGACAATGCATAGATGGAATTCCTATTAAAGGACATGAAAAGAAGTTGAAAGATGAAGCCTTATACTCTTTAGGATGTAGAAAATTTGTTACTAACTACATTTCTGATTGTGAATGCATACTTCAAAGATTTGAAGAGGTTTCTCTAACATTTTCCATTGAGAAATCTGTTTTTGGTGTCAATGAAGTACTTATTGTTGGAAATCCATGTGGTCACTATGGTGAGAGGCCATTTCCACCTAAACTTGATGCCATAAATAAGATTCCTAGAACTTATAGCAATGTTAGCAAAGTGAGAAGATTTCTAGGAGCTTCTGTCTTCTACACCATTTGGATACCTCACTATGCACATGTTGCTAATTGTCTTTATGATTTATTGAGAAAGATTAGGAAGTTTATGTGTACAAAAAAGCATTTGAAAGCTATGAGAAAATTGAAAAACTATTACTTAATGCTCCTATCTTGAAACAAGTTGAAGTTTTAGATCATAAGCCCATTAGTTTGACTATAAATACAAGTCTTATAGGTATTGGATGGGTAATTGGTCAAGATGATGAAGAGGAAAAAAGATATATAGTTAGACTTCGAGCTAAATTTTTGCATGAAACTCAATAAAAATACCCACAAATCAGATAGGAGCTTTTGGGTTTTAGTCACGATTTTGAAAACCGATAAGGAATATTTCATAGGAGCCAATATGATTGTTTAGACAAATTGTTTAGCACTTATAAGAATGATTCTGAGTTGTTCATCACCCAATATTGCAATGTTGAGATGGATCTCCTATATTAAATTTATAAATCCAATTTTAGTTCATATTCTTAAAAAATCCAATTTTGTCGCTGATATGCATTCTAGAGCTAAGTTTAAAGATGATAATGCAACAGAAATAGATATAAATTTAACTAATTATGATCCGAAAGTGTATGCGTACTAACAAATTAATGATAAAGAATATGAAGGAGAGTGGAAAGATATTGGCAAATACCTTAGTTCTCTAGAAAATTCACCTACTTGGTCTATGAATAAATTCAAAGATATTAGAAAATGAGCTTTCATTTTTTTCTTAAAAGATCGATTTATTTCGACACATGCTAGGGGGAAAGTGAAAATGCCACAAAGATTACTAGGGAAAAAAGCAACTTCGATTGCGAGTTATGAAAAATTTGCATGATACATGATTAGATGGACATAAAGGGTTTCTGGCTAGTTATGAGAAAATTAGAGAGAGTTATTGGTGGCCAAGAATATATGTGAATGTAAGTGATTTTGTAAACACTTGTCCTACATGTCAAATACATTCATCTCTAAAGCATAGAGACCCTTTACATCCTACCTATCCACCTTGTATTCACTATAAATGGGTAGTTGGTCTTCTCAACATGCCTACAAGTAGTGATAAGATGCATTATATTCTACTTCCAAGGGAAAATCTAACAAACCATATAGAGGGCCAAGCACTACGATCCAGACTAACATATAATGTATGTAGATTGTTGCTTGAGGATGTCATTTCACGTTTTGGGTATATTGAAAAAGTATCGGCTGATATTAGATGCTCAAGAGGCTAGAGATTTCTTTGCACATCATGAAATTCACTTGTCTCTTAACACTGCGTACAAACCTATGTGTGGTATTTTACTAAATGGACCTTAATCACATCAATTCGTCAAATTTTTGGATTGAAACTGATTATTTTTCCTTGTTTTCTAGAATTTGGGTTCACTATTTAAAAATGAGTATCTGATGTTGTGTCTTCCTTAGGAAATTTCTGCATTGAAATTCTATTCATGTTTATACATACATAATTTTTGTATGTATGCCGATCCATATGAACACGTTTACGTAAATATCCATTGGCATATGATTTTTCTATTGTTTTTACATATTTATGTATATCATATATGCAAATTTGATTGTTATTGGCATGTGTGTTTTTTGCATGTGTAAAGATGTGTGTGCATGTTTGACTATGTGTTTGTGTGAGAGTGTAGTAGTGCATGTTTGCATGTGTGTCTTTTTTGTTTTGGTTTCTTGTAGGAGCACACAAAGAGATTGACGTATTGAAGCTCAAAGAGAGAGAAGTTTAAGATGTGACTATTTTATGAAGCTCATGAACATATTCTAGAAGGAAAAAGGAGTACTATACAATGCTAATTCCAGCATTGAAATCAGATTGTTGATGGTATTGCAAAATGTGAAAAAGTATGCAGACTAATTAGTGATATGATTGTGGTCAAAATGCAAAAAGGAAGATGAATTCACGTGAAGGCGTTATGTCTTCTGTGCGCTAGAAGATCAAAGAGAAAATAAATTGTGTGAATGTATATCTAATGCACCTATGAGTGTGCATTTTCTTTTTGAGATAGTCGATGGTATTGCAAAAAATATGAAAGAGTATGTGAGCTCATCAGTGACCTGATTCTGATCCAAATAGTAAAAGGAAGTTGAAATTAGATGCATGCCTTATGTCTTCTGTGTGCTAAAGGATAGGAGAGGAAAGATTGTTGTTTCCATATATCCAATGCGTCTATAATTGTGCATCATCTTTCTGTGAAATTTCTTGGCAAATCAACGGAAGAGAAGTCGTGGCCCTTGTATAGAACAAATGATTACTTCTCTTTCTCAACTTCGAGATTGTAGTCGATAGTTTGAATATTAAATAATTGAAAATTAAATTTTACCACAAGGTTCACTTACATATCTAAAATATGATTTTACATTATTTCTTTCTAATATTTTATAAATCTCGAAAAAGAAATTTCGATGATATTCTCATTATAGTTTCATTATATGCAGGTTTAGTAAAAGCAAATGTTGAAGAGATAATCATATGTCCTCGTGTAGAAGAGCAACTAAATGTGGTGAATACAACCATGAATGTAACTGCACAAGGTATAGGTTGTTCGAAAGAGAGCTAAAGTTTATGTAAAATTGGTATTAGATTACAAATCCGTTCAAGCGTGAGACCTTGCGGCCATTGCCCAATTCATTGATTACATAGTTGTAGTTTTTGCATCTCTCTCTCTCTCTCATTGATTACAAACATATATATATATATATATATATATATATATATATATATATATATATATATATATATATATATATATATATATATATATATATATATATATATATATATATATATATATATATATGGATGTCCTATGAGATCCAATATATCCTATGAAATCCAAGAAATCTGAATTTGATGTCCGTTTGCACACAGAATGCTCTTTTGTCTTCTCCTTCAACTTGATAGTTGTATTTTAGTTCATTTGAAGTTGTACTTGAATCTCTTGGACTTCACTAACATTCAAGTGAACATGGAACCTTTTTTTATCCCTTTCACATACTTGAGATTGCCAAAATCAAGAATTATGATACTCTCCCTCAAGCTCAAACCCCTTAAGCTTAAACTCCGTGAGTTTGCATCATCCGATGTCCGTACTGTTAAATTCTTCCTTGAAATATGAAAGATTTATCGAATACAAGATCTGCTTTTTAAATATTTGAATCATAGCTATTTTTGTATACATACTTCACGAACTTATTTGCGAATCATATTTTCCGTGATTAAGTGAGTGTGCTTCCTCATACTAGGAGACATTTGATTGCTACCTCAGTATATTTGACAAATATTAAAGAAAAAGATAGTGTGGCTTGTTTCATCAAGCTTCAAGAGATGAATTTAGACCCTAACATAACCAATAAATGTTTTTTCTATACGATGTGTATACCAACAAGTCATTTTCCTTGAAGGATCAAAGTGGAAGAATAGGATTGAAGACTTCATCCATGGGATTCTTCCACCAAAGACTCCCATAATCTACATAATTTTTGTGAATTTGAATATGAACTTAACTTTTAGGTGCTTTTGATTGAATAATTAGCCATGGATCATAGAGATGCTTTGTCATCTCATGGACTCAATCGCAGGTTGTTTCATTTTTTTAGTGTGCGTTAGGAGTGTATCCAATCTAGGTACTAGACCCCTTGCGTGATTAAGCTAGTTACCCCCCTCCTTGCTTGTTTTCTTTCACAAGTATATCTCTACCTACACATGAAAAGGGGTGAGCACGGTAAGCTTATCTTGGAAAATTCATTTCTCTCTACTTCATGCTCTATTCTAAGTGATAAATATTTTGATCAAACTCTTGCGGTATCCTACTATAATAATGTAAAATATAATTGAAAATCTCTTACTAAGTTGACAGAAATTCTAGAAACATTGAGGTAATGTGTACCATTGGGCAAGCTTGGGAGGTCCGTTGAATCCAGAGCTACATTGCTGAGTCTTATCTTGTCCCAACAATGCTAATAAAGACTTTTTTGCATGGAATTGCATTGAGAAACGGTGGTTTAAGTGCTAGAGGATGATGTGGTGTACACGATCATCAACAAGAAGAAGTAAGGGGCAGAAAGCCAAGGAGTGAATACATCAAGTAGATATATATACTTTAGAAAGTCTCAATCGCAAGATATCCCCCTTGTTTGGAGCCTAGAACCTTATTAAAAATATCAAAACGATCATGTCAGAGTTTAGACCTTAGACTCAGAAGTTAGGTCAGTCCAACTATCAACAATAGAAGTTTAGAGTCTCCAAGTTCCTCATTAGAAAGAGCCTTTGGGGAATTGCTAGTGGAAAACGGGGAAAGCCCTACTTAAATCCTATGACAACGAGGGAGAATTAACGAAGAGTTTTCAGGGAATTCAAGGAAATAAATGTGAGAGTATTTTCCATCCTATCTCAATGCAGAGGCAATGACATGATTGTGCCTATAGAGGGCCTAGGGACCTCAAGGAACGTTTGGGAATGCTGAAAAGGATTTTATTCAACCATAACTAAAACTAGCATATTCAAGTCAAGAGTAAACTGAGTAACTCAACAAAGAACCATAGTATTGGTATACATGGGAACATAACTAATATGGACGAAGTCATACATGACTTAGGCTAGATTGAGAGCCATGTAGAGGACGAGAACCTAGTAGCCCATGTGCTTAATGATCTCCAAAATGATGAAAGGTGAAGAAAATTCATCAAAGTGTGTTTACGGATAGGCTAAATGACTTTTGACAATTATTAACTCTTACTCTAGTAGAACAGAAGAACATAGGTGGTGTAGATAGCAAGAGAAACCATACCAAAGTTTTCTACCCAAGGAATTCAAGACAAAGATGCAGAATAAGTGGACATGGGAGAGTTATTTAATCGAAGCTATTTATAATGTTTTAGAATGTGGAAGTCTCAGGTTTGTGTGGACAAAAGCTCAGTCATTGGGTATGTCAGTTCTTATTGAATTAGGTTTTAGTGTTTGACAAGAGAGATTCTAAATGAGGTTTAGTAATTTCATTTATGCATATTGAATTCAATGTCTCCACAAATACACCAATAGCAGATGTACTATATATGGAAAGGAATACACGGAGGAAAACATAATGTCCAAGAACAAGTGAATTGAGAAACAAATGTGCCATCTCTTTGGATAGACAAATTTGGTGAAGTTTACTGAAAGCACTCCCAATGTGTACCAACATAAGCACCATAAATCTCAAAGAAAAAAAAAGTGATACATGTGAACTTCTAACATCACATGTTGCATTTGATAATCAAAAACTTTAAACACAAAATGGTTTCTGTATTTGAGAAGAAAGAACTTAGGAACAAGTAGAAATAAACACTAAGGGTTTTTAAGCTACTTTGTACGCTCCTACATCACTTTTGTATTTTTCTTTTACTTTAAATGTTTGTTTCCAAAGAAAAAAGAGCATCTATCATATTGATTCATAAGCAAAAATTTTCACTTAGGCGTTAAGTATATGATTACAAATTCAATATTATTTTTCAAAGAAATAATATGAAAATAGAAACGTAGAACGAATTACAAATTATTTATGTTTCACTTAAACCAAAATTTTATCAATCGTAGTACTAAAATGTGTTCATAAAAGTTTTACCTTAATTCACAAGTAAGAAACATGAAATGTACATTGCGCATTAAAATCCCTCAAGTAATTAATATTTGTAAATGACCAGTATCTGGATCCATAGTTTTGACCTAGTGTTATAGCAAATGTAGCAAAAAGTTTTGATCGTTCTCCCTCACTCTTTTATGACAACTATCTTGTGCTCCATCATAGTAATTGATACTGTAATAAAGTGATAGGAAGGAGATGATTGAACCACACCCTTGATAGATAGAAGATGGTTGAACTACACCCTAAAAGAGAGGATTAGGAAGTAATCCTCAACCATGGCTTTTGGGGCAAGTGGTTAGCCCATCACATTCTTAACCAAGAGGTTGTGAGTTCAATTCCTTACTCCCTTGGAAACCTGGCTTTTGGGGCAAGTGGTTAGCCCATCACATTCTTAACCAAGAGATTGTGAGTTCAATTCCTTACTCCCTTGGAAACCTGGCTCGCATACCAATGTAAGGAATTGAACTCACAACCTCTTGGTTACGAATGTGATGGGCTAACCACTTGCCCCAAAAGCCATGTGAGAAATGTAAGGAATTGAACTTACAACCTCTTGGTTACGAATGTAATGGGCTAACCACTTGACCCAAAAGCCTTGGTTGAGGATTACTTCCTAATCCTCTCTCATAGGGTGTAGTTGAACCATCTTCTATCTGTCAAGGGTGTGGCGCAATCATCTCCTTCCTATCTTTTTATTACAGATATCTTGGCAATCCATAATGCTTTCGACTAGAACAAAATTCTCATGTTTTTTATAATAAGCTTACATACCTTTGTTTCTACTTGTTTTCATAGTTAGATCTTCTCCTCTTTGTGAGATTGATTATTAGAGATAGAGATGCTGTATGAAATCATGCTTATGCTGTCCATGATAAACATTTAATTGGGCATCAACACAAATTGCTATTCAATAACTGTGGCAACAAACAGTGGGAAGATGTTCTCCAATGAGTGATCATTCTTTCCTTTTGGAAGTTCGATCCTTAACTAGCTTTTCCATTGGGCTTGAAATTTAGGATGGTTAACTTGCACACTTTCGATCCCTTTTATCCCCCGATTAGTACGGACTAAGATCAACTCTAAAGGTCTTGAACTCTCGATATTCAAACGAAAGCACACCATGTACCTTCGACAACATTTCTACCTTTTTGTCAAGGAGCACTAGCAAAAATGGCTAAAACGTTCATCTTTCTTTTTTTTTTTTTTTTGGGGGGGGGGGGGGGGGGGGGACGGGTGTCAAATCTAGTTGGCTACTCTAGTAGGACACTACTGATCATGTCATATGACGAGCTGCTAACCCAACTCCCATCTAAAGAGTTTTGTCTTTGGCGTGCTCTTGAACATAATTAATCTATTAAGCGCATCAGAATTTATAAAACCAAAAGTAGAAAAGCCACACTATCATAGATAAAACATAGATAAATAAATACAGATCTAAGTTGGTATAAAAATAAATAGGATAAATAGATAAAGAATACATGAATAGTTGGATGAATAAATAGTTATATAGATAGTTAGATATATATATCTATATATATATATATATATATATATATATATATATATATATATATATATATATATATGTGTGTGTGTGTGTGCGTGTGTGTGTCTCTGTGTGTGTGCATGTGTGTGTGTTTTTGTACGTATGTATGTATGTATGTTTGGATACCTCTACGTACACATGGAGAGAGTCTACCAACAAGAGCCTTGATGGCCTGAGAAGAATATGCCTCATTGTTATTGGGCAGAAGTTGTGTATACAGCTGTATACATTATGAATAAAACTCCAACTGCTCTTGTACATCAAGTTACACCTGAAGAAACATTCACAGGTAAAAAGCCAAACTTATCACATATGAAAGTTTTTGGATGTATTGCATATGTACATGTTCTAGATGAGCTGAGGATGAAGCTTGATCCAAACGCAAAAAAATGTGTCTTCATTGGATATTCCCTTGAGCAAAATGGATATAAATGTTATAACCCACTCACATGACAAGTGAAGGTGAGCAGAGATGTGGTATTTGATGAAACGTCAAGCTTCTATGCAGGTGCCAAAGAAGAATTGAATCTTGAACCAAATGAAAAAGAAGATGCTGAAAAATCAAATGCATAATCTCAAGTTTTGAGTGGATCGAATGCATCACCAAGCAATAGTTCCAACTCAAATCCATGGAGTGGAAGATTGTGTGGAAATTTCACTCTAAAAAATCTATCAAATACATCCAAGAAAGGTAAAGAAAAGCTTTCTGTTGGTAGTAAAACATGTGTAGGTTTTGAAGACGATGGAGATTCAACTTGTTCAAAAAAGAGTCTTGATGAGGAACTTGGATTGCCCTTTGTGAAGACTCCAGAAGTAAGAAGGGCACATGCAGATGATACAAGGAGAAGTGACTGAGGACCAAGCAGATCTAGTAGGATGCAGAATTCAATGCAACAATCGATGTATGATAGTTATATGGCTCTCAATTGTGCCTACATGACCAAGGTAATACAAGATGTTGAACCTTCTTGTTTTGAAGATGCAATTGGGCAGATTGGGAAAAAGCTATGGATGAGGAGATGGCTGCCCTTTATGGGAACGATACATGGAAACTAGTTCCATTTCCACAAGGAAAGAAACCCATAGGTTGCAAATGGGTTTACAACGTAAAGCATAATGCTGATGGTAGCATAAGTAGGTATAAAGCACGATTGATAGCTAAAGGATATGCACAGACATATGGCATTGTTTATGAGAAAACATTCAGCCCTGTAGCTAAAATATCTACTGTCAGAACACTTGTTGCATTAGCTATAGCAAAAGGATGGACTTTGCATCAGATGGATGTGAAGAATGCTTTCTTACATGGACCAGCCACAAGGATATGAAGATTCAAAGCATCGAGAATATGTTTGTAGGTTGTAAAAGGCTTTGTATGGGCTGAAGCAAGCTCCTCGTGCATGGCATGCAAGGATTGCTGATTACTTAACCAACATTGGGTTTTCTATGTGTGATGCAAATCATTCACTATATGCAAGGAAGTTGATGATGGCATCACGATTGTGGCTATTTATGTTGATGACCTGATTCTAGGTGGTGATAATGAACAAAGCATCAAAGAGGTAAAGCAACTTCTTATGCACAAATTTGACATGAAAGATCTTGGTGTGATGTGCTATTTCTTAGGGATTCAGTTTACTCATACAGAAATAGGTATATGGGTGTCACAAAGGCAATATTCCTTGAACATGCTACAAAAGTATGGTATGGCTAATTGTAAGCCAATTTCTATGCCATTAGATCATAATTTGAAGTTAGATACTACTTCAGGTGAAGCATTGGAAAATGCTACTATGAACAAGAAAATTGTGGGAGCCTTTATATATCTCACAAGTACAAGGCCTGATCTTAGCTATATTGTTGGACTTGAAAGTCAGTTTATGCAATTTCCTAGGAAGCCACATTTGGATGCTTTGAGGTGCACTCTAGGTTATGTGAGTGCTACTTTGGATTATGCATTTTTTATGAGGCTGGTGTAGATTTGCAGGTTCATGAACACATGGATGCAGATTGGGCTAGTAGCATGCTAGATAGAAGATCTACTAGTGGCTTTCTATTCTCACTCGGGAGTGGAGCTATTACATGGAGCAACAAGAAGCAGTGCACCATTGATTTGTTGAGTACAGAGGCTGAATATAGAGGTGCTACAATGGGAGCATGTGATGCATCATGGTTGGAGATGGTACTTGCAGATTTAGGTGTGGAAGTGCAAAAGCCTATCACCATCTATTGTGATAATTTTAGCAGCATATAGTTAGCACAGATGCCTATTTTTCATGCTAAAACAAAGCATATCAAGGTACATTATCACTTCATCAGAGAGAAGGTATTAGCAGGTGATATTGATCTTGTTTATGTGAGAACAGATGAGCAGGTTGCTGATATTTTCACTAAAGCACTTGGAGGAGAGAAGCTGAAGAAGTTTCGGAAGATGCTTGGATTAGAGGACATGGCGTTGAGCTTGAGGGGGACTGTTGAGATATCAAGCTCAACATGTGATAATCCAGGATAACACGTATCACTTATTTTATTTCTTTGATATGTATAGTGGTCACGTCGATATATGTTAGAGACACTTCATTGAGCTTTATTAGATTTATCTACCGAGAGTGATGGCACATTTTTTTGTTCCTAGCTCACTCATTTGCCGACATTAGGTTTGTCCTTATGTATTGTCTTTATATATTGCAATAGTTGTATTCTTGTTTTAGGTCATTCTTGTACATTCCTTTTTATGTAATAGAAGAAGAAGAAGAAGAAGATCATTCTTCCTTGCCTCAATCTGAGTGTGTGCTTCTCTTTGAATGTGAGACTGTGTGTGTGTGTGACTCTCTTCCTTATCTCCTTCCTCGTGACAGTTTGCAGGTAGGGTGGAGAAGCCTAATAAAGAGATATGTAGCCTTTTCAAGAAGAAACAAGTCAATGAACCAATTATGTTCATGATGGATGCAGATGGGGTTGAATGCAAAATGGATGAAGAAAATAGTACACTAATTGTCAACTTCTTTACCCAACTCTGGGGGTTTCCATGCTTCTTTCTCCTCACAGACGTGATTGCACGGCTTCCATCTTATGCTTTAGAACCAAAAAAAATCCCTCAAAACCTAAAATCTCTTTGTAATGCTTCCATCTCGGATGCTGAGATTCTAGAGGTAATTGATTTCCTTCCTAATGGCAAGAGCCTGGGGTTGGATGGCCTTACTAATGATTTCTTGAAGACCTTCAAGCATGTGGTGCCCACTCCTTTATATGTGGTGTAAAAAGAGGGTATTTCTTTTGGCATGCTTCCCAATTGTCTCAAAGAGGTTTTCATCAAGCTCATTCAAAAAAAGGAAGCATAAATAGAATTGAAAATTGGAATCCAATTAGGATGCTGCAAACCGATTACAATATACTAGCAAGGGAAATTGCAAATCCTATTACCTATCACCTTTGGGACTTGATGAGTGAGGATAAAAAAGGGTTCATTAAAGGGATTTCCATCCTTGAGGTAATCATTGATTTCTAGAAAGGTGTAGTTTTTGCTAAGGAATTACTACAAGATGTTCTCTCTGTCAAGATTGAATTCCACAAAGCTTATGACATACTCAAGTGGTACTTTATTCTCCAATCGTTGAACGACTTGGGCAATGTCCAAAAATTCAATAAGATGATGTCTATTCTGCTACGAAATGCACCTCCTTAGATATTAAACATCCATGGTTAACTCTCTCAAGCGATTAGATTAAAACCTTCTATGAGACAAGGGTGCAAATTGGACCCTTTTCTCTTTGTTATTATAGCTGATAATCTTAGCCACCTTGTTAACAATCAAGCTCACTTAGGTTGTATTTAGGGCCTCAATCTACCTCTCAATCAAAATCAAATGATCATGAGACTTTTTACCAATGATACTAATGTCTTTCTACATAATGAAACATTAAGCATTAAACTTCTTCAAGTTGTCCGAATACATTTTGTGAGGCATTAGGATAAAAAATAAATCATTCTAAAACCACTTTCATGGAGGTTATTGGGCATTCCCTCAATTGCTTATTGACCATGGCTGTTAGTTGATCCCTACTGGTCAAATCTTTTGCTTCTTAGGTATTTCAATGGGATTCGATGTTTTGATGGCATAGCAATGGAATTGGGCTCTCTCTAAGCTCGAGAGAAAGTTCACATATTTGCAAGGTATGCAGATCAAATTTGTTGGATGTGCAATGGTGATTAACACATTGCTTCTCTCTTTGATGCTTTACTTTCTCTCCTATTGGAGACCAAAAGGCCAAGAGAATTTCTAGGAGCTTCTTGTGGTTGGGTGACCCTAATAGAAGGGGTATCCCCAAAATTAGATGGAGCACTTCCACTAGCTAAAAGGATCAAGGTGGTCTGGGCATTCTAGACACTAAAGGAATGGCCAATAATTTAGTGACAAAATGGTTAATTAAAGCATGGAGCAATAGCATTGCCTCTTGGACCAAGCTTATCTTTTGAAACACGAGTGCTCTTGAGCTTGTGGGACTCCCGAGGTGGAAGGGTCTCGAACGTCTCACCGTATTGTTCTCCCCTTTTTAAATGACTCCCAAAGACTCGAGCTTGGTTTGTTCTCTATGGAGGAGTTCGAACAATGTTAAGCAGGTTATCAAAATTGATGAAGATTGGAACTGGGTGGATGATGTTAGAAAACATTATTCAATCTAGTTGCCTATCAAGAGCATCAGGGGTGTGGAGTCTTGGAACTCCAAAAATCTAGGAGGTTTTGGAACAAGGGCTTTTGTTTGTGGAAGCACCTTGAGAACCAAGAAACCAATCAATGGATTAAATTCGAGGATAGCACAGTAGATTCAATGCTTGGGAATGCTCAAGGAGTTGCCTCCTCGTTGGTCAGGAATCTTTGCAGCCTAAGGGTTGAGATGGCAGCAATAGCATCGAGAAAATTCTCAAATTGAAGAAGGATGTGGAATTTCATGTCACCCTAGGAGTGGTATCTAGATTAGTTAAGCTAGAGGTGGAACTTTAAGTTCCAATCCCTTGGGCACCCCCTCATCGAGAGAAAAAGTATGTGGTTATGTAGCAAATCCTACAACAAGGAGTCTGGACCAATGTAAAAGCTAACACAATTTGTGGGGTCCCCCATAGTGCAAATGATTCCTTCATGGTTTGCAAGACTTGGGGCACCTCTTCTATGCATGCCCCAAACCAATATTGGTCGGGCATACCCTTGAGAGAATCATGTTTTTATAGGGACATATCAACTGGAAGCAAGCTTTGTTGGGTGAAGCAATAGGATGTTCCTCAATATTGTGGAATGTTGTAAATGGAAAATATGGAAAGAGAGGTGTGCAACCAACTTTGGAATCTCTCATAAAGAATGGCCAATCAAAAAATCTCTTTTCCTTTTGGGAAAAATAATTTCCAATTGTAAGAAGCCCCTACCCTTTAGACATCATAGAGTGTTCTTCCTAGAGAGCAACAAGATCAAAACAAAGTGGCCCCAACATTTGGGGGATGAGAGAGTTATCAACCTTCTTTGTAAAATTCTCTAGTAATCTATAAGCAACCCCTGCTTTGTGAGATATGGGGAGTCCCATGGGTGCTAGGCCCGGTGAGTTGTACAAATCTAATTTCTATTAATTAAAGTTTGGAAGAGTAGGCTCATGCCCAACTTCCTTTAAAATAAATAAAAATAAAAAATTGTTGTGTTTAGTGTGCACTAATTCAATTGATTTGAGGCTCTTTCTTTTTGAGGCAAGGACAAGGGTTCAACCCTTGTTAATTGCGATTTACATGTATTGAACCTTAGACTAGTCTTCAAAGTTAGCTTCCCTATCAACTTCACGTTGTAATATTTGTATCATCTTTGAGCCGTCTTAAACTTACTATGTAGAATAGAAAGGGTCTAATGGGTATTATGCCGGTTCAGTTGTACAATTGATCTTTCAATCAATTCGAGCAATGGAGAGTAAACTTCGCCTCGACTTCTTCTTTATAAAAAAACAAAAGAAAAAAAGAAAAAAAATGCAGCGTGCACAAGCGTTGTCACATTCTTGCCTCCAAACTGCGCAAGGGAAAAAAAAAATGACATCTGACCTCACGAGTACCATGCTTGGCATCTTCTCTCCGTGCGCTGCCATATTCTGTGTATTTCCATCGTCTCTGTCACTCTTTCTATGACGTCGAGTTTTGGAGTTCAAACTCATCTGACTCCTAAACGATCCCATCGTTGCGTATTGAAGCGTTATCTCACCGCAGCGATAGTGCAAAATGAACCGTGTCTCATCAGCTCGAAAACTGCCCACATCACAGAAGATTTCTTATTATAATCTGCCATGGCCGCCTGCTTCGTTTCGTGAACATTGCGTTCTTCTCCATCTTCGCATTAAGTCAATGCAGCCCTTTAAAACCCATGCAAGGAATAGCAATAATTCGTCTATGATGGCAATACAGCTGAACGGTAATCTCACATCAAGAGAAGACTTTTGTTTTTTTCGCACATCACCATATTCCGTGTTGTCGCCTCCTTCAGAACGGCTCTTCGTTGGCGTCGACAGTTAGAGCTACGTCCTGCCTTCACGTCATTGTTAAGTTGACTGCTTCCATGCTATACGTGCAATCGACGTCAAGATAGTCATTCAAATATATAATAAGCGAGAAGCCAGTTCATGAACATCGAAGACTTCAATGAAAGTCCATATCTTCATGCAAAATCAATGACGGACTTTTCTTACTCATTCTGCATAAAAAGGAGTGGTCCGTGCATGATCGGAAATGGGCTACTTACATGCAGGTTTTTTTTTTGTTTCCTTCTTAAGATTTGGTATAGTTTACAAGACATGTATAAATGGATACATGAGTACTGGACGATACATTGAAAATCAATGGTGGAACCTGGAATTCAAGTAATACTATGGGAAAATGTGAGATTAGATGATAGTTAATAAGAATGTGTTGGAATCCATGAAGGATAACATAGATGTACGAGAATCGATTTCATTACAAAAAGAACAAAGTAAGAATATCTCTAACTCCCCCTACATGGCATTACTCTTTTGATATATGATTGAAGAGGCAAAAGAACGAAGCAAGAATATCTCAAACTCCCCCTCCATGTGATTACTCTATTGGTACATGATTGAAAAGGCTTGTCACTTTAGGAACTGGACTCATACGGAATCGCTTGATCCATCGCATTTTCATATCCAAGGACATATGGCATCAGTAGATATATTTTTGATGGAGAATATGATCTCCAAATTGCAACATGAAGCTGGTGGAACGTCCCAGGGACCCTCGCCTAGACTATCATAGTCGCTAGACACCAGCACTTCTCAGACTTTATGCAAAGGTTGTACCAATATTAAGTCACACAAACTACACTATTAAAACTTTCCAGTAAGATCTTGGACTCATCATTTAATACATACATGTCACTCTCAACATATTAAACAAGTTTAGATAGGAGTAACTATTGTCACGTATGTAACATAGTATATAGAGTTTATTCCAATCAAATTACACACAAAATCTGACAAACAATCACAAATTTTGTATTTATAGTTAATTGTAATACAAAGACAATGATAAGAACACACTACAATGTAATATTATCTTCTAGATAGGAAGGGATACAAGGAAACGTCTTTGCTTATGTGTGGATACGATAAAGTGGGACGCTTTCTTAGTAAAGAGGATAGATTAGCTCATTTAAAATAAAACAAATGAGAAAAAATTATGCATTCGTCTAGCTACCCAATAATTACACGAATAAGTTCTTAGGAATGTGATTTTTTCATGGTGGTTCATTCAATTTCCACCTAAGAGTAAGTCCTTTGGAGCATCACTCTCAATAGTCTGCATCAAAATAGATAACTCCCTTATGCAAGACATGTGAAGAACCTTCTATTTTAGGAATAGAATGTCTTAATATTATGCCCAGAGCTCACAACCTCATATGAATTGACTAGAGAATCTAGTTGAAGTGTATAGCTAAACTAAATCAATTTCTTTCATCACTTTAGTTATACCATACACACAGAAATGAATCTAGAAATTTAGGGGGGTCATCTTGAATTTTCAAGATCTACAAGGTGTGTAGACACACTCACCTTCCTAGCTTCATATGTGTTGAACCAAACTTGATGAACATTGATACATGAACATTAGACACTCTACTCAAACTGTCCCAAGTTAAATTATAGCAAATGATTAAGTACATGCAGAGAATCAATTCCACATGATCAATGTAATAATGAAGATGCAGTAGTAGACAATAGACAAATATACTTGAAGAAATGTATCAAAATGTATATGCTAATGACCATACAATACAAGTGAAGTGTAGTGGGATACACATAGGTTTTCTGACCTTAATTTAAGCTCAAATTTTGTAGCTCAATGCCTCTCAGAATGACTCACATATCCTATGAATAAAATCTTGTGTATTTATGTAGATGTTATGAGTTTAAATTTGAAATTTCCCTCACCTAAAAGTGATCCTACACTCTATGGATGATCTGAATTGATTCTTACTACCACATGAGTCATGAGTTAGCTCCCTAACTGTTATACTTTATGGAATAATGGAATGTTATATGGATTTTAATGGCATGATGTTTTGAATGTGATTGTGTTTATATTTTTTAGGTGAAGATTCATGAGGGTGTGAAGGCATTTGGACTTATTTAGATATTTTTTAAGATAGTTAAAAGATAGTATTTGAGATATTTTTTGTAAAAGTAATAGATCACTTTAGAAAAAAATGTTTTTGATAAAAATAGTAGATCACTAAGAAAGCGTCAATTTGGTAATAAAGTAGATTTTTATAAATGCACGGTTCTCGAAGCAGCACCCTCACGTATCTTCTATTTATGACGTAATGAGAAATACCTTAAAATACACATACTGTAATAGACTCATCCAGAGAGTATGGTGGGGAGATTGTACGCAATCTTTTGTTGACTCTCTTCTCTCTTTCTATTCTATTTATGCTTTTGTGTGATTTTGTTTTTATATGATCCTCGAGGTACGAGCGTGTGCAAGATCCAATCAACAATGATATTAGAGCCAAGGCATGTCTGTGAAGGTGTACATATTGGTTTTTGGTCATGATTCATGTCATCCTCTCGTGATTCCACATCCATTTTAGTCATTCAGTTCACGTTTTCGTTTATAAATTTTGTTTGTTTTTTGTTATTTGATGTGTTTTTTTTTCTAATTTGTTTGTGCGCTTTGTGCCTCTATCACATTTTGCACTATGCTCACTATGCTCACTATGCTCACTATGCTCACTATGCTCAGTATGCTCACTATGCTCGTTGTAGTCCTTGTACTCACTCTACTCACTATGCTCACTATAGTCACTATACTCACTATGCTCATTGTACTCCTTGTACTCATTGTGCTCCTTGTGCATTGTTCATTGTTCGAGTTTGGTTCGGTTATCAAATTTGTTTATGAAGTTCGGTTATCCATGCAATTACTCCTACACCTTACTCCAAGGCATTAACTAAGGAATGGAACTATGGCATAACTTTGGCATCCTTGGCTTCTCTCGCACTCATGGTTCTCTTGATCCACTTCAGCTCCCTTTGGTTCCAGTGGCAACCGTTGGCTACACATGAACCAATTCTAACTTATGATTGGCAATAAGATCTTCTTTATCTCCCTAGTTATACTACTTACTTCTCTAGTTATCTTATTTAGTTTTTTATTTAGCATGTAGGGGATTTGAACCCATAATCTCACACTTCCAAGAGATAAGCTTTATCCACTTGCCTATTTTCACATATTGATACCCATTCCTTTTAATATATATTTAACATAACTTTTAACACCCTCTTCCTCTTACTTTCTTATTTATTTATTTATTTATTTATCAAACACTTTCATTTATTTTATCTACTTATTATTATTATTATTATTATTATTATTATTATTATATACAATATTGTTAAATCTATTTTACATGCTTAGTTCTAGGTTTTACTTCTATACAAAGCTATGGACCCTACTCATAATACAGAGGATTTTGCTACATTACCCCTACCCGGGGTACCCATTGAGCAACAATTAGAGATTTTGTGGCACAAACTCAAACATGCCCAAAATGAGATTAAGGAACGTGATACTGCACTCCAAGGACTACAAAGTGGTGACAATAACCTATTTAGGGTGGTGAAGGTCATCATCACCACTCAAAAAGAAGGCATGTATTCCAAGATTGGTGCCAAAAATTTCCAATTGTCTTTATTCAATGGGCAAAAGGATGGCCAATTTGTTCTTTCATGGATATCCCAATTTGATGACTTTTATTCTGGCAAGTGATATTCTAAAATTGAAAAAGTGAAATTTTTTAGTGCTTATTTGGTGGACAAGGCCCTGTTATGGTGCACTATTTTGTGGCATAGCACCGATCACCCCACCACATGGATTCCATTTCAAGAAAAGATCAAGAAGTTTTTCCTACCTCCCCAATTCTACTTACTTTCTTGTTGATCATGGACAACTTTTGGATGGAAAGAGAGAGATATTTTGTCTACCTACACTGAATGCTTTTTACAATGACTACTACTTATTCGTTCACTTGAAATGGTTCTTGAAGCTACCTTGCATCGAAAGTATGAAGATGGTTTGGAGATGGGAATCCAAGCCAAGATCAACACACTACATCTCATGAACCTCGATGAAGCTATTTCTTTTGCAAATGATGTTGAGAAGGAGTTTAAGTCCATCACCAAGTCCATTCACTTACAACACACGCATCAATGACAACAACCAATGAAGCCTAATTTTTCTTTCAAGCATCCTTTCACTAATTTTTCTTCTCCTACATTTCAAAACCATCCTATTTTTTAGTGCCCTCCTCAAACCAATTTCTCACCGCTCCATAGTACAGCCCCCTTTCACTCTACCAAACCTCCAACCCTTCAAACTACGATGATGGATGCTCAACAAAAGAGGTCGCGTATTACTTGTTGGCATTGTGGTAAGTTTGGTCAAACTAAGCTAAATGTATGCTCCTAACTAATGATATGAAACATGTTGGAGTTCAAGTACACAACATGGAGATAGTTCATGAAGACACTCAACCTCATTGGACCAAAGAAGCATTAGAAAAAAATTTAAGTACCTTGGGCAACAAAATTTATATTCATTCTTTACTTTGTATGCAAGGTACTATAAATGTTATAATTGTTAATATATTACATGATGGTAATGGTTTTCATGATTTTATTTCTTATCCATTAGTGCAAGATATCCAATTAAAACCCCTTCCTTCTAGTTATAAAGTTAAGGCTGCATTTCAAGGAAATAGATATAACCTTACAAGTGAAGTGCATAACCTTCATATTTGTTTAGGTTCGTACGTAGATGAACACACATTCTTAATTGCTCCTTTGTATTCCTATGATGTTATAATTGGTATGTCTTTTCGTCATCATTATAATCCATGCATTGATTATCATACACACACAATTAGTTTTAAGTTTAACAATCAAGATATTTCTTAGTCTGCAATAAGTGAATTCCAACCATTTTCATTAATAAGTCATACTCAAGTAAAACATGCATTTAGGAAAGACTACAATTCATGTATTGTTTTTGTCAATAAAATAGTTGATTATATGCATACACTTCCTTATGCACATAAATCATTTATGGATTCCTATCAAGATTGCTTTATGGTTGATTTCCCTTCTAAACTATCACCTTCTAGGGGATCTCTTGACCATACTATAGACTAAATTCCTGGTAGTTCTCCACCCGATAAAGCACCTTATAGGCATGCACCTTTACATCAAAAAGAAATAGCTAATCAAGTTAAGGACCTACTCCACGAAGGACTTATAAGGCCTAGTTCTTCTCCCTTTGGAGCACCTGTTCTCTTAGTCGAGAATAAGAACAAGACTTGTAGGATGTGCATTGACTATAGAGCACTCAATAAGATCACAATAAAAAATAGATATCCTTTTCCTAGGATAGATGATTTGCTAGATAAACTTCATGGAGCATGTTTTTTTAGCAAAATTCATCTTTAATCTAGATATCATGAGATACGAATGACACAAAATTATATTTATAAGAATTCCCTTAGAACTCAAATTGGTCGCTTTAAATTCATGGTAATGTTTTTTGGAGTTACCAATGCATCTACTACATTTGCACGTATAATGAATAGCAATTTTTCTTGATTACCAAGCTTTTGTTCATGTTCTCTTTGATGATATACTTGTCTATAGTGAGAATGAAAATTATTTAGCAATTGTCTTTAATTTGTTATGCGAAAAGAGGCTTATGCCAATCCTGAAAAGAGTCATTCCTTCCAAAAGGAATTAGAGAATTTTTGCCATTTTGTTTCTAGTCATGGTGTTCATGTAAAACCCAAAGAAAATTAAAGTAATTGAATGGCTTGTACTTCAATATGCTCTTTTATAGGGTTATCTAGCTTTTATAGAAATTTTGTTAAAGGTTCTTCTTATTTAGCACTTCCACTCTCATTACTATTGAAGAAAAAGTTAAAATTTGCATGGGGATTAGCACAACAACAATCTTTTGAAAAACTCAAAAATGTACTTTCTCATGCACCTGCTTTGCAATCACTTGATTTTGTACAACCCTTCCATGTGGTTACAGATGCTAGTGCTTTAGGTGTAGAAGCAATATTAATGAAAAATGAGCATCCTATTGCATTTAAAAGTAGGAAACGTAAACCTTCTTAAAATAATTATAGTATATATGATAAGGAACTCTTAGTTGTTGTGCATTCTTTAAAAAGTTCGAACATTAACTTGTGGGTTCTAGAGTTATAATCAAAATACAACAACAGACTATTAAGCATTTGTTAAAATCATCCATTGATTTCTAATAGACATATTAAATGGGCTTCATTCATACAAACTTTTCAGCCTTTACTTCAATATCAACATTGCAAAGCTTATGTCATTATTGATGCCCTTAGTCATATCCCATCCCCATAAACAAATATTATTTCAATCAATAATATATCTACTATTTATATTCATTCATTTCATGACATGATTCCTACTTATGCATCTAAATTGTATTTTTCACAAACATGGACTACTTTCAATAATTCTACACCATTGCATGAGGATCACTAAACTTTTCATAATGGATTCTTGTATTTCCAATAGAAGTTATGCATCACACAAGCTTTTAAAGAATTTCTTATGAAAGAGATGCGTGAAGCACCTTATATGGGTCATAGGGGAATATGATTTCCATGTGTAAAGAATTTTTCTTTTGACCAAATATGGAAAAGGATATTGCACAATATGTTTCCCATTGCATTGTGTGTTCACGTGTGAAATGAAATCATGAAAAATCATTTGGATTATTAATGCCACTTCGCATACTTAATGGACCATGGGTACAAAGTGTTGGTGTAAATTACAAGCCTACACATTTGGCTTGGAAGATATCATGAAGACTCTACATACATGAAGATCCATAGGAACACATGCTAGTGATTACTTACTACTTTACCTTATTGTAAAAGTCAATTTGACTTGGTATCTTTTGTAATCACCTACCCAAATGATTCGTGGAAAAGTTAGTTCATTTGATTGAGAGAATATCTCCAAACTTTTAGAAGCTTGATTAGAAGGAGACAAGAATTTGAATTTGAATTCAAATTCTTAGTCATCACATATAAAAGTGATAAAAAAAAGTCGCGGTGAGAGAGATCACTCCCGAGCTTCATTCTACTGTCATTGAGTGTGTGTAAGGACTACTCCATAGCCTACACCTCTCTACAAAATTAGGAAATGCTTGTCATGCCAATGGGATTGTACACAAGTGTTAATGTATAGATACATTTACATCATTCATCTTTGTGCTCACTGATAGTCTACTCCAAAGTCTGTCAACTTGTCGAGGGCATATCTCAGTCAATACTCCATCAAATTCAGTGATTCAAAGCTTATTGGATTCAGTTCAAAGTCATCTACATGCTGAAAAAGTTTGAAGTGGTTTCATTCAGCCAACTCAGAGAAATCATCGTCGAGGTGCTCACTGGTCTACTTCTGCTATAGTCCTAAAAAGTCGGGGGTATAGTTAATTTTGCTAAATCAATTTATCTGAGTATAGTTTTTCATTTTACATCATTCCACTTGCAAATGGTAGCTTACTAAGCTAATTGAATACTCCTAGAAGGAATTTTATCAATTGATACTGTGCTGGTCACACTGAGCAAAACATTGAGCAGGTGTCTAGACCAAAATAGAAGGTTTTCTTGAGTTTGTGACTTCCAAAGTAATCTGTTTTGATTCAATCATTACATACAACATTTCCAAAGGACATAGGCTATTTCTTGGTGTCATTGGGAAGCTAAGGAAGTCCACTAATCAAATCTGAAGCTAAAGAGGGCTGGTACAAAGCAGGTTTAGCAGTACCTACTCAGTTTCCTGGTGCATCCATCCATCTTTCCCAACAGTGGTATCAGAGCAAATAAGGTAAAATGGGAGATACTTTTCCTTCATTCATTGATAAATTGGACAGGAACAACTATCAAGGTTGGTTTCCAAGGATGAAGACCTACTTACAAGGAAGGAGTCTCTATGGATACATCTCAGGAGATGAGGAATTGCCCTTATTCAAAGCAAGAGGTTTGCCAACCAAGGAGGAGTAAGAAAAACTCAACACATGGTGTGCAAGGGATGCATTGGCAAGGTCTTACTTACTCAACTCTATATCTGACTTTCTTTTACCTCATATCAGAAATTGTAAGACTTCCCAAGAGACTTGGGAAACCTTGTCATCATATTTTTCCTCCAATACAAGGGCTAGGAAAAATCAGTTGTGGATTGAATTCACAACACTAAGGAAGCAACCTAAGCAAGCTGTTTCAGAATTTGTGACCAAGATCAAAGATGTTGCAGATCAGTTAGCAAGCATAGGAGAAGAGATTGAAGAGGAACAAATTGTAAGGCAGGTAATCAATGGAATCAAGGCTGATGACAAGTGGGAAAGCTTCACCACTGCAATGGATCTCTACATGGACATGCACACTCCATATCTTACAACTCTCATGGGACAACTATTTACACATGAAGCAAATCTCACAAAGAATGGAGATACATCCAAAGGTAACAACTCTTCTGCCCTATACACTGATAAGAAGTCTAAGGATAAAGGTAAGAGTAATAAGGTGGAAGATGAAAGCTCTACCTCCCAAGCTAATTATGCAGGGAGAGGTAGATCTTCAAGAGGCAGGGGCAGAGGAGGTAAGCAAGGTAGGGGGAGACCATATAATTCATCACCATGTAACATTTGTGGTTTATCAAATCATACCACAGATGTTACAGGAATTACAAAAATCAGAGAGGAAGAGGCTACCAAAGAGGTGGATACTCTCAGTCTAGAAGAAGGTTCAACCATCACCAAGGCCACAACAACAATTATAACAACAACAACTACAATGGCAACTACCAAGGAGGATTCAGAAACAGAAACGACTACAACAACTACACAGAGGAGAAGGATGACTCTCTCTTGATCATGAACATGACTTCAAAGTCAGGTACAAATGATGATCACTTATTTTATATTGATTCAGGGTGTTCAAATCATGTGGCTGGTAATGTGGCACTACTCTTTGATCTTGAGGAACCAAAAGGTAAACACCAAGTCCAAACAGGTGATGATACAAAGCATTCTGTAATTAAAGTTGGAAATGTGAAAACTAGTGATGGTAATCAGAATTTGTTGAGCAGGGTACTTTATGTAACAAAAACTACAAAGAACTTAATGAGTGTTGGTCAAATTGTAGAGAAAGGGTTGCAGGTCAGATTCAATCAATATGGAGCATTTGTGGAGGACCCAAGTCATGAATTCAAAAGGATAGCTAAAGGAGAAAAATCAGGTAGACTTTTCACTTTTGAGTTGGAAGATACAAAGAACATTGCATTATACAGTTATAAAGATCAAACACTTTCAGAGCTTGAGATTTGGCACAAGAGATTAGGGCATATAGGAGAAAGGACCTTGAAGCAAATGTGCAAGGACCAATGTGTGCTTGGGATACCTAATGTATCCAAGCAACATATGATTTACAAGTGTGGTGCTTGTCAATTTGGTAATTCTCACAGGTTACCCTTCTCCAAGAAAGGATATATGCATGAAGACTATTTAGAGCTTTTACACACAGATGTATGGGGACCTAGCAAAGACCCCTCAGTCTCAGGTTCAAGGTACTATGTGTCTTTTATTGATGACTATAGCAGATGGACTGTATTATACTTTATGAAGCACAAGGATGAGGTGTTTAATTGCTTTAAGAAATATCTTGCATTAGTTGAAAATCAGATAGGAAGGAATTTGAAGAGGCTAAGGTCAGATGGAGGAGGTGAATACTTCTCCAATGAATTTGAGGACTTCTTGCAGGACAGAGGCATCAAAAGGGAAATAACCACAAGGTACTCTCCTGAACAGAATGGGATAGCTGAAAGAAGAAATAGGTTAATTGTTGAGACAGCTAGATCCATGCTTAATGAGAAGAAATTACCTAACTATCTATGGGCAGAAAGTGTTTCTACTGCCACCTATCTCATAAACAGGTTACCATAAAAAATCACTTGATGGTATGACACCCTATGAAGCTTGGCATGGTAAGAGACCATCATTAGATCATTGCAAAATTTTTGGATGTGTAGCATATGTACACATACCTTCACAGGTAAGAGGAAAGCTAGATCCAAAGGTTGAAAAATGCATTTTCATTGGATATGATTTAAATAAAAAAGGTTACAGGTTTATAACCCTACCAATAAGGGATTTATGGTAAGCAGAGATCTGATCTTAGATGAGAATGATTCTTGGTATGAGAATGAATGCAGGAAGGTCAATCTACCCTATGATTTGGAAGAAGAATTTCCAAAACTTACAAAGGAGGAACCTACTCGGGATGCAGACTCAAGTTCAGATGATGAAGATACTACAGGCTAACTACATACCTCCAAGACCAAGGTTTTGTCATGAGCAAGGCAGACACTTCTCTGTTTATTAAGAGAAGTAATTCAAAGGTAATCTATCTCTGTGTTTATGTTGATGGCATCATCATTACAAGTAATGATGTCAGTGGAATCAGAAATATCAAAATCCAAATGATGAAGGAGTTCAAGATCAATGATCTTGGATTATTGAAGTATTTTTTGGGACTTGAATTAGTCTACACTAATTCAGGGATATACATTACTCAGAAGAAGTATGTACAGGACATGTTGAAAAAATTTCACTTGCAGGATGCTAAAGCAGCAACCACTCCAATGGAGGTGAACCTAAAGCTAAGTGCCCATGAAGGTGATGAAGTCCAAGACATTACAGGTTATCAAAGTATGGTAGGTAGCTTGAACTATGCTACTCTTACAAGAATTGATATTGCATATGGAGTTAGTGTGCTAAGTCAATTTATGCACAAGCCAAGGATACCTCACTTAGAGGCTGCCAAGAGAATATTGAAGTAGCAAGGATAGAAAAGTTTATTCAGATGCAGATTGGGCAGGATGCAAGGATGATAGGAGAAGCACTTCAGGATACATTTCTTTTGCAGGTGACAAACCAATTTCATGGTCTGCAAAGAAGCAACCAACTGTTGAATTGTCTTCTACAGAAGTAGAGTATAGAGGGCTAGCTAATGCCACTCAAGAAGCAATTTGGATTAAGCTTTTGTATACAGAATTGGGCTTATATACTAGGCCTCCAATTATCTTTGGAGATAATATAAGTTCTCTTCACCTTGCAGCTAATCCTATCTATCATGCCAAAACAAAACACATAGAAGTTCATTATCATTATGTGAGAGAGAGGTTACTAAGCAAGGACATTCAGCTGACTTATGTGTCAACCAACATGCAATGTGCAGATTTGCTGACTAAAGCTTTGGATGGAACCAAACTTTGCAGGTTCAAATTTATGATTGGATTACAGGATATACTTGAAGATTGAGGATGAAGACTTAAGCCAAAATGTTTGGCTTGAGGGGGAGCTCTTGGTGTAAATTACAAGCCTACACATTTGGCTTGGAAGATATCATGAAGACTCTACATAGATGAAGAACCATAGGAACACATGCTAGTGATTACTTACTACTTTACCTTATTGTAAAAGTCAATTTGACTTGGTATCTTTTGTAATCACCTACCCAAATGATTCGTGGAAAATTTAGTTCATTTGATTGAGAGAATATATCCAAAATTTTAGAAGCTTCATTAGAAGGAGCCAAGAATTTGAATTTGAATTCAAATTCTTAGTCATCATATATAAAAGTGATAAAAAAAAGTCGCAGTGAGAGAGATCACTCCCGAGCTTCATTCTACTATCATTGAGTGTGTGTAAGGACTACTCCATAGCCGACACCTCTCTACACCATTAGGCAATGCTTGTCATGCCAATGGGATTGTACACAAGTGTTAATTTATAGATACATTTACATCATTCATCTCTGTGCTCACTGATAGTCTACTCCAAAGTCTGTCAACTTGTCGAGGGCATATCTCGGTCAATACTCCATCAAATTCAGTGATTCAAAGATTGTTGGATTCAGTTCACAGTCACCTACGTGCTGACAAAGTTTGAAGTGATTTCATGCAGCCAATTCAGAGAAATCGTCGTCGAGGTTTTCACTGGTCTACATCTGCTACAGTCCTAAAAAGTCGGGGGTATAGTTAATTTTGCTAAATCAATTTCTCTGAGTATAGTTTTTCATTTTACATAATTCCACTTGCAAATGGTAGCTTACTAAGCTAATTGAATACTCCTAGAAGGAATTTTATCAATTGCTACTGTGCTGGTCACACTGAGCAAAACATTGAGCAGGTGTCTAGACCAAAATAGAAGGTTTTCTTGAGTTTGTGACTTCCAAAGTAATCTGTTTTGATTCAATCATTACATAAAACATTTCCGAAGGACATAGGCTATTTTTTGTTGTCATTGCGAAGCTAAGGAAGTCTACTAATCAAATCTGAAGCTAAAGAGGGCTGGTACAAAGCAGGCTTAGCAGTACCTACTCAGTTTCCTGGTGCATCCATCCATCTTTCCCAACACAAAGTTTTATGGATTTTATTATTGGTCTTCCTATAACTTCATCTCATAATGATATGATTTGGAAAATTCTTGATAGGTTTAATAAACAAGCATATTTCATTCCTTGTAAAAAGGCTCTTTCTACACCTTAAACTGCTAAGTTATTTATTAAATGTATTTTCCACATCATGGTTTTCCAAACATTATTCTTTCACATCAAGATCATTTTTGTAATCATTTTTAGGTTGCATTATTTAAAAATTTAACTCATAAAATAGACTATAGCTCATGCTAAAAGTATTGAGCAAAGAGAAGCTACGAATAGTACTATTTTAGATTTATTACATTGTTATTCTTTAGATAATCCAAGTAATAAGGATGAGAAAATTCCTTTACTACAATTTGCATATAATCACACAACACATACCACTACTCGACATGCATCATATGAAATTGTGTATGGTAAAAAGCTTCTGACTCCTATTTCTATCACTCAAACTAGTATCCCTATGGCTGATTCTTTTGCACAAGATCATATTTCTACATTTCATTAGGTTCATGATCACATTGAAAAGAATCAAGAATGTTACATGCATAATGTTCATAAGAAACAGGTAGCTAAATGATTTAATGAAAATGACTTTGTATGTTTATGAATAATTAAAAGATGTTTGAAAAATATTTCACAACATCCTAAGCTTAAACTTGCACCATGTTATTATGGACCTTTTTGTATTATTCAAAAAATGAATGAGAATGCTTTTAGACTAGACATACCTTGTCATTGGAATATATATATATAATCGTTTTCATATTAATTTATTGAAATCTTTTAAAGGAACTTTACCACTCACTCCTATTTTTTATGATCCTCCTTTAATTAAAGTGTATGCTAGGATTTTAGTTCTAGAGAAAATACTTGATTATGATGTTACTACTACACACACAGGTAACCAATATCATAGATATTTAGTTAAATATAAAAATCACTTACTTCAAGAATCTCAATGGATTCATAAGACATCATTAACTCCACATTATGATCATTTGCTTTCTACATATCATTCACAGTAGCATTAAACTCTCGTTTTCCATTTCCATGCATGTGTTTTTACATGGAACATGCTTATGATTGTTCAGTGATGGGACATGTGACTCGCCATCTGTGTCTATTTCATTTATATCGATTGAGGGACTTGCTCATCAACTAGGAGGCATGTTATACTTTATGGAATAATAGAATGTTATATGGATTTTAATGTCTTGAGGTCTTTAATGTGATTGTGTTTTTATTTAGTAGGTGAAGACTCATGAGGGTGTGAACGCGCATGGACTTTTTTTAAGATACTTAAAAGATAGTATTTTAGATATCTTTTGTAAAAATAATAGATCACTTTAGAGAGTGACATTTTTTTTAAAATAGTAGATCACTTAGAAAATGATGATGCTGTCAATAAAAAGGACTTTTAGAAATGCATGCTTTTCAAAGAACCACCCTCACATATTTTGTATTTAGGATGTAATGACATGTACCTATAAATACACATACTTTGATAGACTCATCCATAAAAATATGTGGAGGGAGATTGTACCCCACTTTGTGTTCAATCACTTGCCTCTTTCTATATTGTTTACGTTTTTGTGAGATTTGTCACCAAGAAGGAGATAAGGAAGAGAGCTCACACACACACTCTCACATTCAAAGAGGAGCACACATAGAGATTGAGGTTCGTGGAGTCAAAATGCTATAGAAGAGGTGTCTTTTTCTTCACAAAGCTATCCATGTAGAAGTGTAGCGCGTAGGTTATGAACCTCCGACCTCCAAGGAGGCGGCGGCCAGTCTAACCACTACACCACGTCAGCTTGATGTCTCTGAATCCACGCCTTTTATACTACTCCAAATATTTGATGCGCACGGTCAACAACAGAGAAAGTAAATAGAGAGAAGTAGAATAATAGACGAAGAAAGAAAAAAGAAAGAGATAGAGAGAGAAAAAGAGAATGAAGAGAAAGAAAGAGAAGGAGAAAGAAAGAAAGAGAAGAAAAGAAGAAAAGAAAGAAAGAGAAAGAAAGAAAGAGAGAGGGAGAGAGAAGAAAAGAAGGAAAGAGAGAAATGTAAAGAAAGAAAGAGAAAAAGAGATAGAGAGGGAAGAAGAAGATTAAAGAGAGAAAAAAAAGAGAGAGAAAACAAAGAGAGAAGAAGAAAGAGAATGAAAGAAAGAGAAAGAGAAAAGAGACGGAGAAATAGAAAGAAAGAGAGAGAAAGAAAAAAAAACAAAAGAGAAAGCAAAGGAAAGAGAAAGAGAAGAAGGGGAAAAGAGAGAGATAGAAAGAGAGAATCCAAGAGATAAATAGATAGAGAGAGAAGAAGAGAATGAAGATAGAGAAAGAGAGAGGTAGAGAGAAAGAAATACAGAGAGAAGAAAAGAAGAAAAGAAGGAAAAAAAAAAAAGAGATTCATGAGAAAAAAAAAAGAGAAAGGATTAAAGAGAGAGAAAAAGAAAGTGAGGGAGCAAGAAAATGGATGAGAAAAGAGGAAGAGAGAAGATGAAATTGAAGATTAGAGAGAGAAGGATAAAGAAAGAGGAAGAGAAGAAGGAGAAGAAAAAAAAAAAGCAAGATTATCATACCTACGTCCACTTAAATGGCCGTAACTCTCTCATACGATATCTGAATTGGATGATTCCACTTGGGATAGGAAGTAGACTTCAAGAGCTTTCAAATAAGTGGTGCAAGCTATCATTGGATAATCAAAAACCATCTTTAGAGAGCATTTAATTCTCTGCATATCATTTCAAGGAGGTATGCTGCCCACTCACCTAGCTTCATTGTTTTGGCCATAAGTTCCTCATAGAATGTCCAAATCAAGAAATTCAACTTGGTATAGATTCCACACTTCAAGAACTTTCTTTTGACTAGTTATAATCTATATTTGGACCATTGGAAGCCATCTCTGCACAAGCTTTTAGATGGCTGTTGACTGGCGAGAAATCCTTTTTGAGTGAATTGAGTGTTTGATTATGATAGTTAAGAGTTTTTAATCATATTTTGAACCATTTTGGATAGGAAAGATTTGTTTTTCATACATTTGCATTAAATTTTTGCTCTCATATACATTCATTTGAATGTCTCTCGCATCAAAGTTTATAATTTTGCATTGTATTTTCTTTCAATTTTAAGAAATCAATATTGGAATGTGCATGAAAGCTATTTTTTACATGAATTTATCTATGCACATAAATTTACACTAACTAATGTTGATTCATAAAAGCATGCACAGATCTTGTTTGTGTGTTTTAGAATCTTTTGCAGGTATTGAAAGCAGAAAAAAAAAGACATGGTTATGAGGGCGTGTAGTGCCCAACAGCACATTTTTGTTTCTTTTTTGCAGGTTTCTGGAGTAAAGAGAGTGGTTTGCCAACCACTATGCTGTTGCCTATCTTTGTAAAGACTATTATTATTTTTTTCAGGCTTCATTTTCTTGGCAAAATGCTGCCGGAAATTTTGTAGCCACATGGCGTTATATGCCATGTGAGAACTAGAGTGATGTTGTGTTGTCTGAGAGAGGAAGTTTTCTGTCAACATAGCTAAAAGTATATAATTTTATTGAAGTGAGAATAAAATGCATGAGTGAATGCATGTATGCATAGACGATATGATTGCTAGAAAATTGAAGTGCATGATGCACTTTTTTTGTTTATAGAAAATCACTTTTATGTATCACCACGACTGTTTAGGGTGAGCATGAGGTATGTGATCGAGGTACCAAGCATAGACCAATTATACCTTTAGAAAGTAAAAGATAAGTTATATGCATCAAGAGCAACTAAGATGTGTTTTCAACTAGTAACGCATGAGCACAAAAACTGTTTTTCATGCGAGTATATGTACTTAATATAGAAGTTTATCTCAAGTCCGCACAAGTGTGCTATGGATATGAACATCAATACAAGTATTAAGTTCTTGTATATGATTAGTTGTAATGAGATTAATGCTTGTGCAAGAAGCACAATGAATAGAATGACGTCCATAGATATTCACTTTCACTAAAAGGTGGATACTATGTAAAGAGTTGATTTTTCAACGAGATGATTTGGATGGTTAATTTGGTTTGCATTGATCTAGATGATCATTATATGCATGGATATATCTCCATGACATAATCCATCCAAAATAATGAATATGTTTGCTTAATCGTAAGGATTAACATGTATCGTCATTTTTAAGTTTGAAAAAAATGATCGAGCAAATAGTAGTGAGGTCGCAGCCTCATAGAGATTTGGATGCTACTCTTTGTGGGAATGCCCAAATTTATTGAAATTTGGAGGGCAAGTAGCTCTTAAGCTTTTCTTTAATCTGACCAATTTTCAAGTAATTTGGAGACTTTTAGATAGGTTAAGTTGTTGGAGATAGACGTCTGCGGAAGCACGCGAACAGCACAAGGAAGAAGAAGAAGCTTGGAGCACAAACACACAATACTGAATGTATTACTAGAGAATGTACAAAGATAAGTAGCCCATTAGGGCAATAGGCGTATATACAAGCCGGGGGAAAAAAACCTCCTAAAGAGGGAAAAAAGTGCCCCGGCGGTCCTAGAGTGTTCACACACATCACTACCTAAATATATCAACAAATCCCCCCTGGGAGTGATGCGGTGAACAAGGAGCTGGCACTCATGTATAAGGAAGTGCCAAGCTATGTTGAAATCACTCCACAAAAGGAAGTAAGCCCAAAGCTTTGCAGAAAGCTTCAAACTTCTCCCTAGGCAGAGCCTTCGTGAAAAGGTCTGCAATGTTCTCCTACGTGGGCACATATGCCAAGCTGATCTCCCCAGCAGAGAACCTCTCCCTGACATAGTGATAATGCACCTCAATGTGCTTAGTGCGAGCATGGAACACAGGGTTCCTCGCAACTGCCAATGCGCTCTGACTGTCAGTGAAGATGGTGGTGGCAGAAGACTGGCCAACACCCAAATCAGCCATAAGGCGTCTGAGCCACACACACTCAACAATCGCTGGAAAGCTGCCCTATACTCAGCCTCACAACTGGAAGTGGCCACAGTAGGCTGCTTCTTGCTCAACCAAGATATACATGAGCTACCAAGCATGAAGCAAAAACCACTAGTGGACACACGAGTGTCATAGCAACCAGCCCAATCTGAGTCAGAAAAAGCATGCAAATCTGGCGGAAGTGATCCCCCCTTGGGATAAAACAACCCAAGTAGCCGAGTACCACTCAAGTAGCGAAAGATGCGCTTAACCGCTTTCCAATGCGTGACTTCTGGGCAATGCATAAACCTGCTCATCTGTGAGACAGCAAACTGAATATCTGGTCGAGTAATGCATAAGTAAATCAAGCATCCAACAGCTTGCTGATAGAGAACAACATCAAATGCATCTCCAGCATCATGAAGACTCAATCGTAAACCTGTCTCCATAGGAGTGGCAATAGGCTTACAGTCTTCAAGGCCAAAACGCTACAATAATGTGTCAATATATTTCGTTTGACACAAAGCCATTCCACCATCAACGTGCATAAACTGAATGCCCAAATAGTGATGCAAATGCCCCAAATCAGACATCTCAAATGAGGCATGCAAATGAGCCTTAAAATCAGCAATATGTATCTCAATAGGACAAGTGAGTAGCATGTCATCAACATAGACAACAATGATCACAAGCACATCATTAGCACGTTTAACATATAAGGTGCTTTCAGTTGGACTGTTCTCAAAACCATGTGCAATCAGATAGGCATGTATCTTCTCATACCAAGCACGTGGTGCTTGCTTTAAACCATATAATGCCTTCTTTAACCTGCAAACCTGGTTTTCATGCCCTTTCTGCACAAAGCCACGGGGCTGAAAAACATACACTTCTTCATGCAAGTCACCATTCAGAAATGTTGTTTTAATGTCCAACTGATGTACATTCCAACCATGATGGGCTGCAAGTGCACAAATGCTCCGAACAGTAGTCATACGGCATGTAGGTGCAAAGGTCTCATCAAAATCAATGCATCTTTCCTGTGCATAACCCTTTGCAACAAGCCTAGCCTTATACGTGTCAACTGTACCATCAGGTTTACGCTTCAGCTTGTATACCCACTTAGTGCCAATGGCCTTCTTGCCAGGAGGCAAGTCACATAAAGACCATGTACCATTCTTCATTATAGCATCATATTCAGATTGCATAGCAGCCATCCAATTTTCTAAATTTTGTGCTTCATCAAAAGGAACATGCTCATTCTCATCACAGAGACTAGATGCAGCCATAGCATAGCAATCCGATGCAAAGGAGGCACGATGAGAGCCTGAACGAGTACGATATGACAAAGGTGCATCTAATTTGCTGTCACGCAAAGTCTGCACCAGCCATTTTGGCATGGTTTTTGCCTGCTCAATATCAGCTCTCTCATCAACAAGTGCATCATGTAAATTTGCATCAGAAATGGAATGATTTGCATCATCATATGAAACCTGCAAAGGCTGAGAAGTTGCCTCATTAGGACCAGCACTAGTCTGTCCACCTGTAAAAAGAGGCATCAAAGTATCATACATGTCTTTGGAGCTAACATATGTCTCCTTAGTACATGAAAGCAATGGCTGAATAGCATCTTCCACAAAGACAACATCACGGCTAACCAAAATGCGTTTAGTCTGTGGATGATACAGACGATAGCCTTTACTTTCAGAACTGTACCCAACAAAAATACATTTTACTGCCTTATCATCCAATTTTTTGCGATGTTTTTCAGGCACTAATGCATATGCCAAACAACCAAAAACACGCAGATGAGCAATAGATGCCTTGCGTTCATGCCAAGCCTCATATGGAGTGATAGACTGCAACGCTTTAGTGGGACACCTGTTCAGTACATATGCTGCACACATGACAGCCTCAAGCCAGAAACTATGTGGTAAAGCCTGACTTTTGACCATGCACCTCGCCATCTCCATGAGTGACCTATTCTTTCGTTCAGCAACTCCATTCTATTGAGGTGTATACGGCACTGTACACTGGTGTTTTATCCCACGTTCAGCCAGAAATGCATTAAAATCTGAAGACATATATTCCCCCCCTCAATCAGAATGGAGGGTGCCCATTTTACATGCTGACAGATTTTCAGCCAAAACCAAAAACTGTTTGAAGCACATGAACACTTCAGACTTTGCTTTGAGTGGATATACCCATGCATGCCTGGAAAAATCATCAATGAAAGTCACGAAGTAAAGGTAATTTCCAAAGGAGGGTGTCTGCATAGGACCACAGACATCACTATGTACAAGTTGCAATTTCTGCGTAGCCCGAATTGAACCATCTTTTTGAAAGGAAGAACGCTGCATTTTGCCCAAAATACAGCCTTCACAAACATGTTTTCCAGGTGCCTCAAGTTTGGGCAAAGAGGACACCATTTCAGATTTCTGCAAGCGTAACAAACTAGCAAAATTCAGATGACCAAAGCGTGCATGCCAAAGCTTTGCATCTGACATAGCCTGAGAATCATGAACTGCACATGCCGAATCATTCACAGATCTTTCATAGTCTATGAGCTTATACAGCCCACGACATAAAATGCCAGAGGCAATAATCACATTGCCATTTGAGAGATCATGGACTGTACACCTGTCATCAACGAATTTCACAACCAAGCCAATCTTGGCTAATGCAGAAACTGATAACAGGTTCTTTTTTATCCCTGGCACAAATAAAGCATCTGACAAAGTGAAAGAACTACCATCAGCAGTAGTCAGAATGATCTTACCAACTCCCATAACAGGATAAGAGGAGTTATTGGCGCATGTGACAGTATTCCCTGTAGGGGCAGGCTCGAGTGAAGAGAAGAAACTGCGCTGCGAGGTAATATGTTTGGTCGCTCCACTGTCAAAGTACCAAACATCTGAGTCTACTGCAGACATGCACTGATCATGAGAAGATGGGTCAAAACTATAGAAAGTAGTAAACGCCCATTCTTCTTCCTGCACAAGATTTGCAGACTCTGTTTTTGGTGTAGAGGCCTCTACAACAACCATTCCAACCTCTTTATTCTTTGCCTCTTTAGCAGCCAGTTTTGGACAGTTCTTTATAATATGATCATTTCCTTTACAGTACTTGCAGAACAATTTCTGCTTTTCTGATTTCTTCTCATCTTTATCCTGGTTCTTCGATTTTGTAGCATTTGCAGATTTCTGCTTACTAGTAGAAGAGCTCCATTTTCCTTTGCCCTTCTGACTAGCCAGGAAAGCTTGATCTGCAACACGCATAATGGACCTGTTCCGCCTGGACTGATCTTCCTGCAATAGAACAGAGACTAATTCCTCAAATGACAAGGCATTCAGATTGCCTTTCATCATCAACCGAAGAGTAGAGGCAAAACTCTGATATGAATCAGGAAGACCATTCAGAACGGTCTGCACAAGTGAGCTATCTGGTATAACCTCATCAGTAGAAATCAATTGTTCCTTCAGGTCTTTGATCTTTGTAAGAAAATTGTCCATAGAATCACCTTCATTCATGTGCTCACTCTCCAACTGTTTTCGGAGGTAAGCAACACGAGCCTCATTCCTAGCCTGGTACAAAGTGGAAGTGTATCCCAAGCATCCTTTGCTGTTCTGCAAGAGCGAATGTGAGGAATAATGGCACGTTTGACAGACAAAGCTATCAATGCATGTGCCTGGGCATCTCTGCCATCCCAACGAATCTACTCTGCAGAAGGTGCAACAGAAATAGCAGCACGAACAGGAATCTGTGGAATATCATCTTTGACACCATCTTCATCAGCTCCAACACCTGTATTTGCAGTACCTGTCGTTATAGGTGTAACAGGACGTCTTTCAACACCCTGCACAATGTTCCACAATCCTTTTGCATCCAGTACATGTCGCATCATATAAGCCCATAATGGGTAGTTGGTACCATCCAACTTATCCTCAACAGCCAACATACGGAATACATCACTGCTTTCAGCCATGGCCGGTGACTAGAATACCTTGATGCAGAAAATTGACTGTATCTCAAAAAGTTGAACAGAACTGCCCAGACGAGTTCTGCTAGACCTATAGCAAACTTTGAGGCGCTTAAACTAGCGAACAGAAACTGGTATATACCTTTGGCACAAAAGGACGAAATAGCCTGCACAAGCGCTACGATAGTGCGTTCGGAGGCCGAAACGAGCTCAGATCGCGATTTCGGCACCACAAAGCGAAGATGTTTTGATCTCGGAAACACCCTGAGTATGCTCACCAAATTTCGTGCGAATCTGAGACTACAAACGGAGGAGTGTCGACGGCGCCCTAGAAGAAGCGACGACCTGCTCTGATACCAATTGTTGGAGATAGAGGTCTGCGGAAGCACGCGAACAGCACAAGGAAGAAGAAGAAGCTTGGAGCACAAACACACAATACTGAATGTATTACTAGAGAATGTACAAAGATAAGTAGCCCATTAGGGCAATAGGCGTATATACAAGCCGGGGGAAAAAAACCTCCTAAAGAGGCAAAAAAGTGCCCCGGCGGTCCTAGAGTGTTCACACACATCACTACCTAAATATATCAACATAAGTGACCTCTAGACTAAAAGTGCTGCTACTAGAGGTAGAGGCCTGAAACAAGTGACATAGGTCTGTTGCAAAGGGCATTTCTCTTCATTGGTAGCTCCAAATGACATAATTTTTATTGGAGATGAAAGCTTCATAGATGAACTTTGTGCATATCCATTATCATTATTTTTAGAGATCATTTGATATGTCAAATAATCTCTGCACATGAAAGTATAGCCTCTGGAATTTGTGAAATGAACAGAGACCATGTCATGTAGAGGTGATTGGTTCTCTTAGCTCATTTAGTCAAATTGAATGATTTTTGTTTCTAACATTAGCTAAACACCTCCAGATGGTGTGTATGAAATTTCAAGATGAAATGTTTCTCCATTTAGGAGATATAAATAAAAAAGTAAAAGTTAGCCTCTGCAAAGTTTAAAAATTTTGCAGGTATAGAGGCTTAGTATTTTGGTCATTGTGGACGATCCAAATGCCCAAATGCTATGAAACTTATATCAGTACAATTAGATAGTATTCGCTATGTGCTATTAAAATGTGAAAGAAATTGGACATCATTGGATAGGTCAAATGATCCATTCTTCTCAGACTAATCTCTGGCGAGGATTTTCCAAAGAGTGGTACATGTGATTGATGAGCACATGATATTTTAATATTGGAAACTCCAATTTCAAACATTTATGTTGGAGAAGCTACTACAGTGTAGACCCTATTCTAGAACCAAAATTCAAGGATTTTGGAGTTTATCTTTATAGTTAGAAGTTATTATAAAAGTGCAGGAGTAGTGTTTCTAAGCTCACCTAAGTGCAGGTGTAGCAGAGGTAGAATTATACTTTTGAATGAGTATTGAATTTCATTTTGAATTGAAATTTTGTGAGAACAAACTAGATAAGTTGATCTAGATTTGGGCACAAAGAAAATGGAGTTTGGAATTTTTTTGATCAGTCTAAGGGCTTCAAGAAGATGACCGTGTACATTTTTCAGGATTGGTCATCAAGTGTTCAACCCTTCTAGTAAAATGGTCATAAAACTCTGAGAAAATATCGAAATCAAGTGATTTTTATGCCTAATGAAAGCTTGAGAAAAGCTACATAAGGGTGGAAAATTTTATAGATTTTGGATTAGTAAAATGTAGTTAAAAGTAAGATTTAATCTGCTGCTGTTGGAAATTGTTTATGCAGGAGGCAATGTTGAAAGGAAAAGACTTTTCACAGGTCTTTTTGTGATTTTTTTTTGTTATGGTGTGATCACCATGGGCTACCTATGCCATAGATATGTGTTTATTGAGCATTGGTTTTTGGTGACCATTCTCAGTAGTACAGAGGAGACTCTGTCAAAATTTTCAAGAATATATGTAGTGCCATGAGAGCATAGAATAGAAGAACTTTGGTAGTTGTTCTCATTTCATATAATTGGATTCGTACAAGTTGTATAAATTCCAATTTATTGTGAGTTAATATTTGATTCAAGATGCATGAGTTGATATTTGATGCAAGCCGCATCCTTAACAACTCTAGTTGAGTTGATTTACTAAATAGATTCTCAATTCTCAACTCAAGATGAGTTGATGTTGCAGATAGTATGTGTGATAGAGTCATAGCAATGACTCTATTCTTTCCATCGAGGGAAGGAAACACTTCAGGAACACTTCATGATTTATTTACATTATTTATGGTTGTGATTACTCACTGAGTTATTCTTATCATTTTTGAGAGAAGTGTTCGACTTTAATCTCATACACACATCTATGTGGAGTATAAAGTTGGTGGTATGGGACATCAAACTTTGTATTCTACCTAGGTATAGGACAGATGGTATGGGAGAGAAGTCTCAGAGATTGTATTTTTTATATGATTTGGAGTTCATTTATATGATCTTCTGGTATCATCTTATTATTAGACCACAGAGGGGCAGTTGAGACAGTCACTCTGTACATGATCGCAAACAAGGCAAGTCCGCAGGCAAGTGGCCTAGAAGTGGAAAGGCAAGGTTTGCACATAAGAACTATGAATAGGCAATTGCATTGAGAAGAAATTCACAGAGTACGTACTATTTTATGTGATATGCCTAAGAATAGGCCATGGTTCATACATAGTGTGTATGAGGTGAGATAGATGCTTAGCCTAGTGGGCTATGAGTGTGCACACATCTACTTACCATTTTTCAGAGTGTTCCGTGGACTCATATTATGGTTCTCATTATATCTGGGAGTGCCAGATTATCACAGTAGTTTGCTTGAGACACCTCATTCCTAGTTAGGAATGATTTGATCATAGTGATGATCAGATAGTGGATATCTGGGAGTGCCAGATTATTACAGTAGTTTACTTGAGACACCTTATTCCTAGTTAGGAATGATTTGATCATAGTGATGAGTAGATGGTGCTCATGGATAAAGCAAGTTTCATCCACTTGGAATGTCTTGCATGTTATTATTGAGAAAGCGGTGGTGGTTCCACTAATTGCTATACTTTCTTAGCACGTCTTCACTTGGCATGATGGACTTAGTTCTAGAGAGTGGATTGGGATTTACTTTATATGAGATATATTTTGGTCCATAGTTGGGATTATTATATATGATAGATTGAGATTGGATCCATGGCTTGGATGTGACTGATTGAGATCTTACTCCATAGTTTGGATGTGACAGATTGATATCTTGGTTCATAGTCTAGATCATTGATATCATTGACATATTGATATCTTGGTCCATAGTCTGGATCATTGATTCATAGTTTGGATCATGATGAGATTTTCTTTAGCTTTATTTCATTACAGTGAGTAAATCAAGCAGATTTACTTGAGCTTAGAGATTAAGCACTATTTGGAAAAGATTTCCATTTATTTTAGTATTCACAGAGACCAGGACATAGTCAGATTATTTTAGATGAGCATAGTATTTTATTACTCTAGTGGAGTAAGTTATTTTGCATAATTATACCATATGACAAGGTGTCAATGGGTATTTCAGGGAGACAAGGGCAAGCTGCCGAGGTCTTTACACGTGACAAGCCGTCACAAGTTAGTGGTCAAGGTCTAGGCATAGGGAGTCTGAGGATATTCCGAGTACTTATGTTGTGCACATATGGACTCATTGGGCCTCAGAGGGATTCCTACAGTATGCCCAAGGCAAGGACTACTAGTTGTTGGTGGAAATGCTAGATATAAAGCACAGAGACTAGTTGTCTACTTTTTTAGCATCTAGTATTTCAGACACCTACCACACTCTACTTTTATTATTTGGAATCACAGATTTTGATTCCCACCTTACAGCTCCTTCTCTATCATTGAGGACAATGATCTTTAGAAGGGGGAGAGAGTGTTATATTCCAGAGATGTACATGCTTGGAGGAACGAGAAGTTCCTTGTTCGGGGGATAGCCAAGGCCAGAAGCCAGAGAGTTCATACGAGGTGCCTACTCATGATGGCCAGATGAGTAGAGGGACCTTAGAGAGAGCTCTATATGGTGACTAGGCAAGGGCTATAAATAGGCTGGGAGGTGAGTCCCAGGCATGTCATTCTCCACTTCTCACATGAAGTAAAGGTATTTTGTACATGAAGGTGTCTTTATACGACCACATACATCATTGTGAACAAGCTGCAATTTATGAGCATATTGAACTAAACCATATTTTTGGAAGAAGGAGCACTACATTTTGCCCAAAATGAAACCTTCATATACATGTCTATAAGGTGCGTCAAGTTTGGGCAAAGATTCCACCATTTTAGATTTCTGCAAGCGAAGCAATGTAGAAAAATTGAGATGACCAAAGTGTGCATGAAAGAGCTTTGCAAATGAGATAACCTGAGAATCCTGAACCATGCATGTTAAATCATTGACAAATTTCATAGTCTTTGAGCTTATAGAGCCCATGACATAATATATCAGAACTATTCATAACATCATCATTTGAGAGATCATGAATTGTACATCCATCATTAATAAATTTGTCAGCCAAGCAAATCTTGGCTAATGTTGGAATTGACCACATATTTTTCTTTATCTTTAGAACATGTAAAGCATCTCACATTGTGAAAGAATTTCCATCACCAATAGTAAAAAATGATCTTATGAGATCCCATTTAAAATAAGGAGACTTATTAGCACACGTGACAGTATTCCATATAGGGGTGGGCTCAAGTGAATTGAGAAAACTGCACTATGCATTAATATGTTTGGATGCCTCACTATCAAAGTACCAAAAGCTTGAGTCTACTATAGACATAAACTGCTCATTATGAACAAGATTAGTAGACCATTCGATTCTCTTTCTTCTTTCTACTTTTATAGCCAAAACTTCGATATGAATCTAGAAGATAAATAAGAACAATCTACACAAGTGAACTATCTGGCAATATTTGATTTGTAGAGATCACCTCTTTTTGGAGGCAAGCAAGACTAGCCTCATTTCTTGCCTAGTATAAAGTTGTAACTATATCTGAATCATCCTTGTTGTCTTCTAGAAGTTAATGTGATAGATAATAACATGTTTGATAGACAAAGTTATCAATTCTTATGTTTGAGAATCTTTGCTATCCCAAAGATATTTCTTTGCAATAGGTGTAGTGGAAACCGCAACATGACAAGAAAATTGAAGATCATCATTTTAAACACCATCTGTATCACCTTTGATGATTGCATTTGTAGATATACTAGGACATTTTCAACTACCAACACATGATGCATCATATATGCCCACAATGGGTAATTAGCACCTCCAGTTTTTCCTCAACAACCAACATGCTAAATAGATCATTACTATCATCCATGGCCAATGAATAAATATGATAATGTGGGAAATTGAGTGTATCTAAAATTGTTGAAGAGAAACCACTATCAAGCTCCACTAAACATGTAACAGACTTTGGAGATCCTTGTACAAGAAAACCAAAACCTATATAAATGATTCAAAAAAGAGGAAAAATTTGCATGCACACTAATATGATGATGTGTTTCGATTGTGAAACAAGGCTCGAGTATGCTCACCAATTTTTGTGTGATTTAGAAACTATGATGAGAAGGGTGTCAATGACACCCTAGATGAAGTAGTGACCTACTCTAGTACCAATTTTTTAAGTTGGAGGTCTACACAAGTGCAAGACAGTGAAGATTACGATCACCACCATATGCTAGAGAGATCACTCTCCTCCCAACCATATGCCTCTATATACAGATCTCTCCAAATGGACTACCTTCTTGGGCAAGTGGATTCTAACCATCCATGTCTTAGCCATGTAACCATATGTGCACCAAGTGTCCTACTTAGTTGGAGTAAATTCATTCCATGCTTCTAGAAGGCTCTAGAATTCTTTGGCAAAAATACTCTTTACATTTATCGCATGGGGGTTGAACCCAAGACCTCCTCCTTCACACCCTTGAGACTTAACCACTAAGTTAAGTGGACTACTTCTTTATAACAACACATGACATGCTAAGTAAGTCTAGTCTCGAGATCTTTGGTCATACACGTGTGACCAAACGGTATCCGATTTCAAATTTCTCTAAACTGGCTAGACCCTTAGATCATAAACTTACTTTATTACATTCTTCCCCCTTGGAAAAAATTCATCCTCTAAAATAGTGCTATATAAACAATGTTAGTAACCCATGAGCCCCATGTTCTAAAACTAGAAGAACATGTCTCAACTCTATGGCGGGATCCTTGCCCAAATGATTCAAAACACCATTTAGCTTTGTACTATGAGAAACTCCTCAAAGTTCAAAGTAGTGAATGAATAATAAGGGTGGATTTAAAAACATCCCTAAACATTTCACTAGTGGGGCATAAGTAGTGCATGGACTTAGTAACTAAGGGGGGATTCTTATCCCTTGCAAGCCTTTCAGAACTCTTGCTTTACTTGAATCTTATTTGGAAAACTTGAATTTTGATTGGCCCAAACATCTAACTTCGACGTTTGTACAATGGTTTACTCCCAACCAACAATTACTTGTTTTTTTTCACCGTACTGGAGGACTGCTTTGTCCTAATGGGCCTGAAAATTCTATGTAAACTATGGGAGAAAGTTTTCCATTTTACTTTGGGTCAATCATATTGTAACTTGACCAACTCGAATCCAAATTGAAAATTATGCAATGTAGGATACTTTTCTCAAAGTCTTAAGGTAAACGTTCTTGGGAATTGTCAATTTGATGAGAAATTCCTAATTTCTCTATTCTAGAGTGTACCAGACTCTAGAAATTTATTAGAGTTATGCAAGATAGCTGAAGCAAACTCAAATAAAAAAGTCGACTTAGACTTACTTTGAGTCAAAAGATTCAATTTAGTGAGTTACACTAGGAACTTGGTGTTTGACTTAGTTAGTCTAATCGTTAGTTAAAAGGATCAATTCAAAGTCAAAGTTTGACTTCTTCAACAACACTTTATTTTGAACTGGTCCATAATTCAAATAAGAACAAATCTTTGTCCTATTTGAAAAAGAAGATCTTGGAAGTTACTTACTTTGTATCTTCTTACTTACTTGATCTTGAAGCATCTTGAGATCATGCTTTTATCCTCCTTAAATTTAAAGTTGTCCTTTGAGGTTTTGATTTGCTTAAGGATCAAATCTAACTTCAAGATTCATTCTAAGAATAAAAGGTACATATCATCCCATGGTCCACTATTCCAATATACCATCTTTCCTACGTCAATCTCTGTATAAAATCTGGTCTCCCATACCACCCTTTTTTATATTCACATTGATGTGTGAGAGATATTTATCCTAAAGTCTAAACATATCTTTATAGAGTACCTCCTCACTTCAACTCTTCGATAGAATTTCGAAGTTTTAGCCATTACCTCTAACTAGATTTTCCAAGTTTTGATTCCTTCACATGATCGTTCCATGATCTCATGCTTTTACTTTGGGAACTTGAAAACCTTTGGGTGGAACAACCATCCCTATTTTCTTCGGTTTTTTTTTCAAAACGAAAACCATTTATAAATCAAAGTTCTTGAATTTCTTAAATTAGATTCCAATTGATTATTTTTTACCAATTTGTAGTGACAAGAGCTTTTCATTTCTTGTCTTTAGATTCCTTTCTTATTGAATCTTTAAGTAGTTACCCTGATCGGGACTTTATAGGAATCTCTCTAATACTTATGTCTAAGCATCTGCTCATGCTTTTTAGGTTTCACTAAAACCCCTTTAAGGATAGTTAAAATTTATGTTGGACCTTCCATAGACTTAATTATCGTTATCATAGTTGCAGACTACATACTTGAAACATTTTGCTATGTTCATACTTGGAACAATCTACTCTTTTCATACTTTCGATTGGATAAATGGAACTTGAATGCAAATTTCCCAAAACAATTTTGTTCTCCATACATGGGCAATCTTTGAAGTAGTTCCAATCCCAAATTTGTGGAAAAATATTTCCAAGCTTGATCATGTCTTGTTCACCTAGCAACAAGAATACATACTTAGTCTTTATCTTTAAGATATCTTGAACTATTGAAAGCATCTTTGCTTACCTATGGGATTTTAGAGATCGTTCCCTCTACTCAAGTCCAAACACACACTAATGCCTTTCTCAATCTAAAGCTAACGATATCATCAAGATTGATAGAGGTGCTAGGTTATATTAACCATTGGACTTTACGTACCACTACCAATGGTTTGGGACTTCTTAGGAACTACTTGCTGTCTAACTCACTTGAAAAAAATTGTTCTAACTTCCAAGAAGAATTATTCTTCAAGTACTTGAGATTCATTCTAGGGAATCAAACAACTTGATCAAATGATTCATCTTGGAAAGTTTTGTATTGCGAGAATGATCCTTGAGTCTAGACTTTCACATAATATTTAGAAGCTTTATTGCTTCATATGTGTTCCTTTCTTATGTATCAGACTACCTTGAGGATATGGTTTCCCATTGCATTGTGAAAGTTTGACTTGCACTTTCATTTTGGTGATATGTTTTCCTATCCTTGAGTTTGAAAAAAAATATTATCATTGGTAAATCTTTCCATGCTACTAGAGCACTATAAACATATTTCAAAAATTCGTTATGATTGCATTGTTTAAAGCACAAGCATCTTATAATCATTGCATCAATGAATAATTATGTTACTATGGACACATCTTCATGTACTTGTCTCAACAAAATTTTTGAACGTCATAGCTTGTTTAAGAGAAGTTCATGGATTGGAGATCCAAGTCTTGGAGCTTTTTATTCCTAAAAGAAACATTCAGAGTGTGATTCGTGTCTTTACGAACTTGTCTTATTTCCTAAAGATCACTTGCTTAGGTTTCCTCTTGAAGCTACAATTAGCTCAAATAAAACCAAAAGATAACTCTCTAATCCTTCTAAAAGAAACGTTTCTTTCAAAATATCCATGTTTTCTTAGCAAGTGGCATCATTACCACAGATGCAATCATGGAACCTAACATCCCTATATTGAACATCAAAGTTCAATTGATGTTGAGTTTCAATATTTGATTTCCATCATTCCATTACGGGAAAAAGTGAACCCTGCATGGGCCTTGTAAGGATCCCTAATTTTTAGGGATTAAAATTAATCAAGCCTAGTATTGAGGAGGTATAAAAAAACACTAGTGGTATTTCATATAAAAGTATTATTTTTGTCACATAATCCTAGTAGGAGATGGTTGAACCACGCCTTAAGAGAGAGGATTAGGAAGTAATCCTCAACCATGGCTTTTGGGGCAAGTGGTTAGCCCATCGCACTCCTAACAGGGAGGTTGTGAGTTCAATTCCCAACATTGGTATCAGAGCCTAGTTGAGAAATTGGGCGAGATGGAGGTTCGTGCCTCATTTGTGAGCACTTGGAAAAAGCGCTTATCCGTGGTGAGTGTGAAACTGGCCTTGGATGAAGGCGCATGGGCATTTGGGCACCCACGGAGGGTGGGATAGGTCCAAATTTGGTCCATGTGCTGGAGTTTGAGGTTGGTGGAATCGCTCATGCATGGAAAGTGGGTCCAAGAGATTCAAGAAGGTCCACAAGTGAGCATTGAGGACAATGCTCAGTCTAAGGGGAAAAGAATGTCACATAATCCTAGTAGGAGATGGTTGAACCACGCCTTAAGAGAGAGGATTAGGAAGTAATCCTCAACCATGGCTTTTGGGGCAAGTGGTTAGCCCATCGCACTCCTAACAGGGAGGTTGTGAGTTCAATTCCCAACAATTTTCAAAGGGCATTATTTGATTCACAAATTCGGAGTGAGCTCATGCCTATTTAGAGCCATCCGATGTTTCAAATGGATGGACAAGATTGGACTACAGTGTTTGTCAAAAGCTGTCAAGAAATTGTGATCATTGGATTGACAAGTATATCGAATGATGGACAATGAAAGGTGTAAATATTTTGTCTTTTCAAGCTTGAACATTGGATTCACTTCATATCCAAGGGCCCAAATTAATTTTGGATGGTGAAATTCGAGTTTCATGGTCTTTGAAACCACTCAATAAGAAATACCACTTCTACCATCTTATTTTGGTTGTTTTGACTGGCCCAAAACCAAGGAAACATAGGCCTAGCCTACTTGATTGAGGGTCTAGACTGTGGCCCCCACCCTCCTCTCATTGGTCCATCACTAATCACCCCTTAATCCAAAATGCCCATGCAAGGTATGTTTTTTTCCCTAATGCCTTACGATGGAAGCAAGTAAGAACTTATAAAAATTCCATGGTTTCCTTAGCACTTGCATTCTTATGAGGGATGCAACTTATGGAATATAAAACCTATCTTTTGAACTTTGAAAATTCAATTTATCTTTTGAATTAAGTGAAAGTGTTCACTTAAATGTGATCATGGAATTAAGAAAACTTAAGTTATCATCTAAGTTGAATGTATGAGAAATTACACTATGTAATTTCTCTTTCTAAATTTGACTTTATGATTCTCTAAATATATCATGGACTTAGAGTCATCATAAAGCTTAGAAGTTTGCAAGTATTCGTTTTTCTTGCTCATCAAGGTGGCAAAGAAATTGAATGCTTGACTTTCGTATGTTTACTTTTACTAAGCAAGACATCCAGTATTGGATATCTAAGTATCACCTAGGGAAAGAATGGTCTAGTTAAGGTCGTTAGCATGACGTTGCAACTAACTAGTTTCCTTCTTTCCTAATGTCTAATGTGAGCATCTAAAAGTAAGCTAATGATTAGGAAATTACATTGGTTCATCTACTTAGCAAAAAACCATGCTTTTTCATATGAAAATGCATGTGCTTGCATGCAAATGCATGTGTTGGTATGTTTTTCTATTCATGCTTGAACCTTGTTGGTGCAAGTGTCCAAGCCATCACACTTGGCTAGGCATGGAAACAAATCTATACAATCACTTCATGAAGCACGTGAACTTTGGCTTGTAATACTTGGCCATTTACCATTTGTAAAAGTTTTTTTTCAAGATAATCTTGTAAGTCCACACATCTCGTGGAGTTAGGAGAGAAAACGATTATGAATTCCATTTGGTAGAACCACTCCGAACATAGAGGAATACTTTTAGAAGGAGCCGAATTTGAATTTCAAATTCACGATTGATTGAAGGACTCATTATTATAAAAGAGGTTGTAAAACTCACGGCTTTAAGCCTCTTCTTGGAGCTTAATTACGGATCATTTGTAGAGGTTGAGTAGCATACATCATTGCTCACTCATCTCACTATCATTGGGAATCATAATAGTGCCAATGATCTTATAAAATCATGTGCCATTATATATATCTTTTGTTGATCATTTCTGTTCAACTCTCTGCTATGACTACTCAGGAAAGCAAGTTGAGGTAAAATGGGAGATGGCTTCCCTTCTTTTATTTATAAATTGGACAGGAACAAACTACCAAGCATGGTCCTTGAGGATGAAGACATATGTACAAGGAAGGAGTTTCTATGGATACATATCAGGAGATGAGGAGATGCCCATTTTCAGAAGCAAAGGAGAGCCTACAAGAGAGGAGCTTCAAAGACTCAACTCATGGTCTGTCAAAGATGCTTTAGCAAGCTCATATCTACTTAAGTCTATCTCTGACTTCCTTCTTCCACACATTAGGAATTGTAAAACTTCCCAAGAGACCTGGGATACATTGTCTTCATACTTTTCTTCCAATACAAGAGCTACGAAGAATCAATTCATGTGGATTGAGTTTACCACTCAAAGGAAGCAACCCAAGCAAAGTGTTTCAGAATATGTGACCAAAGTCAAAGATGTGGCTGACCAATTGGCAACCATAGGAGAGGAGATTGAAGAGGAGCAAATAGTGAGATAGGTAGTCAATGGCATCAAGGCAGATGATAAGTGGGAAGCTTTCACAACTGCTATGGACCTTTACATGGATATGCAGATTCTAGATCTTACCACACTCATGGGACACCTCTTTACCCATGAAGCCAAGCTCAACAAAAATGGAGAATCATCAAGAGGTAACAACTCTTCTGCCCTATATGATGATAAAGGAAATTCTAAAGAAAAAGGGAAAAGAAAAAAGGTTGAAGATGAAGGTACTACTTCTCAAGCTAACTATGCAGGGAGAGGTAGGAACTCAAGAGGAAGGGGAAGAGGAGGTAATCAAGGTAGGGGGAGACCTTTCAACTCTTCCCCATGCAACATATGTGGACTCTCTAATAACACTACATATGTGCGCTATAGGAACTTCAAGAATGAGAGAGGAAGAGGATATCAAAGAGGTGGCTACTCACAATCAAGAGGAAGATTCAACCATAATTAAAGCTACAACCATGGCTACAACAACAATTATCAAGGAGGATACAAATCAAGAAAGGACTTCAACAATTATAATAAGGATCAAGAGGATTGTCTTCTCATTATGAATATTACTTCAAAACAAGGTATTAATGATGAGTGATTAAATTGCTATATTAAGATTTGGGACTTCACACTCACTCACCTATGATATTTGGTGACAATACAAGTTCTTTGCATCTTGCAACAAATCCTATCTATCATGCAAGAACCAAGCATATAGAAGTTCACTATCATTATGTTAGAGAGAATCTATTGAGCAAGGAGATTCAATTGGCATATGTATCCACAAATATGCAATGTGCAAATTTATTGACCAAATCACTTGATGGTACTAAACTTTCCAAGTTTAAATCTATGATTGGATTGTAGGACATTCAAGAAGATTCATGAAGAAGTACAAGCCAAGATGTTTGGCTTGAGGGGGAGATGTTGGTGCAAGTGTCCAAGCCATCCCATTTGGTTAGGCATGGAAACAAATATATACAATAACTTCATAAAGCATGTGAACTTTGGCTTGTAATACTTGGCCATTTACCATTTGTAAAAGTTTTTTTCTTAAGAGAATCTTGTAAGTCCACACATCTCGTGGAGTTAGGAGAGAAAAATATTACAAATTCCATTTCTTAGAACCAATCCTAACTTAGAGGAGTACTTTTAGAAGGAGCCAAATTTGAATTTCAAATTCAAGATTGATTGAAGGACTCATTATAAAAGAGGTTGTAAAACGTGCAGCATTAACCCTCTTCTTGGAGCTCAATTACTAATGATTTGTAGAGGTTGAGTAGCATACATCATTACTCACTCATCTCACTATCATTGGGCATCATCATAGTGCCAATGATCTTGTAAAATCATGTGCCGTAATAGATATCTTTCCTTGATAATTTCTATTCAACTCTCTGCTGTGACTATTCAGAACAGTGTACTTTGAATACTCATATGTCAGTAATCACTCCACGATTTTTCATGTTCTATAGATTTTTGGAACCACTCAAAGTCTAATTCAGCGTATTAGAATTTGACGAAGTTTTCTTTAACAAATTGGGAGATATCCGCATCGACATGTTGTCTGGTCATTCTCTCTTTAGCTCCTAAAATATCGGGGGTAAGCTATTGATTGTTAATTTGATTATTCAGTACATAGTGCATCATTTTAAGTGATTCTACTTGGAATCAGTATCTTTCTAAGCTAATTAGATAATCTCAAAAGGATTTTGATCAATTTTTAGTGTACTATGAGCATTGAGCAAAAGATCTAGCAAGTGTCAAGACTAAAATAGCAAGTTTTTTATCACTAGCTATTTGCAAAGTTATTTGTCTTGATCTAATTGTTTGAAGCATCATCTCCAAAGTACATAGGCACTTATTTAGTGTCATTAGCAACCTAAAGGGGCCTACTATCAAACTCTGAGGTGAAAGAGGGAAGGTGCAAAGCAGGGAATAGTAGTACCAACTCATCATCTTGTGGTATCCATCAATCTCTTCCAACAAACCTTAGATCAAGCAGTTCTTGAGCTTGCTATGCATGCATGTCATGCATCCATGCACAAACATACTACTTTGTTGTCATGCGAGCACTAGATTGTGCTCTATGACTATAGTAGATAAGATTTTGGAAATATGCTTCTGGTTACAAGAATACCCATGTAGTTAAAATAGTACACGAATATGTAGCTGATACAAGAAGTTCCACAACCCACGAGTGATAAGTATAGATAACGCAGCTAGATATGATACAGAAGATCTCACAATCAGGGATCATAAGTATGGAGCAAGATGTCTGGATTACAAGGACTCTCTTCTGGGAGATGAACTAGATACAAGAAAGAACACGACAAGTTCTCATACTATGAGATTACAAGAGGACAAGGCTAGATGTCTAGGATACAAGACTAGACAAGATTCAGAACTCGAACTAGAGCTTGAAAGCATTGACTTCGTGATCAGGACTCCTTGAGACCCCAAGAATGGCATTGGCAAGACTGAAGTATGTGGCCAAGGCCTCCTTACATTGGATATCAAGCACGGTTCGAAGGGCGGTTGTGAGCTTATGATGTCAGCAATCTAAATAGGACCTTTGGATGTCATAATTTAGCAAATAAATAGTCGTTCCTAGGGTTTTGGCACGTTCTAAATGAAATGGAAGCATTAGTTTCTCCTAATTGTCAATGAATCATGAGATATATGATCCACATGGACTCTGAGGTTTAGGATGGCTTCCTTTCTCCATGACATAACCTCCCCCTCAAGCGACAAGTTCCATGAGGAGCAGTCATGTTCTCTGGTCTCGACTTCATTGGATTTCTCTTATGAAATTCTCAAACCTTAATTGGTGCTCTCTAAAGGTTTTCTATAGGTTTCCAAGTACGATCATTGATTTCATACCCTTTCCAATGAATAAGGTACTCCAATCTTCCTCAGGATATTCTCGAATCTAGGAGATGCTCAACTTCAAATTCTTTATGATCATCAATCTCGATAGGTGGTGAAGGACTAGGTCTCTCCCCCCCCCCCAATGGTGAAATCTGATATGGTTCCAACATGGATACATGGAAAATTGGATGTATTCTCATGGTACTTGGTAGCTAGAGCTTGAAGGTGATTGGATTAATCTTGGCCAAGATGATGAATGGACCAAATCCTTGATGATCTAACTTTGCACAAGGCGTTGAAGTTTGCAAACTATTTCTCAATAACCATACTTTATCCTCAATTTGATATGATGGATTTTGAGCATGATGTTGATCTGCATAGTACTTCTACTGTTCTTGAGCTTTATGGATCTCTTCCTTGAGTTCTTTGTGAATGTCCATCAGGAACTGGGCCATGTCTTTGTCATCTGACTTCTTGACATGATTTGAAAGTTGTATATTTATCCTTGGATAATGTCCATAATTTGCAAAGAAACGAGTCTGCTTAGTAGATGCATGAACACTATTGTTATATGCAAACTCTACAAAGGCTAAAAGCTCAAACCAATCATTTTGATGATAGTTTATGGTGCAACTAAGATATTGCTCAAGGACTTGATTCACCTGTTATGTTTGTCCATCACTTTGTGGATTATTTGTTGTAGATAGTTTAATTAGAACACAAAGGAGCTTGCAAAGACTGTTCCAAAAGCTGGATATAAAGTGTGGACCTCAATCACTAACAATATCATCAGGCAATCCATGAAGCCTCAAGATGTACTTGAGAAAAAGTGTAGAAGTGGTTGCACCTGTGATTGCCTTGGTAGTTGGAATGAAGTGTGCCATCTTTGTAAATCAATCCATAATAATAAGAATGGCATCATACTTATGTGATTTTAGTAGATCTATGATAAAATCCACAGACAAGGAAGCCCATGGCCTTTGTGGAATAGATAAAGGTTGCAAGAGGCCATGAGGTTTATGTCAGGGTACCTTAGATCTATTGCAAGTGTCACAGGTTCACATATATTCTTTAACTTCCTTCCACATTTGAGGCCACCAAAAATCTCTTCATATGAGTTCTATTTTTTATTCACTCCAAAATGTCTTGCTACAAGATTTTCATGACATTGTTGAGCTACTCGGATTCTAGGCTCTCCTGGAGGGACATACAATAGGTTCTTATAGAATAGTAACCCATCATTTTCTTGAAAATCGTTTATTTCTTGGACCTCCATCTTGAGCTTTCTGCTTAACATTACAAAACAATTCATCCTGTGGTATATTCTCACACATCAAATGATTCAAGGCTGAATCTTCATGATGCCCATTAGGGGAAAAAATGAACCCTGAATGGGCCTTTTAGATTAAGGAGTGATTAGTGATGGACCAATCAGAAGAGGGTGTTGGCCACAATCTATGCCCTATAAAATACTAGGCTGAAGGGGGAAGAGGGGACATATTTCTGCCTTATTTAATGAGGTGCCTCTAGAGAGAGAAGGAATCTCGTAACTTAGTTGGGCCCAAAAATTCAAAATTTCTAAAAAGTTAAAAAACCCATCATAACACCTGAGAATGAACTCCCCATTACTTTTTAGGGTCAAAAGTACTCTTTTTGACCTCAAATTCAAAATCCATGCATGTTTTGAGCTGAAAAAATGGTTGTTTTCAAAAACACTCAAAAAAGAGTTATTTCCCTGCCAAACCTCACATTTTCATACCCAAGTCCCAAAAAGTAATCCTTTCCCATGACTTTCACTCTATAGCACACCATTGAAGCTCCTCTTTCTACACTCCAACCTACTTGCATCTCCTATCTCGAATTACTATTGTAGCTTGAAGAACTTTAGCTTCAATGGCAACATCTAAAGCTTCTAGGCGACCGAAAGATGAAATCCTCACATTAAGATGTCACAATATCAAAGCCAGAGATGGACGATGGCTATCACATGAGTACTCCAAAGGTGCATGGGTGTACATGCAACCCTCTAGAGTTGGGCCTCATCGAGTTAGAGATCGTAGAAACTTATATCTTCATTAAAGGGAAAGTTACTTGGCTTCAAGAAGCACAAAGACAATGGGATGGTTGCTATTGTACAACATGTTTTTACAATGGCAACTATGAAACTTGAAAACTCTAATAGAATGAGATATCATGTGAATTGTAAGTATTACTCTACAATATTGTATGTTTTCTAGTGTTGAATATATTTCTTAACTATTTAGATATGTTTTTGTTTGTTTCATATATATTTCCTTCTACTTTGGTGGAAGAGCAACCAATTCATAGTCTTACAGGTACTTTCCAGGCATTGCATGCAGATGTTGGTGCACTAGTCTTTCCAGAAATATCTCCTGCTCAACTTTACCATGATAGAGTTTTCTTTTACACACATAGATATGTTGTACCCTCTACAAAGAATGGTTTTGGAAGGTTAGAGAGAATTGAAGTACATTCTCTTCTTAGCTTGGAGTGGGAAAAACCTGAGACATGGTCTGTATCATCTTTGAAGCACAAGATGGTAACGAATATACATAACTCTTTGAAATTCACAAAAGTTTCTAGGTGTGTAGGTTTGCACTGGTCTTTTCACATTCATTGTTTTGTATATTTATTCCAAGGATTCTCATTACAAGAGACTTCCACCATGTTCATGTGTAAAGATATCACATATGAGCAAGTCGAAAGTCTTCTTGGTGAAAATTGGGGTTTGATAGAAGGAATTGCAAAAGGTGATAAATATCTTTGTAAAATAGGTGGAACAGGTATAGGATTTCAATATTTGAAACAATGTACTTCATTATACATTAGATTCTAGTGTGATCGTTGGATGTGCAAACTTGGAAAATGGATGCCATTTCAAAATTCAGAGGGATCTTTACATTCATTTGAAATAAATCTTAGATTTCCCAACAATGAAACAGAAACTATTTTAGTGAATAATCATTGGACCTTGGCTAATCTAAGAGAATACGTTGATTATGGGGTTTGAAGGACTAACTCAATCCAAATTCAAAATAAAAGGACATAAGGTGAGAAATGTTTTGTGCTTTTGTTAAAGTAATCTTTTCATTATTGCTTATTTTACTTTTATAACTTCAATTTCTTGCAAATTGATTACAGGTGGGCAGAAGATTGGAATACAAGATGAAAGTCACTGTAGATTGGAGCAAACATGGAACAAAAATCTCATTGTCATAGTTCTTTTGCAACCTAATAATGTCACTTCTTGGGTCCTAGTCATTGTATCTCATGGTGTTTGCACTTTCATGAACCTTGTAAAAAGTAGGACAATCAATTCATGTTAGATATTGTATATACCTTCTTATCTGCAATGGTAATTTCAAAACTTTTGGAAGGTCAAAAAGTCTATGTTCACTACTTTGAAATGTCGTTGCTCATGTTTTTTGTTGTGTTATGTTTAGACATTTGCTTTGAAGCAAAAAAAATCATATCCTTTGGTGTTCTCTGCATTGTTTTGCATCAGAAACACATTTTTTGAACCTGCACTACTTTATTCTGTACTTTTAAAAGTGGGCCCAATCAGTTTAAAAACTTGAAACTGCTATAACAATGGGTTCTATGTGCTCATTTCTCACATTTGCACTCTCAAAGAGCTAGAAATCTTAGACAAGCCAATATAATTCTCGCGCGCAAGCAATGGCTGCTAGCACTTCCACTCCCATGAAATATTCTTGAGATCTATTCATGGAGTTTTTGGATACTACAAACGACAATGGTTGTACGGATTTGTATGAGCTAGTCTATAGAGTCCCTAATATTGAAAGGACAATAGCCATGAACTCCGATGTGATCGATGAGATCACCCCTATGACCTACTTTTGTACATTCATAAAGGAAACGAGGCATTTGCGAAGCACTTAAATCATTTTATGGTTGTTGTTGAGGATGCAGGGCACCTATTAGATGACACAGTGCCCTTAATTAAACAATTAAATAAGAAGAGGAAAATGGGAAGAAAATATCTTTCCTATGTTGCAACAACCATCTTTTTTGTCAATGACGAGTCGAAACCTACACCCATGGACCTACCCCATCTTGTTACTGGGGGTTTTGTAGATGACAAAAAGGAACCCCAGAAAGAAGCTCTCAACTTTTTAGAAGAGAGTCAAAAAATTTGCAGAGAACTTTCACTAGGAGTAGTGGACAAATTGAAGGAAGCCAGTACACAGAATAGTCCACACTCCAACTTAGAGCCCGTGGAACCCACTCTACCAGAGGTAGAGATGGAAATGTTTTCAATTTTACTTGTTGACGGAGAAGAATTTTTGTTCCTGCACGATATTGAGAAGGCATTTGGTCTACACCTCGACAAATGCCTAAGAATCTTTTTGCTCGACCTCTCGGATGTTCCCATGGACAACACTTCTGACATAATCGAAAAGACAACAATTTCACTTGGTGATTTAGTTGCAGACACCATTGCATTTGTGTGTGAAGAGATTTTGAGTGATGCCAACCAAAATGCCACCAAAGAAGATCTGGCTATAGCAAGGGAAAGAATTTTGGAGAAGAAGATTCCAACATCCCTTGTTGTGGAGCAAAGTGGCATGGCTCACTCCTCAATAGAGATGCAATGGGAAGAGGAGAAGATGACGATAGGCTTCAAGATGTAAGTATCTAATGACATTTATGGTTGTCTCATATTCATACAAGATGTATCTATATATGTGTAGGAGGCAATTGAAGTGGATAGATTTGTAGCAAGGCGTGGTGATGACCATGTTGCCCCTGGCCATGGCTCTTCCTTGGCACATTACATTGGGAAATTGCCAAAGGAAGATTTTGTCATAATCCACAAGGACTGTTCCCCTCAAGGACACTTCATGACGTGGTGTCTGAAGGCCTTGATCCTTACTACCCTAGGAGTTAACTTTAGAGGAAAAATATTGTCAAATAGGAATAGCTTTAGGTCTTGGATTGACAGACCCTCAGTTATTATCCCAATCAGTTTTGACTTACCAATTGCCACTGTCTTTTCAGAGAACAAAGAATGTAGTGGAGAGTCTCAAGGCCAAGAGACAATTGTAAAAACTTTATAATACCAATTATTGTTTTTCCAATTTCCATGTGCATTGTCTTTATGTTTTCGACAATCTCTTAATTTTTGCACGGTTTAATCACTCTTTTTCCTTTGATCCTTGTAAGTTTTGTTGCCCAAAATGCATGCAAAGGCCTAGGTGCAAAAAAAAGGGTGTGCCACAGAAACACGGGGATGCGCCCTGCAAAAGTTTTGCAGGGCCCATCCTCGCATTTATGTGGCAGCCTTTTTTTTTTTTGCATTCCTAGGCCATCCCATGCACTAGGTTCCCTATATTGGAAGTATATGTCCCTCTATTACAACCTAAACTTGGGGAATTGTGGAAGACTCTTCTTATGTGCAATGATTAGAGAATATTTAGACTCCTCTGAATGCATATAAGCATGCAGCAATAAATAAGTACATTTGAATGTTCATCAACATTGTTTATCTATTCGTTAGAGGTCTAGCATGCATTGCACCCTATCTAAGGCCAATCATATGCTCCAATGTGCATGGCATGTGGTTTTCATGGCTTAGAAATGCAAAAAAAGGCGTGCCCCAGAAACGCAGGTATGGGCCCTGCAAAACTTTTGCAAGGCCCATCCATGTGTTTCTGTGGCAAGCCATTTTTTTGCATTCCTAGGCCATTACATGCATTTTTAAGAAACACCACTTACAAGAAATAGATTAAAAAGAGTGATTAAACTATGCAAAACACTTTAAAGAGGTACTAGAAAAAAACACTTAGATACATAGGAGAAAAAGACTTCAAAACATGTACACTAAGAGACAAACATGTGGGAGAGAAAATACAATAAGAAAAAGATTATATTGATCATTTGGGATTTACAAAATATTCATCATTTGGGATATACAAAAAGTTCTCCAAACATGGGAGTACAAATATTTGTTAAGGGTTATTCCCTCTAATTCTTCTAGCTAGTTGCAAATCTTTAGGTTGTATTGTCACTCTCTTTGCATGGATGGCACATAGGTTAGAGTCCTCCAACATTGAGATAACATACGCCTCTACAACTTCTTGGAGGGCTTCAATGGCTATCCCTTGGATATTAAGTCCTTCGCAATAGCTTTGGATCTCTTCCTTCACAACCCTTGCAAATGACCTTTGTGGAATAACAAGCTCCACAGACTTTTGATAGTGTTGAATCTCTACAGAGGCTCTGGTTTGATTTCTGCAACTTTGCGGTGATCTTGCATTTGGGGGCATGTTGGGTTGTGGTCGTTGTGGTCTACGACGCGGTTCATAGTTCTTCTTTCTTCTTGGAGCATGCCTAGATGGTCCTCCCTCATCATTTACTTGCTCTGCCCAACTTTGCTCTCTTTCTTCATCGGTTGGTCTTTGTCCTTGTCCTGTGGGGAGTGTCTTGCCTCCTTGTGTTACTCGATGGTTCATGGGGATATGATCATGGTTGCATGGTAGCTTGTTAACACTTTCTTCATCCGAGGAACTCTCTAAATTTGATGTTGTCTCCATCACAACTTGCATCTGTCCTCGTTGTTTGGGCCTTGCCTTGAGTGGTGTCCTTAGTGGGGGCTCATCATCAGATATGGGAGGGGAATAATTTATTTCTTGTGCTACATCTCTCTCTTGTGAAGCTTCATCCTCCCATGATGGAATGCTACCAGAGTGTGTCCCTGCACCCGAGTTTCGTCTAGAAGAGTGGCTTGTGGTTGATGCTTCTTATGGGGTGCCATCCATGTTAGGTGTTTTGTACCTTGCACATGGCTAGGGTAGACGACATGATCCTTTCTAGGGTTCTGCTTTGTGCGTGCCATTCTCTTACGATGTAAAGTGGTAAAATGAGGAAGAAGACCTTTATTTATAGCCTTTTACTTAAGAATTGTCATGTTCACATTTAAATGGATAAAATCTAGTTTCAAAACATTAAAAGTATATTCACAAAAACATTGTGTTTATTTGAAGTGAAAGGAGTTACAAAAACCTTGAAAAAGCTAATGCATTTTAAGAGTTGGGAAAATATTTCGAAGCATAACCCTCGCGGACTCTTTGTGCACGCTATTGGGCATGATGTAGCGGTCTTGATGATGACATCCAGTTCTCTCTTGCAATATCATGTTGTAACTTTCGTGTAATCTTTGCTATTCGTGACTCACATGCTCGTTCCATTACATATTTTCTAGGAAATGTCGCACGAAAAAACCAGTTGAACATTTCTTCTAAATAGTTTGATTGGAGTAGACCACCCCCATGATGAGTGTTTTTAAAGGAAACACCTTTAGCCCTGTAATGTGACTTCTCCATTCCTTGTGTACTAAAAATGTCCAGTGACCCATAGTGATTCAAAAAATATGCCCCATGTGCAAAAAGAATATGCTATGATCTGGTCAATAAGATATACACATGGTGTTTAAGACCAAATAAAAAAACGCAAGCAAAACTTACTATGTAATGTGTAATGTTGCTTTCTCCCCAAGATCAGATGAATGACTGTGTAAACTCCTTCAAAGTCACTTGGAATAATTCTCGTTGAGAAGCATTAGTGGAAACCAAACCCATCAAATGTAACAATTGATCTAACGATGATCAAACCTTCTTTTGCTTATTAATTAGATCAAGCTGACTATCATTGTTTGTTGTAATTGAACATAGGTCCTTCCAAAGCTCCCATTTCCCATCATCTTGACTATTCACATCTCTTTTAAAGAAACGTCTTGCCTTCTTCCGAGTCATTGAAACTTGTTGTAAAATCTCTTGAGACTCACCATACTTCTTAACAACTAAAGATAGATGGCCACCATGACAACCAATAGAATTCAAAAGATCTTCTATTTTTTGGATTGCTATTGTAAAACTCTCTAGTGGTTTCATTACAAATGCATATTCAACATGGAGCTTCAAACGACTATCAAAGATGCTCATGAATGCATGCAAAGTACAAAGGTGAACATTGACTAATGGAAATGGAATAATGGGGTTCCAATCATTGCTTATTTTATCATGAATCGATTCTTGTAACATTGGACACCTCAAAAGTGATATCTCCCATTCCCTGCCATTCGATGAGTTTGTTTCATCAATTTCTTCAGAGTCATCAACTCTCATCAATGCCCTTGCAGGTTTAGACCGTCTCTTAGTGCTTTTGGAAAAAAATTTGAGAAGGTCCTATTGATCATTAATCAGGAGTGCCTAATCTTGTTATTTGAAAACTCGATATGTGGAAATTCTTTATAAAAACTACCTCAAACCTAGATGCCTAGGAGTTATTACAGAGCTATCAAAAGAGTTTTTTTTTTCTCACAACTCTTGATTGGCCTCTCGAAATGCACAACCTCCTTCCCACCTGCTGAGGGATTTTAAGGGAAAGGACCAGGTAGGAGCACTCGTAAGAACTAACAAAGTTGTTGCACAGAAGAGGAATTTCAGAGTGCTCTTGCGATAGTCCCACATCAACACCGACTTGTCTAATGCTTCCCTCCTCGTTCTCTCACCCTTGGTTGCTCAAAGACTTTGATTTCTCATAGCGTACTGGATGTGGGATTTTGCAAAAAGGCTTGGATGGAGGATTCAAAAGTATAACAAAGAGGTTGTGGAGCAGTTTTGCGTTGAGGTCGGCGTGAAGTAGCACATCAAAATTTGGAAATAAAAGTCACAAGGAAATATGGAAATTCATAGAATATGGTAGCGCATGCAGAGAAAATCTCGTTTATGGTACTCATGTGGTATGCACACCATCTTTTTCCTCTATGCAATTTGGAGCTCCAATGAGCAGGCCATGGCGGTCCTGATGAATTAGAGATGATGATTGTGCAGGTCATGGATTATTATGGAAGATCCAAGACAACCCTTCATTTTATGATTTCCCCTTTCAATCATTAGGAAAATTCAGAGGGCCCTTAGGAAAATAGAAAATTCAGAGGGCCATGAAGAAAATGGAAAATTCAGAGGGCCAGTAGGAACATGGAAATTCTGAGGGCTGTTAATGGTAGCCGAACAGGATGAATGATCTTCCATTACCCTATGTATATTCTGAGTAGAGGGACGGTGCAAATCTGCGACATGCTGTTCTTTTAGGTGTGGTATGTCTAATGAGTTCGAAACGGAGCCGGGAATAAAAATTAAGATTAAAGGCAATGTCCTTGTTGAAAGACAACACAACTAGGGTGTTGACTTCTTATTGATGACGGAATGTAAATGGCCCCAATGAGTTTTCTACTTAAGGCATTATCATGTTGTTCTCGAGAATCCAGTAGTAGCTATCAGGTGTGTTCATTCTTGCGAACAACATTCATGACCTTGGAATTAATTGGCGTATCCATTTGTTCTGAGTTTATTTTGTTAATTGACATATCCATTTGTTTTGAGTTTTGATTTTGTTTGTTTCATCTAGTATCTTATTTGCATGAAGTGTTGTTATTAAAGTTGCATTCTTTACTGGTTTATTCAGATGGTCAGATTGTAATGATCTGAATAAGAGGAATGGAACAACCAGTTTCTATCCAATCATGGAGATGTTTGTTCCTATCATTGTAGACCTTGTAGGCTTTTACACGTGCTTAGCTAATTATTCTTGTTCTAATACCGTTTTGATGAAGTTTTTGCTTTGTGCATCTGTTTTATTGTTGAAATGATTCTATCTCATCATTTGGGATCTTTCTCTCTGTTGGTTTGCACTTCTATTCCTCTATCTTTTTTTTCTTGCCATGTAGCTTTTAGCCCTTGAACATAATTACTTTTTATCTTTTGTTCCACTTAATGTCTCAAATCCTTTTCCATTGTGGTAGCTCATTTGCTTTTTCTATCCCCTTTTTTGTTTATATTTGAAAGTGATAGTTTATCTGAGTACACAAAATTATGTGTCAGCATTTGTATTATGAACTAATTCAACGCATATCGTCTTGCTACATGTTGCATATTTTTCACATAATATATGTCTTTGCATGGTCTACCCTTTTTCTTGTTTGTTGCTTATGTTGTTGTCCTTATATTCATGGTAGGAGTAATAAGTAATGAATTTTCCTGCACTTTCCATACTCACATAAGAGTAGAACCATAACTCAATAATGAATCTCAATATTGTGTCTTGTGTTCTTCAAGGAGAAGTAATAGTTCTAAACATTTTTGGGCATTGTTTTATTTGTATCATTAGACATTTGATGAAATTGGGTTGACTAAACAAAATATTGATTTTCTTGGAACTTTCTCCAAGTAGAGCATAAGAGAGTGTCTAATTTTTTAACTATGTTTATGGGAGTTTTCAGTACTGTATCATCAATGTCAAAAAATAGGTGCATCCCTGGGAGCACTATGCCTAGGAACTCTATGGTTGTGCTTCACATATTTATGGTAGATCATGATTATGAACATGCTTGCGACCATGGAAATAGCTTTGTATGAGCATGATGTTAGAACTTATGAAGAAATCGATCTTTAAAAAGATCGCCAGTGACTTGTGTATTATATATGGGCATACTTGCACCCTTCACTATCAATGTGAACCCTAACAGTAGGTCAATTGAAGGATGAAAATTTAAGTTCTTTGTACACAGCTATAAATGCCCAAATTGAACTAGCAAGGTCATGATAAACATATGATTTGATAACCGAATAGTCATTAAGTTAGTTCATGGTAGATAATTGTCCTCAATGCACAAGTAATAGTTGGTTTCAGAAATTTATAGATGTATAACAACTTTGGAGGCTTTTCGTTGCCTTAGGTGTTAACTTTTTAGTAGCTTCGTGTTGAGGGCATGTATGTATGTATGTAATAACCTATGTATGTATGTATGTATAATGTACCTACATATGTAGGTATATATGTATCTATGTTTGTATGAAATGTTTTTGTATATACGTATGTACATATGACATATGTATGTATGTAAGCACCATTGCATGTATGTATGTATAATGTACCTACATAGGTAAGCATATATGGATGTATGTCTGTATGAGATTATATATATGTGTGTATGTATGTATAATGTATCTACATAGGTAAGTATATATGTGTGTATGTTTGTATGAGATTATATGTATGCATGAAAGGTTGAAGCCTTATTATTATTGAAAGGCCTCATTTGACGCTTAACTTTGGATGCTCAAGCTTCATGGGAGTTTCTGTGAAGCCCAAGGCAGGGCGTCAAATTTAAGCCCTGGCCGGGGGCCGCGGCAGTTTTGAATGTGGGCGTTCTGTCTTAAATCTTCTTGAATGTGGGCGTTCTTCTAGTTGAGAAAACACAGTTTGTTTTGGACTCTCAATCCGTTGAGTTACACTTCTATAACAAAAGACAGTGGATCGTTTACGAGTCAGATGAGATCGGACCCAGCTCTAAAAGTCGACCTCACCGAAAGAGTCACGAGGAAGATGGTAACTCTCAATTATGGTACTCATGTGGTACGCACGCCATCTTTTTCCTCTATGCAGTTTGGAGCCTCATGAATCAGAGATGACGATTCTCCACGTAGCAGATTATTATAGCAAATCCAAGTCAACCTTTAATTTTATGACCTGTCCTTTCAATCATTCTTTCTCCATCCAATGAAGACTCAGAACATTTTTTCGGATTTAGATATATTGTCTTTAAACATGGGCATGCTTTTGTTGTTTTTTCTTTTCGCTTTTTCTGTTTCCTTAAAGGGGAATTGAACAAGACGTACTCTCATCAAGGGGTTGAGAATGGTTGGACTGTGGTGGGTAAGAAGGGTAACCTTAAATTCTTCTCCCCAAGAACTAGTAACTCCTGTGATTCTATATCTTCAGATGATGATGAGGCTAACATTATGTTGTCTACAGATGAAACTTTTAGTGAACAATTGAACAAAAATGATGAAGAAATTTTTCTGGAGGTAGGAACAGGTTTCCTCCCTAATATTGATGTGTCTATGTCTATTGATAAATCAATAACCCCTTGTTCCTAAAGATAAGGTTAAGCCGAAAAGAAAGGAGTCTATCAGAACATCCAACTCGACGGTCAAGCCTCTGAAGCGTCATAAGAAGTGAGATCAGCTGGGGAGTGATGGTCGTTTTCTTCTTAATGGATAATTTATCTATTTTGTCTTTGAATACTAAAGGAATCAGTGATCCTACTAGATGCAAGGTTATCAATAATTGGTTAAGAGACTCCTCCTTTTTGCCTGACTTTATCTTCTTGTAGGAATTAAAGGTGGGTGGGTTCCAATTAAATTCTAATCTGCAGATTGTCTCCAACAGGTCCTCCTGGTATCACACTAATCAGTGTGGTAGGGGAGGGAAAGCTATTGATATTAACTCTAACCTTATGCACCTTGTGGATGAAGTGCTTCTAGACTCTAATCAGTGGGTTGCTGTGAAGTGTAAGGAACCTCTTTCCTTTACCATTGTTAGTGCTTATGCTGCCAACAATTCTATGGACAGAGCCAGATGCTGGGAGGAAATCGGTAAGCTGAATGGTGACATTATTCTGATAGGGGACTTTAACATGGTGAGTAACTCCTCTGAGAGAACTGGAAATAGCAATAATATTCTTGCGGGTAATGAAAAAAATTGTTGGTTTGTTATGGTTAATTCCCACAATTTGTTTGATGTCTCTATCAATACTGGTCATACTTGCTGTAATAAGAGTATCAACAACAGGTTGTCTGCTAGACTTGATAGATTTTACAAGAACACTAATAGGTTTCAGGATCTTTGGAATAGTTCTTGTTCTGTTGACCCTGCCTTGCAACTGTCTGACCATACTCCGCTTATTATCAAGCTTTTTGGCAATAACCCTAATTATAGGGCTGGTTGGCCTCACATTGATATGTCCCTTATTAGGATCCCCATTGTGAAAGAAGAAACTATTAAAACTTTTCAGAAGCATTTTGTTTTGGGTTGCTCCCCTTTTAAAGCTTGGGAGGAAGCTATCAAAGAAATCTTGAGAATTCTTACCCACTACAAGAAGAAGGCCAAGGACATTAGGTATAAAAGAAGGATGATGATGATTAAGGAGATAGATAAGATTGAGAACTCTAACCTGCTCTCCTCTGATAAGAATCAGAGAATCCTTTATCTTCAGGAAAAGGTGAGGTATGAAGTCTATCTTCTTGCTTGTGGTGCCCTTGCCACATCTAGAGAGTTCTGGGCTGGAAAAGTGGATAAACCTAACAAACACATGTTTGAGATTATGAGGAAAACAAAAGCTAGAGATTTCATCCCTATGATTAAAAAAAGTAATGGTGATGTTGCTTCTTTTATGAAAGAGAACTTGGAGGAGGTTGTTTGTTTCTTTAACAATGTTTTCTCTGTGCCTCCCAAGAGAGGGGATCACATCTGGAGTGCAAGAGCTGCCATTGCCTAGTGTAGGAAAAAAATGGTTCCTCTTGGCTTGGTCTCCCTCCTGGATCTCACCCTCTCTGCTAAGGAAATAAGGATGATCTCAACAATTGGAGACCTATCTCCTGTCTGACTTCTTTATATAAAATTTATGCTGCCTCTGTGGCTAGAAGATTGAGTCCCTTGATGGATAGTATAATTCTCCCTGAACAAAAAGGTTTTATTTTTGGCACGTACATCCTTGATGCCATTATCACTATTTGGGAAGATATGGACTTTTCCAGAGAAATGAATAATGATGTCTTCTTTTTCAAATTTGATTTTGATAAAGCTTATGATAGGGTTGAGTGGGACTTTATCTTGCAGTCCTTGCATGATATAGGTCTGGAAAGGAATTTCATTAAATTTACTAGCATATTGTTTAGTAATGCTTATTCTAAAGCTGCTATGAATGGGCACTTGTCTTCCCCTTTTAAACTGTGTAGATCAATAAGACAAGGTTGTCCCTTGGCCCCTCTTTTGTTTGCTATCACCAGTGATGATCTTGGATGGCTTGTCAAGGACTGTATCAATAAAGGTAATATTAAAGGTTTGGAAATTCCCCAAGCTCACTCTCAACTCTGTCTGCATATGTTTGCTGATGATACCAACCTCTTGATGAGGGCTGATGAGTCTTCTGCTGCTAACTTTCTTAATTGTCTTAATACCTTCTGTCTTGCTAGTGGATCTGTTGTTAATCATAGTAAAACTGGTTTTTATGCTACTAAAAGTTTGGTGGCTGTGTGTGTCAAAGAAACAAGGTGTGAGATTATCAAAAAAGGTTATGTCTTCAGATTGTTGGGTATTCCCATGGGCTTTGATATTACCTATGAGGAAAGATGGAATTGGGTGCTTGAGAAGTTCAGGGCTAAAATCTTTAAGTGGATCAACATGCAGTCCAACCTCTCTCAAAGGACCTTTGTGTTGAAGAACTATATTCTTCCTTATCTGACCTATTTTTTGGCTTGTTGGTAGCCGACTAAAAAGCAGCTGTCCCAGGCCATTTCTTTGGCTAGGAGATTTCTGTGGGGTGGGAGCAAAATCCCAAAAGTGGCTTGGAAGGTGTGCTGTATGAAAAAATCAGAAGGAGGTCTTGGTTTGATTTGTCCTACCAGAATGGCTACCTAGATGGTTGCTAAGTGGATCCTCAGAGCTATCTCTTCTAATGATTTTTGGGCTTGTTTGATTAAAAGGAACATAGATAAATTCTGTCTTAAGAATAATAAAAGATGGTGTAACTTCAAGCTTTGGGATATTTTAATTTCTCTTGCTCTGTTTGTTCCCAAAGCTAGCTCTCTGATCTGCAGTTTCTGGAATTCCTGGATGAAGGTCAAAGATAGCTATAAGCTGCCTGTGTGGTTCTCTTTTAGCCACTCATTCCTTTTACAGGACTCCCTGTGGATTGGCAGGTTTGATCCTCCTAACATTGCCCATCTTCCCATTAGATGGAATAAGTGCAAGAGGATGGGTTTTCTTAAGTGGCAGGATCTCTATAGAGATGGAAGCTTAATTGATGATCACATTATAATGAAATTTGACACTCTTTCATTTGCTTGTAAACAGATAATTAAAGACAAAAGGAATAAGCTGCTGACACTCTTGGATAATCACCTTTGGTCGAAGACGATCTCGATTCTTGATGTGGCTCAAGACATTTATAATTGCTACAAACGCTCTCGGGACAACATCAGGCTTATTACTGGGAGTCTGAATAAGAAATGGAAGCTAGCTTGGTGTGCTCATCAGTGGAGATATAGATTTCAGTGCAATTGGTCCCTCCCTATTGATAACAAGTACTCCTGCTTGATGTGGCTGATATTGCATAAAGGTATTTGGACAGGCAGCAAAGCTAGAGAATATAAAATTGATGCAGGTCTTTGTCATCATTGTGGGCTTGAAGAAGACCTAAAATATCTTTTTTTCAAGTGCAAGGCTTCTTCAAGATTTTGGAATGTCATTTATCTATTCTGCAATACTTATGGGCTGAGATCTCCTGGCGCTAGAGAATTTCTCATAGGAGAAGCCAACAAGATGGACATTGTACTATGGGAGCTGATTAGGGCTCATATTCTCTGGTTTATTTGGAAAAATAGAAACAGCAAAATCTATGACAAAAAAAGTAAAGACTACCTCTTCTCCTATTTGATGGGGATAAAAAGACTTCTGGCCAAATGTTTGAAGTCTGCGCCCAATGGTCATATTGAAGAGTCTAGCCCTTTCCTATCTTAAAGCAATTTCCTTGTAATGTGTGGAGAGAAAAGCTGTTACAAATCCCTTCCTTGACTAGAGTCAATATGTTTCACTTTAGTAATTTGTATATTGCAAGCTTGATGTAGCTTGGTGAGAGTATCCCCTAGAGTGCTGCCCTCTTGATGATTTCCCTCCCTCTGGGAGGCCTATTGTAATTCTCTTTTTTCTGCATCAGTTTTATATTCTCTGTTTTGTCAAAAAAAAAAGATGTAGTCTCATCATGCTTAAATTATTGTAAGGGCGGCTACACAATAAATGGTTTTGCTACTTGTGGTAAAATGAATAAATTTAATACTAAGAAGCGAGCATAATGTGTAATGATGTGGTATTGAAAATGTAATGACCTGGTATTGAAAGTCAGTAAATTAACCATTCGGAGATTATTAAGAAACAATCATTGTAATGGTCTTAGTTGGAGATTCTTTGAAAGAAGTTCTCCAAAAAAAATTCTAGCACTTTGGAAACATAATTAGAATTGAGAAAGACTTGTGGAAAAATCTCCTTTGAATCTCTCGAAAGGAAAAATTTTGGCATATGTAACTCATATGTTTAGGACATTATGGTTCAGGGAATTGGAACCACAAACGTTTTCTTGAATAAGAATCAATGATACTATAAAACAAAAGGAATACGTTAAAGAAAAAAATGTTGAAAAGATATCAATAACACTAGACCTTTGCATAGGATAAAGATGAAAAAAAAAATATTTTTTTTGAGCTTGATGAACCTTAAAAGAATGAGATAACACAAGCTTTTGCCTTACCAAAGGAAGCATCCAATAATTCAAAATATTACTTTGAATGAGATTAGTGGTCAGATGATAAGTATAGTCATTCATGAGCTCACTCAAGATCCCATAGGCCATTTTGTAAATGATCTAGGGAATTAACAGTCGTTTGGTTGCGATGTGTCCCTCCATAAGAGGTGCTAAGAGTCATTGATGAGCCCCATGATGGTCCAATTGGGAGACATTTGGGTGTGGATCTAGAATGCAAAAGATTTTGTCCAGTGGCTTATAAAATGTACATTAATACATGCCATCAAGAGGAGTAGACATTGGTCATATACTAACACTGGCACCTTGATTCTTCTACAAGCGATTCTAGGATACTTGAGTAGGAATACCATAGACTTCTTCCATTGCCTTTGATATATCTACTAGTTCTTGTTCTACATTTCCAATAAATTTTACATGTTGTAGACAATATGTTATAACATTTACTCCTACCCAAACTTACTTAATGTGTTGAGAATAACTTTTATTTATTAGGGAACATATTGGAGGGACATTCTATATTCACTTCGATGACTGAAAGAGCTTATTGGAAAATTTCAATAGTCTACTTTGTATGACTTAATATCGCATACAGTCTTTGCTCTAAGTGGTTAACTCTGACAAGTGCTAGCCTTGAGTGAGTGTGGTTGTCTATCTCAGGATCCTTGGGAGGCTCCATAACTTCATTCTAAAAGTGGGAGATCATACTCCCTATCACTTATATCTAATGATGTCATATATGCTTAAATATGAAAATCTAATGCATCAGGTGATGCATATGTGGCAAGCTAGTTCCTTAACCGACAAGCCTCTTAGTCATACACCAAAAGGCTCATCACATAGAGGGGGGGTTTTTGAGATATTTTTTCTATGTTATTTTGCAACCACATTGATTCTTCTACATCCATATAACCCCACATGGATTCTAACATTATCATTCGATATCATGCAATCTCACATTTTCCAAAAGTGTTACTTGCGTATCAGCATAGAACAAAATATTTTTTTGATCTTGAATTCAAGGTTCGATCATTGATTCTCTTGGGTTATAATATGTGAGAAATACGTTTTCTAAATCTTCAAATGTATCATCCAATACTCACGTAACCACTTATACATGTCTTGTAACTAATAGCAAAACTGAGCGAAACACCATGTAAGTAGTTATTTTCTAATCATGCACTGATCACTCCTTTTTATGTATTGATGTGAAGGCAGGACGCGACTCTAACTAATGACGCCAAAGAAGAGCCGTGCTGAAGGAGGCAACAACACACGGAATATGGTGATGTGCAACAAAAACCGAAGTCTTCTCTTGATGTGAGATTACCGTTGAGATTTACACGGAATTATTAAAGTGTGGCTTTAATATACAGAAGAAGGTGACGATGAACGGGAACGCAATGCGGACGTTGAATGTCACGGTAAGTTTGCACGTCGATGATTTCCATCGAAGTACATGACCATGAGCTGATAGTACCAAAAAACCGAAGATTATTTTTGTAATTCAGATGCACTCAACGACCAGCAAACTCCAACAATCCACTGTAGAGAAACGGTCATTAGGAAATCGGAAATACAGACGATATGGTAGCGCACTACAAGGGGCTGTTAATGGTAGCCGAACGGGATGAATGCTATTTCTTCACCCTCTCTATTTTTTGAGAAGAGGGAGGCTGCAAATCTGCGACATGGTGTGTCTGATGAGTTCGAAACGGAGCTGGCGGCCGCAGCACATAATTAGCTTCTCTTATATGGAGAAGAACGCAATGTTGATGTTCTAGAAGTTTGCACGTGGATGAGTCAAAACTCTAAAAGTGGACCTCATCGAAAGAGTCACAAGGAAGATGGAAATGCATAGAATATGGCTGCGCATGCAGAGAAAATCTCAATTATGGTACACCCGCCATCTTTTTTCTCTACGCAGTTTGGAGCTCCAATGGGCATGGCGGGCCTGATGATTTAGAGACGACGATTGTGCACGTAGCAGATTATTATAGCAAATGCAAGTCAATCTTTAGTTTTATGACATCCCCTTTCAATCATTGTTTCTCCAGCCCATGAAGACTCAGAACAGTTCTTCGGATTTTGTTTTCCTTTTTCCTTTTCTGTTTCCTTGAAGGGGAATCCGATTAAATTATGCTTAAATTATTGTACGGTCGGTTGCACAATAAATGGTTTTGCTACTTGTGTTCCAATGAATAAATTAAATAGTAAGAAGCAAACACCTTGTGCTTTATTGTGAAGGTTCAGAGTTCAAGAAAAGTGTAATGACAGGGTATTGAAATTCAGTAAAAACGTATGGAGAGAATTAAGAAACAATTATGTTATTGGTCTTAGCTGGAGGTTCTTTGAACGAAGTTTTCCAAAAAAAAAAATGCTAGCACTTTGGAAACATAATTAAAACTGAGGAAGGCTTATGGAAAAATCTCTGAATCTCTGAAAAGGAAAAAATTTGGAAACTGTAATTCATGCCTTTAAGACATTATGGTTTAGGGATTTCGAATCAAAAACGTTTTCTTGAATAAGTATCAAGGATACTTAAGCACAAAAGGAATATGTTAAAGACAAATGCTGAAAAGATATCTAAAGCACTAGACCTTTGGATAGGATAAAGATGGCAAGAAATTATTTATTTTGAACTGGACGAACCTTAAAAGAATGAGAGAACATAAGGTGTTAGTAGATGTTAGCACATGTTGCTTATGTTACTATTTTTATCCATGTGGGAGGTGAACTAACAACCAGACACTTTCGTATATGTTCTTTAATAATAAAACATATAGTGCTTTGGTCAGGCACAACCAATAAGTTCGATCACATTTGTATGACCTAAGAAATTTGTTTCGGGGTCTGTGTACTATGTGCTTTGCTGCGTATTCTGCACCTCCTATGTGGAGTACTATGTGCAGCATACAGTCCAGCATACAGTCCAAGTTGGTATTGTAATGCCTCTTCTTTATGTGTATATTATAATAGAAAATCTCAAGTTGCAGTTTTGAGTAACCCGTTGAGATGGTTTGTGCAGGTCAATGAGGAATGGAGAAGAGAAATTCCTGTTTGATTTGCATGCAGATATCAACATTCATTGAGGTCTTCGATGTTCATGAACTGGCATCTCGCTTATTATTTATTTAAATGAATATCATGACTTAAATTGCAGCTCTTGCACGAAACGATTGAATTGACAGTCATGTGAAGGCAGGACGTGATTCTAACTATTGACGTCAAGGAAGAGCCGTGCTGGATGATAGGGTTACGCTGATGATAGGGTTGTAAAGTGCTGTATTCACCTATAATTGCGGCTTTGATATACAGAGGGAGGAGACCGGTATTTAGATGGAGAAGAACGGAATGTTGACGTTGAATGTCACGGTAAAGATGTTGTAGAAGTTTGATATACAGAGGGAGGAGACCGGTATTTAGATGGAGAAGAACGCAATGTTGACGTTGAATGTCACGGTAAAGATGTTGTAAAAGTTTGCGCGTGGATGATCTCCATTGAAGTACATGAACATGAGCTGAGAGTAGCAGAAATCCAAGGATAATTTCTGTAATTCAGATGCACTTGACAACCAGCAAGCTCCAACAATCCACTGTAAAGAAACGGCCATTAGGAAAATGGAAATACAGAAGATATGGTAGCGCACTACAAGGGGCCGTTAATGGTAGCCGAACGGGATGAATGCTATTCCTTTACCCTGATTATTTTCTGGGAAGAGGGAGCGTGCTAATCTGCGACATGCCGTTTCTTTTAGGTGTGGTGTGTCTGATGAGTTCGGAACGGAGCTGGCGGCCGCAGCACATTACTATAAGAAATCCCTCATAATCTGTCTCAATTCTTCTTGAATGTGGGCGTTCTTCCAGGTGAGAAAACACGGTTCATTTTGCACTCTCGATCCGTTGAGTTACGCTTCTATAACAAAAGACAGCGGATCGTTTACGAGTCAGATGAGATCGGACCCAATTCCAAAAGTCGACCTCACCGAAAGAGTCACAAGGAAGATGGAAATACATAGAATATGGCAGCGCATGCAGAGAAAATCTCAATTATGGTACTCATGTGGTACACACGCCATCTTTTTCCTCTACGCAGTTTGGAGCTCCAGTGAGCAGGCCATGGCGGGCCTGATGAATTAGAGAGGACGATTGCGCACGTAGCAGATTATTATAGGAAATCAAAGTCAACCTTTAATTTTATGACTTCCCCTTTCAATCATTCTTTCTCCAGCCCATGTAGACTCAGAACAGTTCTTCGCATTTACATATATTGTCTTTAAGCGTGGGCATGTGTGACAACCCGTGGGCAAGAGCCCCCCCTTGTATTTCTATCTAAGCCTTTTTGGTGCTTGTATGGTTTGCCGACCGGCGCCAAATTGTGCGGAACTATAGGGGGACATGGTGAGCCTCCGACCCAAGTGACCAAAGCGAACCAAGCGATCTCTGCGATCAACGTGCGGTAGCCTTCGTGCTAGTCCCCTCCGTACGCACCTCTCGAAAGCGCCGTTGTGCCATCGAGGGGCCGTTGTAACGCGTTTGCCCGCGACGCTTAACGCGGGCCGGCTCACTATAAACGTTTACCCACGACGTTCAACGCGGGCCGGCTGAGGCCGTCTCTTTTGTAATCGTTCTCTTTCAATGCAAGTTGGTTTTTCATTCAAACGATGATATTCCGCTTTCAAGTAAGCGAACAAAACACTTGATCAAGTCACCCTACCGACGGGCCGGTGCGAGTCGCCGAGCGAGCCCGGGGTGCTTGTTCTATTTTTATCACAGTTGGTATCAGAGCCTCGCTCGACCCAAGCGGCCTTGGAAGAGAGAACGGACCGGTTGTCACACCAGTGCTGGGGACCGAGTCTTAACGTTCTACTTAGTACACCGTGATGGAGGGTGAAGGCAACGACATCTTTCTCAGCGACGTGGAGCCACGCAGTGGCGGCCACAAAGAAACAGGAAGGGAAAAACGGAGGAATAAGGGGAGGCGTCAACAGACCCCGCCTCCCACCCGGAATTATGATTTTGGGACGTTGGAAAGAGATAAAGAGGAACTGCTAGCGATGGAATGGATGATGGCTCAGGACACCCGCATGGACCGTCTTGAGTCCACCATTGCCAGCTTAGCGCAGCTTCTAAAAGTGCCAGTCGAACCAAAGGACAACCAAGATAAGGGGAAGCAACCTGAGTTACAGGAGGGCGGAACCTCGAGACGAACATCTAGGCAGGGCTGTCGGCCACAGACCCGAAGACGCCGGCCCGTCTCCTCCTCTGACGATGGAAGCGACTCAGATTCCTATGGGAGATTCAAACCGTGTCCACCCGAGAAATTCCGGGGTAAACGCAACTCTCTCGCAGTCTCCAAATGGCTTCGAGACATGGAGCAATACCTCGATCTTCAAAGAGTGGGCAAGCGACATTGGGTCAAGATAGCCGCTTCCTTCCTTGTCGACGATGCCGATGCTTGGTTCTTGGTAGAGTCCGCCCGGGAGGAATTCAAGTCATGGAAGGAGTTCAAGGCAGCATTTGAGGAGTATTTTATCCCTCACAATGAATCCTTCAAACTCAGAGACGAGTGGAGGGGCTTGAAACAAGAAGGCCCGTTGTCCGAATACATTCGCAAGTATAGAAGACTCATGTTGCAGATAACGGAGATGCATGATCTCGATCGGCTGCATGGGTTCCTATACGGATGTAGCTTTTGGACGCGGCGCGAGATAGAAAAACAGTCGCCCCCCACTTGGGAGGAAGCGATTGTCATGGCTGAAAGATACCAGGATGCTGAGAGCAACCGACGTGCTCAAAGCATGCGCAAGACCGAGAACATCTCACCACGAAGGAATCAGCAAGGTGCGTGGAACACCAACACAAACACCCGTCCTGCCAACACCACTCAGAACACGGGTAATGTACCAGTTCAAAGGAACCAAAACACTTATGGGAATAACCAACAGAGGGCGTTGCCAGCGCCCCAATGGCAAAGGAATGATCCCCGGCCATTCTGTAGAACATGCCGTGGGAATCACTGGACACACCAGTGTACTCGCAATAATAATCAGACGCGGGTACAAACGGCTCAAGTAGAAGAGGAGCGTCAAAGACGAAACACTAATGTGGTCCTGACTGAACTAGATGACAATGAAGAAGAGGTACAAGCAGGGAATAATGCGCCACACGTAGGTACCGTGGCCGCGATGCCAGGGTGCTTTCCAATGATATTACGAGTGATTCAGAATATGTACTTCTGGGGAACGTTTGGAAACAAGAGAAAAGCAGTGTTGGTCGATTCAGGCGCGACGCATAATTTCATGTCGTCTCAGTGTGCAGCTAGTTTGCAGTTGGCCTTGAGTAAACTTCCCAAAATGTCAGTTACCTTCGCTCAAGGTCGAGATGATAATGTGAAGATCGCTCTCAACGTTCGTATGACAATCGGGGAGTGGTCGGCAAAGTTAGATTTTCTAGTCGTGCCACTGGAATCATTTGATGTAATAGTTGGACTTTCATTCATGGACCGATACATGGTCAGCATGTTGGGTAAGGGAATTGATAAACTTTTGCTTGACATGCAAGGGAACATAGTGGTCGTAGACTGCCATAGAAGTCCGAGAAGAACCCTAGAGGCAAATTTAGAATCCCAAGGCAAGTCGGGAAAGGTAGAAAACCCAGGATCGAGTTCACAGGAATCAAGTCACAAGACCGTCACTCCTCCCACAACGAAAGAGGAGGCGGACAGGCAAAGAAAAGGAAAGGCACCAATGTATCAAGAGTATGTACCCTCCACCAGTCAGGAAAAAGGGAATAAGAAATTGAACTTGGAAGCAGGAAAGTTGAAATCTGTAGCCGCAGCAGCAAGGGCTGAGCGAAGACAACAAACTCAAGGACCTTTGACGGCCAAGCAAGTGGAAAAAGCGATGAAGCAGGGAGCTCAGGCACATTTGTGCGTCATAAAGTGTAGCCCCATTGACGTAGACGAAAAGGAAAGTGAAAAGATGAAGGTTGGAGATAAAAGAGTTCATGAAGTACTTAGAGATTTTGAAGATGTTTTGCCAAGTCAGTTACCAAGCGGGCTGCCACCACTCAGGCAAGTCCAACACAGAATCGAAGTTATGCCAGGCCATGCTCCTCCGGCCAAAGCACCTTACAGAATGAATGAGACAGACCTAAAAGAGTTAAAAAGGCAATTGGTAGAACTGGAACAACAAGGTTTCATTAGACCCAGTAGTTCACCCTACGGCGCTCCCGTTTTATTCGTCAAGAAGAAAGATGGCAGCATGCGGTTGTGTGTGGATTATCGGGCTTTGAATAAGATCACTGTCAAGACAAAGTATCCAGTACCAGTTATGGATGAGTTGATGGACCGATTGGGTCAGGCAAAATTCTTTACACGAATAGATCTCAGATCCGGATATCATCAGATTCGCATAGCAGAGCAGGACATTGAAAAGACGGCGTTCAGGACGCGCTATGGCAGCTACGAGTGGTTGGTCATGGCTTTTGGACTCACAGGCGCTCCAGGCACGTTTTGCCGAGAGATGAATGATGGATTCAGAGATATGTTAGATGAGTTCCTGATCATCTACATAGACGACCTCTTGATATACAACCGCACACTAGAGGAACACCTAGAGCACGTAAGGGCCGTCCTGCAACGCCTAAGAGAAAGACAGCTCTATGCCAAGCAAGAAAAGTGCGAGTTTGCCATGAACTCAGTTGAATTTTTAGGTTTCATGGTTTCAGACAAAGGAGTGATGATAGACCCTCATAAAATCTCAGCAGTTCATCAATGGGCACCGCATAGAACAGTCAGAGAAGTGAGAGAGTTCATAGGGTTCTGCCAGTTTCCAAGAAAATTCATAAAAGATTTCAGTAAAGTGGCTGCTCCGCTCACAGAGTTAACTAAAGGAAAGGGTTGCTTTGTGTGGGGGCCTAAGGAACAAGATGCTTTCGAGCAACTCAAACAGGTGATGTGCGAAGCCCCTGTGTCGAAGTTGCCGGAGTTTGACAAAGAGTTCGAGATCCACACAGATGCATCAGGATTAGCAATTGGAGGGGTCCTTATGCAGGAAGGTCGCCCTGTGGCTTATGAGTCACACAAATTCTCAGGTACAGAGTTAAGATGGAGCACTCACGAGAAGGAGATGCTCACGGTGATCCACTGTTTGCGAAAGTGGCATCACTATGTGCAAGATAAACACACAAAAATCTACACCGATAATATTTCACTCAAATATTTCTGTACTCAGCCGAAGTTATCCCCCAAGCAAGCAAGGTGGCAGGATTTCTTGGCTGAATTTGACATCGACATAATTCACAAACCAGGCAAGCAAAATGTCATGCCAGACGCCCTGAGTAGAAGACCAACGTTGGCCGCGATTTCCATGGCCAAGAGTAAGACGAAAGACCAAATTCGTAAGTTGCAACAAACGGATCCGGAAATACAGAGGATCATCAAAGATGTACACTCGGGCTTAGATCACAAAGGAAAATACACAATCATGAACAACATGCTATATAGAAAGGGAAGGATTTATATACTGGACAATGCAGAAATACAAAGGATGCTTTTATGGGAAGCACATGACTGTCAGCTCGCAGGACATGGAGGACAACGAAGAAGTTATGAACATCTAAAAGAGCATGTGTTCTGGCCGAAGATGAAAGACGACGTCATTGAATATGTTCAAACATGCCCAACCTGCCAATTAGTAAGACAACAGAAGATCAAACCAGCAGGCCTACTCCAACCCATGCCCGTTCCGAACCGTCCTTGGGACATGATCAGCATGGATTTCATAACAGATCTACCAACATCCGATGGGCATAATGCAATTATCGCAGTAGTGGATTATTTTTCTAAACAAGCACACTTCATACCGATGAAGCCACCTATGCCGGCAAAGGTGGTAGCACAGACCTTCTTCCAAAAGGTGTTTAAGTATCATGGCCTTCCCTTGGCTATTGTGTCAGATCGGGACACTAGATTGATGAGCGACTTATGGCGGGAACTTTTCTCCATCTTAGGCACTCAGCTTCGATTCTCGTCGGCCTATCACCCCGAGACCGATGGGCAAACAGAAAGAGTCAATCAAACCATAGAAAATTACTTGAGGAGTTACATTCAAGCAGACCAGAAGGATTGGGCCAAACACCTGGACATTTTAGAATTCCATTATAACAGCTCAATCCATTCCAGTACATCTATGTCACCGTTCGAGGTGGCCACAGGTAAAAGTGTAATCACACCGATGGCACTCATGTCAGATGAAGTGCTAGTGGCAGCAGACCGGGAATGTGGTAATTTTTTACAAGACTGGCAATCCAAACTACGACAGGCAAAAGAGGCCCTTATCAAGAGCAAAGAAAGGATGGTAAGAATTGCGAATCAGAACCGAACAGAGGCGCCAGATTACCAAGTGGGTGACTTAGTTCTAGTAAATGCCAAGAACATCATTTTACCCAGAAATTTCACTCCAAAATTCAATCATAGGTACTATGGGCCGTACAGAATTAGCCACCGTTTCAACCAAGTGACATATCAGCTGGCTCTTCCACCCGAAATTCATATCCACAACTCGTTCCATGTGAGTTTGTTAAAACGCTTCCGCCCTGATACTCGCTTTGGACGTCAAGTCACATTGGTGGAAGATCCAATCGAACAACAACAGGCAGAGTTGATCCTCAAGGAGAATAGCTCGCAATTCCTCGTCAAGTGGCGTGGCCGCCCCCTCAAGGAAGCCACATGGGTAAGTAAACAGAGTATGCCACCGACAGCCCAAAGCCTCATTGAGTCGTTCCAATCGACTCATCCTTCGACATCCCAGGCGCGAATTCCGTAGCTTTACGAGGACGCAAAGCTCTTCGAAGCGGGGGAGAATATGTGACAACCCGTGGGCAAGAGCCCCCCCCCCCTTGTATTTCTATCTAGGCCTTTTTGGTGCTTGTATGGTTTGCCGACCGGCGCCAAATTGTGCGCAACTATAGGGGGACATGGTGAGCCTCCGACCCAAGTGACCAAAGCGAACCAAGCGATCTCTGCGATCAACGTGCGGTAGCCTTGATGCTAGTCCCCTCCGTACGCACCTCTCGAAAGCGCCGTTGTGCCATCGAGGGGCCGTTGTAACGCGTTTGCCCGCGACGCTTAACGCGGGCCGGCTCACTATAAACGTTTACCCGCGACGTTCAACGCGGGCCGGCTGAGGCCGTCTCTTTTGTAATCGTTCTCTTTCAATGCAAGTTGGTTTTTCATTCAAACGATGATATTCCGCTTTCAAGTAAGCGAACAAAACACTTGATCAAGTCACCCTACCGACGGGCCGGTACGAGTCGCCGAGCGAGCCCGGGGTGCTTGTTCTATTTTTATCACAGCATGTTTTGTGTTTTATGATTTTTATGTTTCCTTAAAGGGGAATTCGACCTTGGACGTACTCTCATCATGCTTAAATCATTCAAAGTCAGTGAATAGATTTAATACTAAGAAGCAAGCGTTCACGCGGTTCAGAGTTCAAGAAAAGTGTAATGACGTGGTATTCAAGTCAATAAAAAACACTTGGACAAAATTAAGAAACAATCATGGTATTGTTCTTAGATGGAGATACTTTGAAAGAAGTCTTCCTAAAAAAATGCTAGCTCCTTGGAAACGTAATTAGAATTGAGAAACACTTATGGAAAAATCTCGAGTGAAACTCTCAAAAGGAAAATTTTTGGGAATTGTAATTCATTTCTTTAAGAAATTATGGTTAAGGGAATTCGAATCACAAAAGCTGTCTTGAATAAGTGTCAATGATATTTCAGCACAAAAGAAATATGTTAAAGACAAATGCTGAAAAGATATCTAAAGCAATAGACCGTTGGATAGACTAAAGATGAACATTCTTTTTAGCTAGATTAACCTAAAACGAATGAGAGAGCATAAGCTTTTGGCTTACTAAAGGAAGCATTCAGTAATTCAAAATGTTACTTTGAGTGAGATAAGTGGTCGATTGATAAGTGTTGTCATTCACGAGCTCAATCAAGTTCCCAAACGCCTTTTGTAAATGATCTAGGGTAAGAATAAATCCAATCTTCTTCATAATTATATAAAGATTTATAGATCTTCGACTAGGCATAGATAAATCTAAGGTATTATTGAGGATAAAAGTATAGGCTCTTTATTCAATAAAGTCTTAACTTGATTTCCCTAGCCAAACCAGAATAATTGGACTATTTGCAAAGCTTAAATCTCTCAAAATATTAGTAAATTAACATATCAAACAAAGAATCTAGAAGATTCATAAATGATAATATGATGGATTTAGGTTCTTAAAACACAATTGAACATTCATGAATTCATGGTAAAGCATGATTCCTGTACCACAAATATAATTCAAAGAACGTGTCCAAAGTTGATCACATAAAATCTTCTAATTAGACCAGAAATAAACATGTATTAACCAATGACAATAGCTTCCTTGGACGTACTCTCATCATGCTTAGATCATTGCAAGTTGTGGGCGATCTTCCAGCTGAGAAAAGACGGTTCTTTTTTTTTTTTTTTTTTTTTGAGAAAAACAGGAAAATATAAATTAACAGGGTAAATTACATATGTGCAGGGGGCAGGAGCACCTGAGACTCAAAATGTCACAAGGATGCCACCATTGCAAACCTGCAATGGGAATACAACTGGCTCAATAACACTTTCCATCTTGTGTAGTGGTGAGCTGTTAGGATACACTTCTATTTTGCACTCTTGATCCGTTGAGTTACGCTTCTATAACAAAAGACAGCGGATCGTTTACGAGTCAGATGAGATCGAACCTCACGGAAAGAGTCACGAGGAAGATGGAAAATCTCAATTATGGTACTCATGTGAAGCCTCATGAATCAGAGATGACGATTCTCCACGTAGCAGATCATTATAGCGAATCCAAGTCAACCTTTAATTTTATGACTTCCCCTTTCAATCCTTGTTTTTCTAATTTAGATGAAGACTCGGAACAGTTTTCCCGATTTTATGACTTCCCGATGAAGACTCGGAAAGTTTTTCTGATTTAGACATCTTGTCTTTAAACGTGGGCATGCTTTTGTTTTTTTTTTTCTTCGCTTTTTCTGTTTCCTTAAAGGGGAATTCAACAAGGCGTGCTCTCATCATGCTAAAATTATTGTAAGGGCGGCTGCCCAATAAATGATTTTGCTACTTCTGGTACAATGAATAAATTTAATACTAAAAAGCGAGCGCAATGTGTAATGACGTGGTATTGAAAATGTAATGATGTGGTATTGAAAGTCAGTAAAAACATTGGGAGAGGTGCTAAGAGTCATTGTCCGATAGGGAGACATTTGCGTGTGGATTTAGAATCTAGAAGATTTTGTCCAGTGCCTTATAAAATGTACATTAATACATGCCATCAAGAGGGGTAGACATTGGTCATATACTAAGAGTGTCACCTTGATTCTTCTACAAACAAGTCTATGATACTTGAGTAGGAATACCACATACTTCTTTCATTGCCTTTGATATATCTACTAGTTCTTGTTCTACATTTCGAATAAATTTTGCATTTTGTAGAGCATATGTTATAATATTTACTGCTACCCAAACTTACTTAATCTATTGAGAATAACTATTATTTATTAGGGAATATATTGGACGGACATTCTATATTCAATTTCATGACTGAAAGAGCTTATTGGAAAATTTCACTAGTCTCATTTGTATGACTTAATATCACATACAATCTTTGCTCTAAGTGGTTAACTCTAACAAGTGCTAGCCTTGAGTGAGTGTGCTTGTCTACCTGGGGATCCTTGGGAGGCTCCATAACTCCATTCTAAAAGTGGGAGATCATACTCACCATCACTTGTATCTAATGATGTCATATATGCTTAAATATGAAAATCTAATGCATCAAGTGATGCATATGTGGCAAGCTAGTTCCTAAACCCACAAGCCTCTTACTCATACACCAAAAGACTCATCACATGGAGGGGGGGTTTTGAGATATTGTTTCTATGTTATTTTGCAACCACATTGATTCTTCTACATCCATATAACCCCACATGGATTCTAACATTATCATTCGATATCATGCAATCTCACATTTTCCAAAAGTGTTACTTGCATATCAGCATAGAAAGAAAAAAAATTTTGATCTTGAATTCAAGGTTCGATCATTGATTCTCTTGGGATATAATATGTGAGAAATACGTTTTCTAAATCTTCAAATGTATCATCCAATACTCACGTAACCATGTATGCATGTCTTGTAAACTTATAGCAAAACTGAGGGAAACAAAAAAAAAACACCATGTAAGTAGTTAATATCTAATCATGCACAGATCACTCCTTTTTATGTTATGCAGCTGTGAGTAACCCGTTGAGAGAATCTCGAGTTGCAGCTTTGAGTAACCCGTTGAGGGAAGTTTGTGCAGCTTTGAGTAACCCGTTAAGGGAAGAGTGATTTGTATGCAGATTTCGACTTTCATTGAAGTCTTCGATGTTCATGAACTGCCTTCTGGCTTATTATTTATTTAAATGAATATCATGACTTAAATTGCAGCTGTAGCATGAAACGATTCAACTTCATATTGATGTGAAGGCAGGACGCGACTCTAACTAGTGACGCCAAAGAAGAGCCATGCTGAAGGAGGCAACAACGACACACGGAATATGGTGATGTGCAACAAAACCGAAGTCTTCTCTTGATGTGAGATTACCGTTGAGATTTGGCGTCAGCATGCACGAATTATTAAAGTGCGGCTTTAATATACAGAAGAAGGAGAACGCAATGCGGACGTTGAATCTCACGGTAAGTTTGCACGTCGATGATTTCCATCCAAGTACATGACCATGAGCTGAGAGTACCAAAAAACCGAAGATTATTTTTGTAATTCAGATGCACTCAACGACCAGCAAACTCCAACAATCCACTGTAGAGAAACGGTCATTAGGAAATCGGAAATACAGAGGATATGGTAGCGCACTACAAGGGGCTGTTAATGGTAGCCGAACGGGATGAATGCTATTTCTTCACCCTCTCTATTTTTTGAGAAGAGGGAGGCTGCAAATCTGCGACATGGTGTGTCTGATGAGTTCGAAACGGAGCTGGCGGCCGCAGCACATAATTAGCTTCTCTTAGATGGAGAAGAACGCAATGTTGATGTTCTAGAAGTTTGCACGTGGATGAGTCAAAACTCTAAAAGTGGACCTCATCGAAAGAGTCACAAGGAAGATGGAAATGCATAGAATATGGCTGCGCATGCAGAGAAAATCTCAATTATGGTACACCCGCCATCTTTTTTCTCTACGCAGTTTAGAGCTCCAATGAGCAGGCCATGGCGGGCCTGATGATTTAGAGACGACGATTGTGCACGTAGCAGATTATTAAAGCAAATCGAAGACAACCTTTAATTTTGTGACTTCCCATTTCAATCATTCTTTCTCCAGCCCCCATGAAGACTCAGAACAGTTCTTCGGTTTTTTTTTTTTTTTTTTTTTGTTTGCTTTTTCTGTTTCCTTGAAGGGGAATTCGACCTTGGACGTACTCTCATCACGCTTAAATTATCGTACGGGCGGTTGCACAATAAATGGTACAATGAATAAATTAAATAGTAAGAAGCAAACACCTTGTGCTTTATTTTGAAGGTTCAGAGTTCAAGAAAAGTGTAATGAGGTGGTTTTGAAGTTCAGTAAAAACGTATGGAGAGAATTAAGAAACAATTATGTTATTGGTCTTAGTTGCAGATTCTCTGAACGAAGTTTTCCAAAAAAAAAAATGCGAGCACTTTGGAAACATAATTAGCACTTTGGAAACACAATTAAAATTGAGAAAGACTTATGGAAAAATCTCGAGTGAATCTCTGAAATGGAAAAAAATTGGAAATCGTAGTTCATGTCTTTAAGACAATATGGTTTAGGGAGTTCGAATAAAAAATATGTACTTGAATAAGTATCAATGATACTTTAGCACAAAAAGGAATATGTTAAAGATAAATGTTGAAAAGATATCTAAAGCACGAGACCTTTGGATAGGATAAAGATGGCAAAAAATTATTTATTTTGAACTAGATGAGCCTTAAAAGAATGAGAGAACACAAGATGTTAGTAGATGTTAGTACATGTTGCTTATGTTACTACTTTTATCCATGTGGGAGGCGAACTAGCCACCAGACACGTATATGTTCTTTAATAATAAAACATATAGTGGTCTGGTCAACCACTATAGTGGTCTGGTCAACCACAACCTATAAGTTCCATCACATTTGTATGTCCTAAGAAATTTGTTTCGAGGTCTGTGTACTATGTGCTTTGTTGCATATTCTGCACCTCCTATGTGGAGTACTATGTGCGGCACCGAAGTCTAGGTTCGTATTGTAATGCCTCTTCTTTATGTGTATATTATAATAGAAAAACTCAAGTTGCAGTTTTGAGTAACCCGTTGAGATAGTTTGTGCAGGTCAATGAGGAATGGATAAGAGAAATTCCTGTTTGATTTGCATGCAGATATCAACATTCATTGAGGTCTTCGATGTTCATGAACTGGCATCTGGCTTATTATTTATTTAAATGACTATCATGACTTAAATTGCGGCTCTTGCACGAAACGATTGAACTTGAGAATGATGTGAAGGCAGGACGCGATTCTAACTATTGACGCCAAGGAAGAGCCGTGCTGAAGGAGGCAACAACACGGAATATGGTGATGTGCAACAAAACAGAAGTCTTCTCTTGATGTGAGATTACCGTTGAGATTTGCCGTCAGCATACACGAATTATTGCTCTTCCTTACGCTGATGATAGGGTTGTAAAGTGCTGTATTCACCTATAATTGCGGCTTTAATAATATACAGAAGGAGGAGACCGGTATTTAGATGGGGAGGAACGCAATGTTGACGTTGAATGTCACGGTAAAGTTGTTGTAGAAGTTTGCGCGTGGATGATCTCCATTTGAACATGAGCGGAGAGTAGCAGAAATCCGAGGATTATTTTTGTAATTCAGATGCACTCGACAACCAGCAAGCTCCAACAATCCACTGTAAAGAAAGGGCCATTAGGAACAATGAAATACAGAGGATATGGTAGCGCACTACAAGGGGCTGTTAATGGTAGCCGAACGTGATAAATACTCTTCCTTTACCCTGATTATTTTCTGGGAAGATGGAGGGTGCTAATCTGCGACATGCTGTTTCTTTCAGGTGTGGTCTCTCTGATGAGTTCGGAACGGAGCTGGCTTAATTCTTCTTGAATGTGGGCGTTTTTCCAGATGAGAAAACACGGTTCATTTTGCACACTCTCGATGCGTTGAGTTACGCGTCTATACCAAAAGACAGCGGATCGTTTACGAAGTAGATGGAAATGCATAGACAATCTCAACTATGGTATTCATGCGGATCGTTTACGAGTCAAATGAGATCGGTTTTCACCGAAAGAGTCACAAGGAAGATGGAAATACCTAAAATTGGGCAGCGCATGCAGAGAAAATCTGAATTATGGTGCTGATATGGACACACGCCATCTTTTTCCTCTGTGCAGTTTGGAGCTACAATGAGCAGGCCATAGCGGGCCGGATGGATTACAGACGACGATTGTGCACGTCGCAGATTATTATAGCAAATCCAAGACAACTTTTAATTGTATGACTTCCCCTTTCACTCATTGTTTCTTGGGATTTAGATATATTGTCTTTAAACGTGGGCATGTTCCCTTCTTTTCCTTTCTTTCTTTGTTTCCTTAAAGGGGAATTCGACCTTGGACGTACTCTAGTCTCTCATCATCCTTAAATTATTATAAGGGCGGTTGCAGAATAAATAGTACAATAAATACATTTTATATGAAGAAGCAAGCGATCTCGGAGGTGCATGGTGTAGTAGCAAACACCTTGTGCTTTATTTTGAAGGCTCCGATTCAAGAAAACTGTAATGACGTGGTATTGAAAGTCAGTAAAAACATTTGGAGAGAATTAAGAAACAATAATGGTATTGGTCTTACTTGGCGATTCTTTGAAAGAAGTCTTACAAAAAATGCTATCAATTTGGAAAGATAATTAAAACTGAGAAAGATTTATGGAAAAATCTCGAGTGACACTCTCAAAACGGAAAATTTTGGGAATTATAATTCATGTCTTTAAGACATGATGGTTCAGGGAATCGGAATCACAAAAGTTGTCTTGGATAAGTATCAATGATACTTTATCAAAAAAGGAATATGTTAAAGACAAATGTTGAAAAGATATATAAAGCATTAGACCTTTGAATAGGATAAAGCTGACCAGAAATTATTCATTTTCAGCTAGATGAACCTAAAAAGAGTAATTTGAGTGAGATTAGTGGTCAGTTTATAAGTACTGTCATTCAAGAGGTCAATCAAGATCCCAAAGGCCATCTTGTAAATGATCTAGGGTAATAGTAAATTCAGTCTTCTTTATAATTATATAAATATTGTAGATCTTAGACTAGACATAGATGAATCTAAGGGGTAATTGAGAATCAAAGTATAAGATCTTTATTCAATAAAGTACAAACTTGATTTCCATAGCCAAATAAAAACAATTGGACCACTATAGCTCTTGCAAGAACTACTCGCAAAGCTTAAAATCTCTCAAAATATTACTAAATTAACATATTGAATAAACAATGTAGAAGATTCATAAATGATAAGATGATGGATTTATGTTTTTAAAATACAATTGAACATTCATTAATCCATAGAAAAGCATGATTCTTATAGCTCAAATATACTTCCGAGGATGTGCCCGAAGTTGATTGCAAAAAATCGTTTAATTAGACAAGAAAAAAACATGGATTAACCAATGAAAATAGCTTCTCTATCAACATAATCTCAAGGAGTTACATAAAGAAACAAATATTACAGGAGAATTTTGTGACATGAAACATTGCAAGTCATCAAGTTTTCACTCCTAAGGTTGTATACTTATAAATGAGCAAAAATCAAGACATACAATTTGAAATACTTGTCCAAAAACATAGGATTCCTTCTAAGGATCATTCAAGGATGCAAAGAATTTGAAGCTGCATCCTCTAATCAATCTTTCAATTATTTCTACCAGGTTTACAAGGCATCAATAAAGTAGAAGTAATCAAAGCTCAAGTGGTGACATGAAACTCAAATATTGACTCAGAGTAATTTCACCTTTCTTAAACCAAGTGGGAATCATGAAGATACCAACGTATTTAGAATTGATTTATGACATGCATTCTCCTACTTCAATTGTGAACAATTGAAGGTAAAGTGTTTGTGTGTCATAATTATCTGATAAAGTTTTGAAGAAATAGAATTTTGAAACATCCTTTGAACTGAGGCTAGTTAGGCTAAGTTATTCTAGGTTAGAAGCACCCAATGACAGTACAAAATGGTGAAAATCAATATCTTCATTGAATAAATAGATCAAATTTGCATTAAAAATAAGGAGTTGTAAGAAATTGAGAAAAGGAAAGATTAACGTAGTCCTAGTAGAATTATTAGTATTTTGAGTAAAGGAGAAATATAATCAAGATTGTGATGGGCTTAAACACCATTATTTATGACTTGGATGAGGGTTTAGTTTTACTCCCATAATCTTTTTGAGAATCTAATGTAATTCTCTTAAAGATAGAAAAATGCTTAAAACCTTGACTTGCATAGATCTTTGAAATCTTAAAGACTTGATTATCATAAAGCTTGACTCAAGTTAGTTAAAAGTGTCCTAAAATTTTGAACTTAATGCACAAAAATTGGGTTCCTACTTCGTACTTTCCAAAACCATTGCGCTTGACCCAAATAAAGTATCTAATGCATTTTAGTAAAGGTCAAGGTTAGCTAGCTGGAATAGGTAACTAAATTAAACATCATAGAAAGATGTCATGTGCAAAATCCATTCAATCTTAAAAGATACTAAGTTGAATTTGACTCATCTATTTGATTTTTATTCAATCATTATAGCACATCTTCAATGCATAAAAAGGATTTCATGGCTCTCTACAAGCATTCACAACATTCCTAAAGAGAAACAAAATAGGGCTTGACCATAGATTTGAAAATTCCCAAAATATTAGTTTACATCGTTGAGTGTGTTGAGTTGCAAAATTGAGAAATTCATTTATATTGGCTTAGGTGGAGTTGAAGATGGGTTGAAACTATGATGGAACACTTCTTATCGACATTTTATTTGTATCTTAAATCTCAAAGCGGACACAGTGGTCCTCTAGTTAACTAAGATGTTAGTGGATATTGCTTAGATGTGGAACATAGTGGAAACATCTAAGTCAAATCTTTTTTCAACTCTAGTAAAGATTCATTTATCCAAATCAAGTCTAAGTAAATTTCACGAGCAAACAAAAAGTATTAAGTAGTTAGTGAATCCATCTATTTGAGCATGTCCATGCACAAGTGGTACATAGGAATGGATCAAGTTAATAATCTGGATGGAGATACTTTGAATCCAGCTATTTTACATGTTAGAGCTATGGATGCAAAGTGTGCACATAGCCAAAGAGTGAGTTCCATAGGGATGTTTAGTATGCCCTTATCATTCTATCTATACCTTGAACTAGATTTAGTCTATCGAATGCAAAGTTAAGTGTTACATTATCAAGATATTCTACCAATACACTAACTAAAAAAACTAATCAACCAACTAGCCTAGACCACCAAAATCAAGAGAGATCACATATCTACACATCCGACTACAACAAATGAGTCCCGCACTGACAAAATAAATATGGATGGTCATACCTCGGTGTTGGTATGACCATTGGAAATGTTCGTGAAAAAACATGTTAGGCATACCGACGGTCATTTCATATGTTCTCTATGGATCTAGTTTAACCCAGCCCTTAGGAAGAATTTGGAGTCACAATAGAACAACTTGATGCTACTATGAATAGAAAGTATTCCTTTGCTAGGGCCTAGCTAAATCCCACAAAAACTTTAAGCCTAAAGAAATAATCCACCAACCATGGCTATGATCAATTCTTGAAAAGGTTATTATGTCTAAGTTCTATGATGACATATGCTTATTCTAAGGATCCTATGGTTAGTGAAACTATTTGTCCCTCCTTGTCATGAACCCCTGCGACATACCTGGTGAGCCTGACATGAAAGGAGGGGGTGAGTGAGTTATAAATCCATAGGATCTAGCACTTGAGACATGGAAGATCTCCTAGATTAGTTCATATGCTTTCAGGAAGAGGATGGGCATCAAAAAGCCATCCAATCCCTTCATGAGGGACAAGTAAAGCGGTGCAAGTTTCTCAATGGCAAAAATGTCTCCAAGTTTTGTATAGAATATGAACTCGAGGAAAAATACTTAGGTGTAGGTTTGACTCCGATGACGGATGTGAAGTTATGCAAAAACTTTGCCTATGTGTGTGAAGATAGTTTACGCGATCGACTCATGCAAATAAACCATATGACATGGCCACAATATAAAGTGATGCTCCTCAAGAAATTCATGCGAGAGGACATAGACAAAGTGAATCGTAAGTCCTTCCTAAGGTAGGTTCATATGCCCAAAGACCAGCCGATTCTAGAGATCAAAAGAGGTGCATAAGTCATGAAAAGGTTTCATTGTTCTTTTTTAGCACCAAAAGAGGTGCATAAGTCATGAAAAGGTTTCATTGTTTCTTCGAGCAATTGATGTTAAAGCCCGAGAGGAGCTAATTCCACTTCTGCAAGATATAGACTCCAACTCAAGGCTCACAGAGGATTGGATGCTTGTCCATGAAGCTGTGAGGAGATACATGAAGAAACAACAAACGATTGAGAAATTTCTGAATGATTGGAGAATTGATCTTCAAGTAGATGAAAATTATAACTAGACTCCAAGCATTTTACCAATTGTGGATAACATTCAAGTCCATAAAGTTGTAGAGACCCCACTTGGGCATGAAGTAGATATGCATGGTCTTGACATACATATTGATCATGGGAAATATGAAGAAACTCCTAAAAGTGCATTTGATATGACCTCTAAAGTTACAAGGTTCCAAGAGCCTATATACTTCTCTACAATGATCACATCTTCAAGTACTGTATATGCACAAACTCTCATGATGGAAGGAGCAAAGGAGCATGTGGAAGGCTATCAAAATCAAATCAAACAAAACCCAAATACAAAACAAAACAAAATTCAACAAAAATCATCAAGAAAGCAAGATGAGTGTTCTCTCATCTCGCTAAATTCCTCGCATCCATTGGAGGATAAACAAACAAATCAAGAAACAACTCAAGATATAAATAAAGAGTTAGAGAACTCTACAAGTATTCAAGGTGATCAAATGGAGGTAAAAGATGAAATACATGTAGAGAGTTTAATGAATCTATGTGAAGATCAACAACAAGATAGTTCCTTAAATGATGAAACCAAGAAATATTTAAGGAATTATTTGATGCCATCTGAGAGCGAAACATCTCTTCAAGCATATGATTCAAATATGCATTATGGCCAAATCGTGGATTTCTATGAAGAGAATGCAAGTGAGCATGATGCTAAAAAGGAAGGCATGCCAAAGATGAGTCCTCTAGAGATTGAGATGTATGCTGACGAAGAAGAGCATGATGCTAGACCTAAGGAAAGTGTAGTTGGAGAACAAGTCCATGATATACATTTGAGTGATGCCACATTAAATGAGTCTTTAGAGGTATAAGGGAGTGATCCTAATCATGGGAGTAAGAATTGGTTGTTGATTGAACATCAGTATAATGACATGTATATGAGTGATGTCGCACTCTATGAAAAGCTACATTTTGATGCACATGGAGATTAAATGAGTTCACTCTATATGCTAAAGGAGTGGGGCATGAGAAGGAGAATGCAACATTCATTGAAATGCATGAAAAATATGGTATGGGTACATTACCTAATAAACATCAACAAGAAAATATTAAATTAAATGGTTGCCTTGATGAAGCTCGAGTTGATTTGGATGTATATGTTGAGATTCTCACACATAATGAGATATTCAAGCAAGAATTAATGAATGAAGAAATGTATGAAGAATGTGATGAAAGCACTTCATCTCAAGAGAATGATCATGAAACAAGTGAAATGTATGAAGAATTTAATGATGGCATTTTGAAGAAAGAAATTGAGTTGTCGTCAAACTACATGCATAATCCTAGAAGGTTTCAAAATTGCAATGAGTTTGACCCCAATAAGGAAGACTCTAGTGACATTGAAGATCAAGAATTTTTTGATTATGAGGATATGGGTTCCCTTCATGTTGATGGGGAGGTGGATTTAGGTGATGGCAATGATGAAGAGTTCTTAGAGAGATTAGAGATGGAAGCAGATTCTCTAATTGATGGCATTAAACTAAGAAGAAATCATGACGGACTCAGTGACGAGTATGAGCATAAACTGCAATTAGAGAATGTTGAACTTTACCATTCAAAGGGTAAATCTTATGAATGTATTCAAAACCTTAATTGCAATGAAGGCAAAAGTTTGGATAATCATAATGGAAATGATGAAATTCTTTCAAATGATTTTGACCCTAAAATGGATCAAAACGTATGCATGATGGATTTGTTTTATGATGTTCTAAATTTCAAAAATCTATATACATGTGCTCATTTATCATGTGCATCTTCATATGATGCATTGGAGGGAGTCATGGATAAATACAACTATATTCAAATGATTGCATCATGGATCTTCAAATTTTCCAAGAGCTATGCAATCCAATCAGGCCTTCAAGGGATGAACAAGCAAATGAAGTGGCTTGTTCGCAAGTCTAACATTTTCAAGAATGCTCTAAGATGAGTGCAATACAGCATTGGTTGTTCTATATGCACAACTTCTTTGGTGAGCATGTATCAAGGGAGATAGGTTTTGAAGGAAAAAACCCCAATAAATGAAAATTGACAATGCCAAAAAGGAATTTGTAAATAAAAATATATATATATCATATTCTTTTTGCTTTAATCTTAAGATAGATAGAAGGAACCAAATAAAAATAAAAAGGCAAGAAATTAAAGTGGGACCGCCTATGGTAATGAATGCATGTTGGATGAGTGGTTTGAAGTCAATATAATTCAAATAAATGTTTTTAGTGTTCAAATAAATGAAGTTTTTCAATATGTGATTATTGAATGTGATGTTAATAATTTCTCTTATGAGGTTTTGAGAACAAGTGTTGATATGGAGCTGATTGAAGATCTAGAGTTTTGATGGATTGTACAAGAGGAAACCACTTTCGAGTTACATGTTTATGTTTTACTACAAATGGTTTTTTGAAGTTCTTTCATGAATTGCATATGTATATAATTTCATTTTGATGTGATGTTTCTCATGATTTTTCTAGTTGTATGAGTGCAGGAAATGATCAAGTGGAGGTAATGAAGATGGAGAACAAAGAACAAAGTTGTGAGAAGCCTTTTTCAATAGATTCCCTGCTTTAACCTTGATCTCTTGCACCATCTTTGTACTGTTGCATTGTATATAAAGTATGCGTACTTTAAGTTGAGAAGAGCACATTTTTTTAAATCCCATAGATGCACATTCATTTGCACATGAAATGTATTTGTAAATGTTATAGAACATCGAGTTGAGAGTGGAAATTAGAAATGAATTGTGAGTGAGGAAGAGAGTGACTGCATTTGAGAGTGGAAGTCATGAGTGGAGAGGTTCCTAAAGTAGAAACCATGAGAGGCATTTCCATGCTTGCACCATGATTGTGAATTGTTGCATCTAAAGTATGCATGATTCAATATAAATGTGCATAAAATTTTCAAGCTCATAGATGCACATCTAATTGCACATAAGCTGATTTGTAAATGCATGATCAAAATTCAGTTTGAATTCGAGTGGAAAAACCTCACCATCAGATGCTTGATATCTCCACTTTGCACCATTGTGTTTTTTGATACATTCCAAGTATGCATGTATAGGGCCCACTACATGGTCATGCATAGGCACGTGTGTTTTATAACCCATGCACTTGAATTGTTTTGGAATTTGTAGATTCTTATAGATATGAAGTTTGGTGTGGTGCATCCGGAGGATGCACAGGTTCGGAGGGGGTGGATGTCGTAGCGATTTCAACTCAAGAATTTCATTTCATTGACCGAGTTCAGACTGCAATAAAAGGAGTTGCAAAGGCAAAGGCTTGGATGTGCATAATAAGATTTATGTCATGGAAAGAACTACTCGATGGCTATCCATGCCTTATCATGGGTGAAATCAATCCCTACAACATCTATGACTTAACAGTCAAGGACACATATGGAAATGAGGTGAAATGAGATGCTTACAAGGGCAAAGCGTTGCTCATTGTAAATGAGGCATCATAGTGTGGATTGAATACTACAAGGAGTGAGAAGAAAATCGATGATCATTCCTCGACAATGACATGAGGCAAATTAATAGCAACAAAGAAAAGGAAAGAATTCTTGCACATTCTCAAAGGAACACTCTGGCCTTTTGAATTAGTTCCATACAGTGAGGGGATCAAAGATTAGAAAGAAAATGGGCCATCTATAAGGTTCTAGGGGGCTAGTCTAGATGGATTGACAAGGGATTTTTTTTTCAAGTTTTAGAAAGGGGTCAGATGGCCGATTATGGAGGGGAATGCACCCGACCTTTTTAGGTCTCTCTTCTGTGATAGCAAAGGGAGGAAATCAATGAGCAGAGGGGCATCCACCCCGGTTTCACTACAGATGGCTTGCAAAATTCAAGGGTGGAGCTTCAAGTATACAGAGGGAGGTGTACATTGTGTAGAGGGAGTCAGCTACTTGGACTTTACTTGGTAGAGAAACAAAAGAGACGTTAGGGTTCGGGATATGCAAGGATACTATGTCTGTGACCTCAGTAGCATATGAATGGCTACTGATCTCGGTAGCTTAGAATTGTTATAAGCACTCAGTCGTAGAGGAACAAGATTAAGCGAGAAGAATTCGAAAAAAAATTACTTCGATAGCAAAAAGTAGACATTGATGAGGGTGTTGTTGTATTGGTAACTCGAGGAAATCAATGGAAGAGTGAAGGGAACTATCCTGGAGTTGCTTCTGTGATGAATTAAGTATTAGTAGATTCTCTGGAAAACTGATATGTGATGAGGTTAAGAAAGTAAGCGTGATGGAGTTCACATAAGTTGAAGCCTAAAGGGAAGGTGCTGAAGTACTTGGTCGTGGAGTATTCATTAGGATTTCATGAGACAGATGATTCATGAAGCAGGAATTTCATAGAAGAGAAGAAAGATGTAAGTTCTCTAATTACAAAGGAGTCTATGAAGGATTTAGGCAAGCAGATTGTGGATGATGGCGGAGTTCAGTATCCAGATGGCACCAACTTGGGCTAGCATGTTTTCATCTCCGTAGGCTAACTCTGAAGTGCAAATCAGGGATTTTTGCATGGCACGCTGGTGAATTCGTATGGGAATAAAATTTTCCTAACCGCTTCTTCATTGAGGGAATCTTTTTAGGAATATTATTGCAGGAATACGGAACCCTTTTTGGGAAAACATCGGGGATTCTTGCTCTCCAATCAGCATGCTACAGAGAGGAACATATGAAAGGGGAGGATGTGGGTATGTTCAAGGGCTCCTAGGGGTGGCCACAACTGAAATTAGAGAGAAGCATATGAAAGGGAAGAACCAGAGAAGGTCTCTTTGTGTGTGGGCTTTCCAATGGGGGTGTTACACACACATATATACTTGGTGGAGGCGTCAGCTTAGGGAAAACCTGAGTCTAGAGAAGTTTTTGGGAGCACGTTATTGCTTCCATTTGTAGCTTGAGGTGAACTGGCTGCTAGCGGCATCTGACTGAGTTTCAATTTTTTGTTTGAATGGGCGACAGTTCCAGTGCAAAAAAAAAGAGGGGGCATCCATTCTAGGCTACAACACGAGGCTTGCAAAAATAAGGTGAAAGGCTATATGAAGGCTTCCACTGTTTGGAGCTAAAGCAAACACTCGTTTTGGAGTAGAGATCAATTCATGATGTTGGTGAATATGCTTTGAAAATAGAAGGGAACGAAGGAGGAGATGCTCAAAAGAGTGGATGGATGTTCTCCTTTCAATACACTACATAATGGATCCATGTTTCAAATTCTGATTCGTTAAGACTAGTGCCACTTTGCTAAAGAATAATAGTATATGTATGTATGTGTATGAGTATGTGTATGCATATGAGTGTATAATTGTGAATGAAAAATCTATTGTGATTGTCTGACTCAATATTGATTCTTATTTCACAATAGTATGTGTAAGTGTATGTGCATATGATCAGGAATTTAAAATATATTGTGATTGTTTGACTCAATATTGATTCGTATTTTATAATAGTATGTGTAAGTATATGTATGTGTAAATGTATATGTGTGTATGATTGAGAATTAAAATCTATTGTGATTGTTTAACTCAACAATGATTTGTACTTCACAATAGTATGTGTAATTGTAATTTGTATATGGGTGCATGATTGAGAATTAAAGTCTATCATAATTGTTTGACTCAACGTTGATCGAAATATCTTATTTGATATTGATTTATATTGTTTTTTTTGTAGGTATAGTCTTCATAAAGCAATTTGCAAGCACTATGGGAAAGGGAAAAGAATGGTCATATGTGATTGTTCGTCAAGAGGGTAAAACACTATCCATAATACAATGCAAATGTTGTCGGCATCGTTATGTAGGAAATGCAACTCGAATAAAAGAGCATTGCTTTAGTACAGGTAATAATGTGGAAGGATGCTCTAATCCAGATAGTGATATATGGGTACATTTTGCAAGTTATGCAAATAAATGTAAATCTCAAGGTATCACATCAAAAAGATTCAAAAGCATGAGTAGTTCATAGCACTTTCGAAGAAGCCCAAGTGTAGAGCAAGAACGAGTAGTTGCATCGATGACAGTAGAGGATCATCACGATATTTCTACTCAAGTCTCCCAAACTATTTTTAAGAATAACCAAGATACATGTACTCCATTTTCTCCAACTGCATCAAGAAAGAGTGGAGTTGGTGAATGTAGTAAAAATGATGGATCTAATACTTTGTCACCATGCTTTGTCCGTAATAAATCACAAAATACTATACATGTAGTTTTTGAAAAGCAAGATTGTCTCGAGCTTCATCTTAAATGGACTCAAGCATCCTTAGCATGTGGGATTCCTTTTAATGTTATTTGTAATCCCATTTTCAAAGATGCTTTGATGTCAACTGCACGAAAAGGTTTCACCAGGCCAGATTATAACAAAATGCGAACAAAGTATGTAGATAAAGTGAAAAAAGGTACTGACGCTATTTTAAAGTGAATAGTACTTGATTATGTACCCATGTATGGATGCACAATAGCATTGGATGGATGGACAAGTTGTCAAAAGAAACCATTGATTAATGTCATGGTTATATGTCCAAAAGGAAACATGTTTTTAGAAGTTGTTGATACTTCTCTTAAAGAGAAAATTTTGGCTTTTCTTGTAAAGGTATATGAACATGCTATATCGTGCGTGGGTGGTCCGAAGAATGTAACTGCGATAGTGACAGATAATGCCTCTAATTTTTGAAGTGTGGGAATTAAAATTCAAAACAAGTATGAAGGCATTACTTGGGTTCCATGTGCAGCTCATACATTAAATTTATTATTGAAAGATATAGGTAGATTATCTTTCATTAAACAAAGCTTATTAGATGCAAATCATGTGGTCAAATTTATTAGAGAGCATCAATTTTCATATTCGCTCTTCCGATCAAAATCTCCAAATAAAGCACTTCAGATTTTTTGTGCCACACGATTTGCAACTGCTTACATTGTGCTTAGTGGATTATTAGAAGTTAAGCCAGCTCTTGTAGAAATGATTGCTGATGGAAGATGGGAGGCATGGCTAGAGAAGTATTCTTCTTATCGAGTTGCAGCATCCAAATGTACGTGTCTAATACAATCACAAACTTTTTGGCGTAATCTTGAAAACGTTGTTGGTATCACTGAACCTTTTGTGGAAATTTTATGAATGGTTGATACTGATAAATTTGTGATTGGAAAAGTTTATTGGATTATGCCAGAAGCTATTCAAAAAGTTAAAGACTTTAATCAATTTTCATTACGAGAGAAAACACAGATTGTATCATTAGCAGAGAAGAGATGGATGCAAATGCATACTCATTTGCATGGAACAGCATTCGTTTTGGATCCAACATTTCAACTCAATGGTCAAGCCTCAAACAAAGAAGTCATGGCAAACTTCAAAACCACATTTCAGTTATTACTTCCAGGTACAGATTGTCGCCAAAGAGTAGTGTATGTAAATCGAGAAGGATCCTTTGGAGATCTATGGCATATTGAAGCGATTCAAAAGCATCCACCTCCTATTTGGTGAAAAGAGTATGGAGGTGAAGCGGTGGAGTTGCAACATATAGCTATGAGAGTGCTTTTAGTAGCAGCTTCAAGTGGTAGTTGTGAACGTAATTGGAGTGCCTATGATTTTCTTCATTCAAAATGAAGAAATCGCTTAAGTGTATCACGTGCTAATGATTTGGTATATGTGTTTTGTAATATACATTTGGTACATGCTCCAACCAAGAAAGCTTCTACAACAGCACAACAAACTTTTTGAGAATTTCAAACTCATGAAAGTTTAACAAATGATTCATTGAATGATCATGATTTAGATGTAGATCATAATGATGGTTCAGACATGGAAGAAATAGATGACATGGTACTTGTCATAGATGATCATACTCAAATGAAGAAAATGATGTACTATGAATACTATGATTATATTCAATTGCAAAATCGAATACAAGTCATGTCTTTGATTACAAAAAAAGCTTGCCTACTCAATGTTTTCTTGATTCAATAACTCATCGGCAGTAAATCGATCAAAAGATGATGATGCCTGTAAGAGTCTTCCATATTTGCTCTCATAGGCATCCACAAAAATTGTAAATTTTTCACTTGATTTTCTAATTCATCAATCCTCTTTTGTTGATCATCTATTGTTCTTCGTAATGCAGGAATTGTTAATCCTTCATTGTATAATTCTACCCCTTATGACGAGAAATCATGTGTAAGATTATGTTCTTCAAGTAGCAAAATGTAGGGCCGCTTTCGAGGAAGGGGGCCTTTGTTTCCTTGATTACAAAATTTGGCTCAATTTTGAGGACAACCCAAACCAATACCTGCATTCTTCGGAAGATCATCCCAATCTACACGTCAATGAAGAATATCTTGTACAAAAACCTTTTGAATGAAATATAATGCTATTTGATTATTATTTGGTAATGATCTTTCAACTTGCACAAAGCATCGAAGTAGAGTTTCTGCTAATCCTTTATGTTGTAAGTCTCAAAGCTTTAAGGGTGCTATTTCTTTTGCCCTTCCTGTAACCCAAAAGAGAACATCACGTACAAAATAATTTGGACATATCTTTTTTAGTTCTTTCATTGATAATGCTTCTCCTTCTAATCCCTCTGGCTCTAAATCTTGATGGAATAAAAATGTTAATCCTGATTGTGCAAGTTGAGCATTTTGCTCAGATAAAATCCTTTGAGATTCAGTATGATCAAGATCATCATTCAAATCTGGCATTCTTGCCATGTTTTATTTCTCAAAATAAAAACACTAATTTTATCTCAAGAGAATTCAAATGAATCCACATAATTTCAAATGAATCAACAATATTAATTCACATATGTTAAATGAATCCACAACATTTAATCCAAATAACTCAGATGATACCACAACATTTACTCCACTTAATACAAAGGATTGCACTTCATTCATCCACTTAACTCAAATGTAAACACTTCGTTCATTCCACACAATTCAAATGAATCCACACGATTTAATTCACATATGTTAAATGAATCGGCAACATTTAATCCACATCCCTCAAATGATAGCACTTCATTTACTCCACATAATTTAAATAAATCCATATTACTTAATCCATATATTATAAATGATTACACTTTATTTCATCCACTTAACTCAAATGATACCACAACATTTACTCCATTTAATACAAATTATTACACATCATTTCATCCACTTAACTCAAATGGTACCACAATATTTACTTCACTTAATACAAATTATTACACTTCATTTCATCCACTTAACACAAATGTAAACACTTCATTTATTCCACATAATTCAAATGAATCCACAAGTTTTAATTCACATTTCTTGAATGAATCCACAACATTTAATCCACATAACTCAAATGATAGCACTTCATTTACTCCACATAACTCACTTAACGAAAATGTAAACAATTCATTTAATCCAGATAGTTCAAATGAATACATATCGTTTTCAATATGGTCGTAATTCATCTGTCATGGATATCTATAAACCATATCAAGTTAGATGCGAGAATATTCTAAGTAGTTCATGTGCGTCTACGCTTTTTTGATACATCTTTGTCAGAAGCTAATTCTAAAACATACTTGAACTTGTAAATCCCATTCTTATCAATGGGATAACTATTGAAATCTATATATTTCAAGAGTTGTAACAGGAGTGTCAAAACTGTAAATATCTCCCGACTCTTATTAAAAGGTGGAGGATTACTGGATATGCATTCAGGTGCAATCCATCAGTACTTTTGAATCCACTCATTTCTAGTAGATATTTCTAGATTAGGTAGCTTCGGAAAACTTTTTTTGGTTGGTAAATATGTCGCTCTACCAAAATCACATAATCCGATGTAAGCCTATTGATCTTCAAAATGCAAGAAGATGTTGCATGCATGGAGATCGTTATGGGATATATTACAAGTGTGTAAAAATGATATTGTTTGTAATAGGCCGTTGATCAGCTTGCAAATATTTGTTTTCAGGTTTGTTATATCTCCTTTTGTGTCCTTCACACCTCTACTCATGGTATGTTTAGGTAATCCTTCTCCATTCTTTCTAGCTACATGTCCAATGTACCACCATTCCAAATTTTGAAAATGAGGCACGCACTTTTCCTATGGTGTGTAGCCAAACCAAGTGGACTAATAATTCCACTATGCTTAATAGATAACATTGTGACTTCATTGATGGCTTCATTTTCTCGTGTTTGTATGTCAGCACCATGTAATTTGAATAGTTTGGCCACAAACACTTCATTGCTTAATCTCGGGTGGGATATCTTGACTTTACGGATCATTCCATATTGTCCTTCCCCCACGACAGCTGCATCTTCAAAAAGAACACAAGAATATAGGAGCAAACAAAATTTTTTTGATGTTTGATCTCCCATATTCACATATACATCTCTTTTATTTGGATCTACATGTGCTCTCACAAGGTGTTTAGTCGTGTCCGGTTTTAATCACTTTCCTCTCTTCATTGTCTGATAATGTAAATCGATAAATTAATTTTATCGATAAATTCGGGCATATTGGTGATATCCATCACCAATGACTCTGCTACTTTGATGATTTTTCCAAAGATACGTGTAAGCTCTTTTGACATTTTCTCATCTAAGACCTGTGCTCCACTAGACACACTGCCAAATTTGTTTTCAATATTAATATATATTGTTCTGGATAATTGTGGAATGAAATCTTTATAACTAGAAGTGTCCATGGCTATAGTGATTTCATCTTCTCTCATTCGATACATGTACGAGCACACAAATCCTTCTAAAACTTTTTGCTCCTGCTTATTTATTTTACCTGACATCTGTGCAAAAACAAAAAATAGACTATCCGTAAGTGTATGGATAAATAAATCAATAGTATGTGTACACAAATGATAGACATGTGCATAATTAAATAAGTAGATTTATATTTAAATAGAAAGTGTAATTATAATCCTGAAGTGAATCTATGTAACTATAAAGAATGTAGTAGTCAAAGAATCAGACATTTATAATATTTCATATACATTCGCTATACTATGTATGAGTTTTGTCACATAACTGTATATAACTATTGTGATAGTAAGAGTCAAAGAATCAGACAATCACAATAGTTTCAATACACCTTGTGACCTACACTAAGTATTCTCATTGGAATCTAAGTGACTATTGTGATAGTAAGAGTTAAAGAATCAAACAATCACAATAGTTTCTATATACCTTGTGACCTACACTAAGTGTTTTCATCGGAATATAAGTGACTATTGTGAGAGTAAGAGTCAAAGAATCAGACAATCACAATAGTCCCTACACACCCCCTATACTATTGAGAGAGTAGGAATTGAGGTGGCGATTCAAACAATCTCAATAGATCTATTGCTATGTCCTAGTCTACTGTGAGAGTAAGAAACGATGTAACGATTCCGACAATCACAGTAGTGGTTTATTTTTAAATGCTTTTCATCGATGTATACAAGTAACAAACACTTGCGCAAGTCGAACATGTATACAATTGATGATTAAAAGACACAAAACAAATTATATAAATAAAAATCAAGCATATGTAAGAGACGCATATGCGAATCATACAATATGCATGATATAATTAACAAACCAATAAAATAAACAAAAAATAAAAATTAAAACAATACCTCAATGATCGAAAAGAAGCTCTCTGATAAGAATTGCAAGCTTAAAGCTCTCTAGTACATCAATGAAGCACGTGCGGAATAAATTTTTTGATTGAATGTAAAAATATATATTTTTCTGCTAGAAAATGCTTTTTGATCGAAAGTGCTTTCAATTGATAAATATTTCGATCGAAAGCGCTTTCGATCGAAAACATATCCATCTATTTTTTTCCGTGTTTATTTGGAAAACCACGAATAAAACAAACATATCTGGTATTTTTTAATTATTTGGTCGAATAAATGCAACCCAGCCCGAGAGAAAAAAGTGCACATTTGCTATTTTTTTGAACTGCATACTACTAGTGTTGAGTTTGTGCATGTGTGTACATTTTTCTCGTCCACCGTCATTTTGATCATCTTGTGCACACACTCACACATAGAGATCTTTCTCTCCACACACATCTCTCTCTAGATCTCACATCTTGGTAAGCGATGCACGTACTCTTTCACCATTTCTCTTCATCTATGTTTTCTCTTTTTTTATTTCTCTTTTCTTTGGTTTTGCAGGAGCTTTTTGGTGTCAGTTCTTTGGAATTTGATGAGAGAGGATGTTGATTGGGCTTTGACGATATCAATCTAAAGAATTACATTGATGTAAGTGATTGTTTTGTTCTCTATTACAAAAAGAGATAGAGAGAGAGAAAGAGAAAGATAGATGAAAGAGAGAGAGAAACACTACAAGGAATACGGGGGCATAGCAATGGTTGATGTGACACATTTTCATCCCTATGTGATCATGCATTTCATTGGATGGGGCATCGAGTGCTCCTAGCAATGTACACAGAATTATTGCTCATTGAGAGTCATTTATACAACTTGTTCATAGGCGATGCTATTTTTTGTTGCATATGTGACACAATTTTATGTCGTTAATGCAATGCATTGTATTATCGCATACCCTCTTACATCACTTATGGATCGCTCTTCGATCATCATTTTACACGCTGTGGAGGTGATCGCAATCCAGGTGGATCGGGTCCGGTCGTGGCACACACAGGGTGTATGGAGCTAATGAATGTTGGAAGGTTTAAGGACATGAAAGTGAAATTAATTTTGAGTATGGAGAAGAGAGAGATGTTGAAATGTTTATGGGAATGGGAATGTAGGAGTGCAAGTTAGATTTATGAACATGAATGATAAGAATGAAAGAGAACCATACACACGAATCAAATTTGGAAGGAAGAATGGTCCATTGAAGGAACTTCTTAAACACTTCCTAATTCTAATCCATATGCATAGTCTTCTTTGGATGATATGTATGCATGACGTGAATAGATGGAATCCTTACACATAAATCAGTTTCGAAAGGAAGAATGGTCCAATATTGGAGCTTCTTATACACTTTCAGAAACTAATAAATATGTATGGATATGTATGGATTATATGCATGCAAGTGAATCATGATGGTAGAGTTTACTCACAAGCTCAATGAGACATCCTCACTGGTTCAACGCAATACTGCGGAGCCTTCTCACACATAGAAGAATTAGAAGACATGTAAAAATACTTAAGAGACTGAGAGAGGAGACAAGAGACAAGTGACAAGTGACATGAATTAAAAGGATTTGAATTAAGATACATGTATAAGATCGTCGTGGTACGTCAAGCTAGGCAGTCTACTGATCAAAGGTGGTTCCGACCCTCAAACCATGACAGTTCAACCGAATGTCACACGTAAGAAGGTGAGTTCCACTCCAGTGACCCTATGTCTGTCTAGGCTCGTAACGTCTAACTAAAGAAGTCTAAGACTCATTAAAATCAGCTCTAACGCACTCACATGCTCCACCGAGGGTGAGTCAAGATAGAGATGCTGGTTTCAAGAGCCTATCCTAGATTGGAGTTCTAACTTAAATTTGAAACTAGGTTCTATACTCATACTAGCTCACCTTGGATCCTCACTCGCTCAACCGAGGGTGATCGTCTCAAGGAAACCATAAGCTAGCATGAGCCCTATGGATGCCTAACAATGATGCTCTAGGAGTTTGGAGGGGGGTTTATATAGTTTTTTGAATGAATTTGGGCCCTTGGATCTAGAGAAATCAACTCTCAACTCTAGGATCACTACTTTTGATTACAACCATTTGATTAATCAAATCAATGGCTTGGAATTGCTCTTTCTATCAAATCTAGTGTAAAGGAGTGAAATTTAGGCGCCCTCATTCTCCACCATTGGATCTGGGGATGATCTAGACCGTCGGATCAGTGCTGACATCAATTCGGATAAGATAAGCCACTATTTTTGGAGAAAAGCTGCATTATTGATCTTAGATTGTCAAAACTTATCTTCTTTTATGGAAAAACTCGTGGATCCTCCTTGCTTTAAGCATAAGTGCATCTCCACCCTTGAATATGAGCTCATCTTGATCGTACAACATGGCTCAATCAGCTTTCGTCATGTGGTGGCCCTTCAACCCTTCAATTTGCTTAAACTAGAAAACTGCGGTGATCTTGAAAACTGGACTTTGTACTCTTTGACCCTCCAAATAGGCTTTGATGAAGATGAAACTTTGTAGGACTATGTTTCCAAAGATCTCCTTCAGGAATATGCAGAAAAAACTCCCATCTGAATCTCCCTTGTACAAGTTTGACTACATTTGGAAGCTTGCAAGGTGGCATTAAGGTCTCTAGGAAGCTCTGATAGCCTTGAAAATTTGTACAAATATGTAGCCACATATGATCTTTATACATGCCAAACCATATGGCTAACATAAATTTCTATACAAGAATTTGTAGGGTCAAACTAGAAAAATTACATTTTTACAAAATGAACATAGCATATCAATGTGCTACAAAATCCATTTTCTGCTGAAATTTGGGCTATAGACTGCCTTTGACAATCTTTATAAGTATATGGATTTTCATCTAATTTGGTGACAATGAAATTTTTGCCCTAATTTCCCAACTTTGACCAGCTTTGACCGCTACCATGGAATTTCTTGATTTCTTTGAAACTTTGTATGTGAGCTTCCTTTGACATCCTTGATGCATCCTGGACTTCTCGGGGAATTCCGGCTACCTTCACCAAATATGTTTTTTGTAGGCCTTCACAAGTGAGAGAGGAGAGAAAATCTCGACGACATTCGCCCCCACTAAACGTGCGATTCCTCCGGAAGCGCCACTCTAGCATCTGTGAAAAACAAAATGTTCCAGGCATCAAATTCTTTTATAGGCAACATAAGAAACATGGAAGGAAAATTGATTATATACATGAATAAGTAGGTAACGTGACATGAAGCAAAATTTGCATGAAAGAAAGAATTGAAACAGACAACATGAATATGCATGAACAAATAGGCAACATATATGCAAATGAACAAGCAACATTGGCAACAAGAAAGAAAAAAAACAAGCATCAATATGAAGTGGAAGTGGATGTATTGAGTCATTTTAAGCATCAGTTCCTCTCATCTTGAAGAAAATTTTGTACCTTTTCATAAAGCAATCTACCTTAAATATGATTATAAACAAAGATTTAGGATTTTCAAGAGACATCTTTCATCTTTAGCTTATTTTAGATCAACTCCTTTCCTACATAAATATGAAAATGCTCTTTCTCTAATAACATGCAAGGAAATCTAACTAAACTCCACTAATGCATAAATCTGCTTATATAGCCCGTGATTTATTCTACTATGCCTCTTTATCCTCCTTTGGCTTGCTTTTTTTTTTTTTTGATGATGATGATGATTCGGCAACTTTATGGTTACGATCACTTTTTTGGGGTGGAAGAAAGTGTAAACTTCTTGGTAACATGTAGCAACTTTTTTTTTTTTGATGACGGGGAAAAATTAAACCCCGATACAAGGTACAACCATTTTTGATGACGGAGAACAGTCGTTTAAACTCTGATATAAGTGCTGTGAGATGGACTAAGGATGTAGAAACATGCAATAGCAGGAGCTAGGATTTCAACAATTATGCTTTCGATACAAGATACATATGCATGTTTATATATGAAAGTCATGTCGCCAAAATAAACCTCCAAATCTACATGCCCTATCTTTCCACAATCCTAGATTATAATCAATTCCTTAGTAGATAAGTTACTACTTAAGATACAAATTTACACAAGTAGAGAAATCATCATTTGCCCTTTTTTGACTCAAGTGATGTGGATATGCAATGCAATGCAAAGACTGAAAAAAACATGCATGAAACAAGCATGGAAAAAAAAATAGAATGAACTTTAAAAAAAAAACAAAGCAACATGAACTTGAAAATTAATGATGTGTGTGTTTTTTTTTTTTTTTATAACATGGATACTCCTGTTTATGAATCGGCCTCATTGTTGTCATCTTCTTCAATGTCCTCATCCGAAATGTACTCGCCATTATCACGCTTCTTGAATAACTTTATCCTTTTACCTGCAATCAAAGCTTTGATACGTACCATTGTTGTTGACTTTTGATACTATGTATGGCACAAACCACCGTTGAGTGAGCTTTTTGCGTGCATCATATTGAGAGTCGAATGTACTATCAGAAATGAGCACCCAATCTCCTACTTCAATTGGCTTAGGACGCAATCGATGAGTTTTATCAAAATAATGCTTGTTCTTCATTCTAGATTCTCTTAATTTTTCAACAGCATCATCAAGTCTTAATTTACCTTGTTCTAACTGTTTAATACGCAAATTCAAAAAATCATCAGTAGACATGTTTTCAGACCAAGGCAAATTTGACCATGCAGAAATATGAGACTGAATTGGAAACAATGGTTTTTGACAGTACATGAGTTCAGCAGGCATATATCCAGTAGTACGTGTGCATGTCGTTCTATCTGCCCAAAGTGCAAAAGGTAAGAATTTAGGCCATTGTTTGATGTCACCATTACATGCTTTAGATATGGCTTTCAAAATAGGTGGATGCCCTCTCTCTATTTTACCATTGGCCTCTGGGTTATATGCAGTAGTGAGAGACAAACGAATACCGTGACGCTCAAAGAACTCTTTAGCTTCTCTCGCATTTAACTCTCCACGATCGGCAACTACTTTCTCTATGTACCCAAAGCGACTTATGACATCTTCAAGCAAGAATTTGCAAACATTGTAAGTGGTCTTAGATCGTAATGCACGTCCCTCTACATGATTAGTTAAATCTTCTCTTGCAAGTACAATGTAACGCATTTTGTCAATACCTTTAGGCATAGTTACAAGATCTACTACCCACTTGTAGTGAATACAAGGTGGATAAGTAGGATGCAACGGATCTCTATGTTTGACTGATGAATGAAGTTGACAAGTAGAACATGTAGAAACATAGCTACTAATGTCAACATACATCTTAGGCCAATAATAGGTACTTCTAATTTTCTCATATGTTCCAAAAAATCCTTTATGACCGGCCCATAATGTCTCATGCATTTCCTTCATTACTTGCAATTGAAGACCTCATTTTCCTAGGACTCGTTGTGGATTCTTAACCTTACCCTTAGCATGTCTCCAAAGATAACCATTACATAGGAAAAAGTTATAAGCTCGTTTCCTAATGTTATGGAATCTATTCGTAGTCTAGCTAGGTAATGGTTGTAGTGTACTGAGATACTTTCCTATGTCTCTCCATTCATCTTCGTACTCAGACTCATATATGTGGAACATAGTCAACTAAATTTCTCATACTCATATATATGTGGAACATAGTCAACTAAATTCACATTCTTTATTAGATCACTTTCAAGATCATCATCAAATCTAGCTCTCGATAACATATCAGCAACTGAGTTTGACTTACCTGAAATATGAACTAACTCAGGATTTATGAACTTAATATATGAGATCCATCTAAGCATGGCTATATCAGGAGATGAACAATTGGCTATCGTTCCAATGAGAGGCAAACAATCAGTCTCAACTTTGACATTTGCACCAATGAAATATTCTTTGTCTGTTTTCAAAGCTGTTACCATACCCCATAGTTCTCGTTTGATTTGTGGATATTTTTGTTGTGTTTCATGTAGAATTTTGGCACCAAACCTAATTGCATATCTATTCCCTTCACTATCATCTTGACTTATGACCCAACCTATACCAATAGGACTAGTATGAACAGTCAAAATAATAGGTTTGTTAGCAGAATAGTCTACACGCTTAAGGATGGGAGCTTTAAGCAATAATTTCTTCAATTTACGCATAGCTTGAGTGTGTTTGTCAGTCCAAATAAATTTTCGTTTCTTCCTCAACAAATCATAAAGACAATCAGCAACATGAGCAAAGTGAGGGATCCAACTAACATAAAAGATGCAAGCACCAAGAAATCTACGTACCTCACTCACGTTGTTACATGTTTCAGAAGTCTTGCTAATGGCATCAACTTTTTGTGGGTATGGCTTTCAACCATAATGGCCACATAAATGTCCAACAATAAGTACCTCGTTGACACCAAAAACAGATTTCTCTATGGAAAATGTGAGATCTACCTCTTCAAATCGTTGAAATATTCTTTCACAATCAGAGATATGGTCAAGAACAAATTTACGACATCCCGATGAATCTAAAGTAATGTCCTTCACACGTTCCTCACTCCCTTTAATTGGAATATCATCAATGAATGGCATAGTTATATGAGGGATAAAGTCATGTAAGACCATATTCATAGCACTCATCATATGAGCCACAGAATTAGTCGCTCCTTGAGGTAAAGTACACATTCGCACTAAGCCTAAAGGAGTTTTCATTGTGGTTATGTCACGACTATCAATTGCTAATTGGAATTGGTCATATCCAGAATATAGATCACCCATTGAATAGATAGAATGTCCTGAAAATGATTCAGCAAACTCATCTACAATGGGTCCTGTTCCTACATTCCTTATGGTGACTTTATTGACGGGTTGGAGATCTTGAATAAAACGTAGTTTCCCATTCTTTTTAGGCACAGTGAACCATCTGTTTGAGTAAGGTGCAAAAGATGGCTCTAAAATTCTCATATTTATCTTCTCCTTAAGTAGTTTCATTAGCTCAGGTAAGTGAGCCTTTGGAACAGGTATAGGATGAAGATTCCATGGAATATGTGGAATAGTAAAGATTATCATGGGTGCAACTAGCTTAGGATCTACACAACCAATCTCATGAGGATACATAGTAAAGGCTTTTCCATGGCTACGTATGACTCCCTCAAATTTATCTCTCTGCTGGCAAAAGAAAGTCATCATCTCTACCAATTTTCACCTGTTTGATTGTCTCATCCGTGAATGTATGTCCTATGTTTTTCTTATCCCGAAGAATTGGATCATTTTTCACAACAATAATTTTTTCATTACTTCCTTGAGGTAATGGTTGAGCTATGGGTTTGATTTTTTTGTCTACAGTTTTGTACTTTGTTTCAACTAAGGCATCATGTGTTTGGTTAAATTTTGAGCACTTGTCAACATTGAGAGCATACTCTTGGATTAGAGCATACTCATCAAGGGAAGAAAGAAGAATAATATGGGAATCAGAATTTTGTTGAAGACATAACTCTAACTCCTCAAGAGTAGAGAAACAATGAGATGTTTCAATCACATGCTCAATGTTCTCATCATGTTCCATGATTTTTTTGTTTTTATAATTTTTTTGGGTCTTTTTGATAAAAGACTTGGACAATTGACTATAAAAGGCTTGGACAATTGACTCTTATGAAGAAAATCTAATCTAGAATGTGGAAAACAAAGTGACAAACTATTGTACATGTTGGTTGGATGCGAGATGTCAAACCAATATCCACTGTTGTCCCGCTCAACAATGGATTCTATCCAAAATTTTGATCATATGTAGCTCCAAACATGAATCGAGGTGCACAATCACTACAAGCATGCTCATGAACCTGAGTAACAATAGGTTTCTTTCTAATTGACAATCGATTCCTAGGATGATTCACTCCTACTATCATGACTTGAAGTGATTGCATTCCATCCTTAGACTTAAATCTAGCATAGGTAGACCCATCATCCATGGCTTTAGTTTCCATACGACTCTCACAAATAAAGGGTTGACCTAAGAGAACTTCATAGGAGCAATTATCTTGAATAAAAAAGTGAAACTCTTCTGTGATTCCTCCTATGGATATGGGCACACTAGCACAAGCTCCATACAGGGTACCTACACCATTATCTGCAGTTCTCATACGCCATCCACAATCTTTATCTATGGGCCATCGAAACTTATCATAAACTTCTCTTGAAATCACATTGATTTCGGAGCCGGAATCTACTAATGCATTTACAGTGATAGTGTTCTTATCATTCCCTATTTTAACATGCATCTCTGATGTACCTCTAGACCAAAATGTTCTTTTAAAGTGACTTTTAGGATTGTTTTCATGATTTTCATGGTCAGGTTGAATAGGTCCTAAGAAATTTTTATTAACATTTACTTCATCATCATCAAAGTCCTCTTCATCAGATTCATCAAAGTTTAAGGCTTCATTCATAGCTTGATCTTGATCTAGAGAATCTTGCATCTCAGTATCTAGATTAAGCGGAAACCTCTTCCTTTTAATTAGGCCGATAAATTTATCTTTAAAAACAGGCTTTGCAATAGAGAAAACTTGTTCTAAAGACATAGTCACTTGACTCTTAAGCAAAATGTCATCTAAAATCTTCATAGGATCTATTTTTCTCTCAATTTCTAAAATCAAGATGGCTTTAGGTTTTCTCTTTGGTTTCTTTTGTTTTTGCTCAGGATTTTGTTTTTGTTCATGTTCTCGTGTTTGGTCTTCTGTTTGTTTTGATTGTTCTTGTTTATCTAAAGGCTTTGGTTCTGTTTTTCTTTGCTTTGTCTTCTTCCCTTTTTGTTTCTCCTCTTGTTTTTGTTCATTGGGTTGTGCTTCTTGTTTTTTATCTTTGGATTGTGATGTTTCTCCTTGCTCTATGATTGTTTCTATTCCCTCTGAGGTTTGTTTTCGAGTCACTCTTCTTTCACTAGGCTCAGCTTCATCTCTTTTTCGTTTTTCTTCTACATTGGATATGTGAGAAATAAGAGATTGATCTTCTATCGGTGACTCCCAAGCCGTTATTCTCCTAATCTCATCTCGTGCTCTTACTAAAGCCTCTATGGAAAAATCACCTTCCTTTGTGGGTTTACTTGATTCTACTTGTTGTTCATCAAGAGCTTTTAGTTTCACTCCTCTAGTTCCTATGTCCATTATGGTAATATTTTCATATATTATGTTTTTTCATTCCTCCCTTACCATAATTTCCTTACAAAGGTAGCCTAGATCGATAGTCACAGATTTTCTTGTCTATGTCTATTACTAGTCGTTGCTCCTTAGCAGCCTTCAATAATTCACAATCTCTCAAAAAGTGCTCTAACGAATCACACCAAGGACACCTACAAGGGCCACGCACAAAACCATTTTGATTTTGAGGATTTTGATTAACTTGTGGTGGGAAATTTTGAAATTGAGGATTTTGTTTATAAGGTATTGCTTGAACAACATAATTAGGATTTTGAAAATGCAATTGATGTATTTGAGGAGCTTGGGGAGCAACATGTGGTACTTGAGGTGCAAGAGGAGCTTCCATATTATACGGTTGATGATTTTGAAAATTTTGATTTTGAGGATTTTGAAAAGCTATTTGAGAAGCTTGAGGATACAGGTTTTGATACATTTGAGGATTTTGCACATGAGGATGAGGATTTTGCATTGAAGGATTATGCATTGGAGGAACTTGATATGCTTGAGTAGGAGCTACTTGTGGATTTTGATTGGTAGCTATAACATGTTGATTAGGCTCTTGAAAAGTCATTGGGTTCATTTGATTTTGGAAAGTTTTGGTGTAATTAGATTGTAAAGCATCTATAGTCTTGGCCAAATTGGATTGTGTAGCAATAAGACTTTCCATTTGCTTAGTGAGAATATCCACTTGATATTGTTCAACTACACTTTTATTTGGCTCTACTTTAAAACCTTGATTAGGCTCCATCATTTGAGGAATAGGAGTAGAGTCAAAAAGCATAGCATGGGATTGTTCTCTAACTTGCTCCTTAGTTTGTGGAAGGCTAGCTTGAGGAAGACTAGTTTGCTCATAAAGCATGGATTGTCTTTGATGTCTATGGGCTACAGCCTCTACTACTTTACGCACTTTTTGCCAATTGTCAGTAAGATCATAGCGCTTATCTGGTTCTTCTAATCACCGTTCAACTTCCCTACGAGTTTCAGGATGAAGAAGCTTAAGAAAATTGATCACAAGATCAGGTTCCAAAGTTATCTTATCCTCATCAGGAAGTTGTTCATAGCGTCTAATATACTCATTTTGTAAGTGAGTAATAGAGCTACTAGGCTTTGGAGAATTGACCCATCGTAAGAATCCATCTCGATTATGTTGGCTATAATCTTCAAGATAGAATTCTTTGAGCATCTCCTTTCTAAAATCACTCCAAGGAAGACTATCATATTGAGTGACACGGTTTATGATAGAGCTATCAACAATTCGTTCAAAGAATGATATCAAAAGATCTTCGAGAAGACCAAAAAACATAGCTTGCTCTTCAAACAAATCTAAGTAGCTTGTGATGTTGATGCCATTGAATTTTCCCTTCTCTCTCAACATAGAAGAGACTATTCTTTGGCCTTTTTTCTCAACAATAAGGGATTTGAATCCTTCCTCCATCTTATGTGAATAAGCAAGTGATGCACGATGCTCTAGATCTCTCACAAATGCGTTTACTTCACGACGAAAATGTGCACGATACTATGAGAAATCTAGTGCAACACTCAAGATTGATGATGATGATATGATAGAGATGCTGGTTTCAAGAGCCTATCCTAGATTGGAGTTCTAACTTAAATTTGAAACTAGGTTCTATACTCATACTGTAAGACAATAGTTACGCAATATAACACAGGAGCAATAGCAAAGAAGATAACAGATATAGGAGAATCTCAACAATTTTCTACTAGCAGCAAGTACAAAGATGATGGCGTTGTCCACCCGTGCGCTCTCAAGGTAGAGCTTAAATGGTGATCTAGACAACTCTAGATAGGGAGATATAAGGTAGAGGTATGCTGGCTCAACTCGGTATCTTAGGTAGTGCAGAAGTCATGTATATATACGATCATGGGTGGCCTGCCATGGTCGGCTATACATGGGCGGTAGAGCGTGGGCGGCCACCGCCCGCGTAATTGCCATACACGGCTTAGACTGGTTGAACCGACCTAACAAATATAAATGATTTCTAACTACAATTGGGGACCCTAGTAACTCCCTTTCCTTATAATATCTTACATGGTCCAATATGACCTTCATCCAACATTCAAGTTGGGATTCCCATCAATTGGGTAATGCACGCTTGGCTTCTCCTCATAAAGGGGGCCTTATAAAATGTGCATACAATCATGAGGGGTAGACATTGATCATATACTAACACCCCCCCTCAATGTTTACTGATGATAAATCAAGTAGGTCTCGGTCCTATGCCCATCTGTTGAAGATGCTTGTTGAGCTGCTCTCTTCCAAGTGCTTTAGTGAATATGTCAGCACAATTTGCCTCTGTTGGGCAATATTCTAGCTCCACAATTTCATCTTCAATTAGCTCACGAATGTAATGGTACTATACTTCTATGTGCTTGGTGCGAGCATGAAATACTGGGTTCTTTGCAATAGCCATACAACTTTGATTATCACACTTGAGTACAATTGGCATATTTGATGGAAAGCCTATATCTGCAAGAATTCTCCTTAACCAGACTGCCTCACAAGAAGCAAAACAAGCTGCTTTGTACTCTGCTTCAGTGGAGGAGAGTGCGAGAGTTGGTTGCTTCCTACTTACCCAAGAAAATATTCCTGAACCAAGTGAGAAACAATATCCAGAAACTGATTTTCTAGAATCACAATCTCCAGCCCAATCTGAATCACAATATCCTTGGAGTGTATCACCTGTGGTATACAAAATACCAAAATCCAAGGTTCCTGCAATGTACCTTAGAATTCGCATTCCAGCATTCCAGTGACTCTCCTTAGGTTTGTTGGAAAACCTGCTTAACACTCCAACAGCATAGCAAATGTCTGGTCTAGTGTTGCACAGAAAAATAAGACTTCCAACGAGCTTCCTATACTTCTTAGCATCTACATCAGGCATGTTATCATCCATAGATAGCTTATGATTTACCTCCATAGGTGTGCTAGTTGGTTTGCAGTCCATCATTCCAAATGCCTTGAGAATTTCTTTGGAATATTTTTGTTGTGAGATGAAAATGCCATCCTTCCTTTGCCATACTTCAATTCCCAGACAAAAATGGAGTAGACCTAAGTCTGTCATTTCAAACTCAGTTCCCAAGCTGATCCGAGTTTGATTGATGAGTTCCTGATGATCTCCTGTAATGATCAAATCATCTACATATACAATGACAACAACTAGCTTGCTATCCCTTTTCGTTACATACAAGTTAGCATCAGAAGTACTTCTTTCAAAACCCATATTTTTGAAAAAATGATCTATTCGTTGGTACCAAGCCCGTGGAGCTTGCTTAAGTCCATACAAAGCTTTCTTCAACCTGCAAACTTTATTTTCTGAATTGGGCACCTCAAAACCTGGTGGTTGAGATACATATACCTCCTCCTTGAGGTGACCATTCAAAAATGCAGATTTGACATCCATCTGGAAAATAGGCCAAGACTTTTGTGCAGCTACTGCAAGTACCGTCCGAATAGTTGTCATGCGTGCTGTTGGTGCAAAAGTTTCTTGAACATCAAATCCTTCAATCTATGAAAAACCCTGTGCAACTAATCGTGCCTTATACTTTTCTAATGTTCCATCAGCTTTATACTTAGCTTTCCAAATCCATTTAGTACCTATTACCTTCTTCTTTGGCGGCAAGTCGACTAGATCCCATGTATCATTTTTTAGTATACTATCATACTCAGACTGCATTGCCGCTCTCCAATCTGGATCATCAAGGGCTTCTTCAATGGTGGTAGGTTCCTTTATCGAACCCATGATATCTGCCATTAGAGCCATGTTAACAATGTGTTCTGAGGCTCTTCTTTGCTCCTCTATTCTCTTTGATCTTCGTAATCCATTCGATGATGATTCTGGTACATCTACATGTGGATTGTGATCATCAAAGAGCTGTTGTGCCCACTTCGGTAGTGGCTTACGCTGTGTAGCTACAACTGGTTGGCTTTTTATTGAGGAAATTTCTCCATTAGATGTTTCCTCCTCCTCAACTTTAACCTGTCTTTTGATAGGCACAAGGTGAGATATTTCTCCGCTTGATGAGATAGTAGATTTACCTTTATCTTCTACTAAGTGTGGTTGTTCATCAAACACCACATCTCGGCTGACAAAAATCTTCCTTGCCTCAGGATCCCATAACCTGTATGCTTTAGACTCTTCACTATATCCTAGGAAGACACACTTTTTGCTTTTTGAATCCAACTTTGATCTTGTTGAATCAGGAATATGTGCATAACAGAAACAACCAAAAATTCTGAAATGCAAAACTGAAGGCTTTTTACCAGAATATGCTTCTTGAGGAGTCATCCCCTTCAGTGCTTTTGTGTAGCTTCGATTGAGGATGTAGACTGTTGTATTGACTGCTTCTGCCTAGAATGAATCAGGCATGTCTTGAGCCTTCAACATACAACGAGCCATTTCAACTACTGTCCTGTTCCTGCGCTCAACAACGCCATTTTGTTGGGGTGTATGAGCTGTGGTAAGTTGCCTTTTCACACCATGCTCCTTACAGTAATTGTTGAATTCTGTTGACAAGAATTCACCTCCTCTATCTGTTCTAAATTTCTTCAGTTTCCTTCCTGATTCATTTTCTACATACTTATGCCACGTTTTAAATTTTTCAAAAGCATCAGCCTTCTCTCGAATGAAATAAACCCACATCTTTCTACTATAATCGTCGACTAACAGCAAGAAGTAGAAAGATCCTCCTAAAGCAGGTGTAGACATTTTACCGCAGAGATCAGCATGTACCAACTCTAGAGGAGCTTGAGATCGATTGCTGGTCTCTCTTGGAAATGCCTTTCGTTGTTGCTTGCCCATCATACAAGCTTCACAAGGTTCCTGCAACTCTGAAAATGCAGGCATATGAGCAACCATCCCTGTTCGTTGCATCTCCTTCAAAACTGCAAATCCGAGATGCCCAAATCGTCGGTGCCATAACCTGCTTACATCTTTATCTTCTGTAGCAGTTAAAGCACTTAACTCATACAAGTTATCCCGTCGTATGCCTTTACCTACAACATTACCTGATGAATCCATGATTTCCGCACCACTCTTATTGAAGTGAACTTCGAGTCCACGATCTATTATTGCAGAAACTGACAACAAATTTCTTTTGAGTGTAGGTACATAGAGAACATCGGATAACTTTTTCTCAACACCTGGAGAAGTGATAAAAGAGATGGTTCCAGTTCCTTCAGCTGGACACTTGGAATCATTTCCCACCACTACATTGATGGATTCCCGCAGAGGCACTAGGGAACTATACCAATCCTTTTTACTAGTCATATGGCGAGAAGCTCCACTATCTAAAATCCATGGCTCATCAACACGAGCTTGAGCAGATGAACATACCTCTTCAATAGCTACCCAAAGTTCCAGCTCTGTGTTGTTTGCAGACTCTTTGTTCTTCCATGATGATTTTACAGTCCCATTCCGTTCATCAGCTTGCTTCTTTCTGCAATCCTTGATGGCATGGCCTTTCTTTTCACAATAGAAGCAACTTCCTGTGAACTTTTTCTTCTTTGGCTTCTTCTTTGATCCCTCTGAAGAGCCTTTACCTTTTGCATTTGCTGAGAATGCAGCATCAGTTGTACTTTGCCGATTCTTCAGCCGCATCTCTTCTTCTAAAAGCATGGCACAAAACTCTTCAAATGTAAGAGGAGTTGGCCTTACCTGAGTGTTAAGGGCTGTTACTAATCCATCATACTTTGCTGGAAGAACACGTACAGATCTTCGAGCCAGCTCTTCTGGTGTTATAACAACACCAACTGTAGCCAATTGATCTTGAAGATGCTTTATCCGTTTGATAAAATCTTCAGCCTTTTCAGAATCAGAATGCTTTTCATTTGCCAACTGATTTTCTAAATTCTGTATCCTAGTGTGGTTCTTGGTCTCATATTGTCGAGCCAATATGCCCCAAGCCTCATGTGCTTTAGTAGTATGTTGAACTAAAGTAAGCACAGAATCACTTACACTAGTGACAATCGCACATAATGCATCAGCATTCCGCCTCTTCCAAGCTCGTAGAAGATCTGGATCTGGCTGAATCATCAATCTTGAATTTGCTGGATCTTCAACTGGTATAGGCTCTGGATCCAATCCCATCGGTCCCATGACAGTGTCAAGTAATTCATAGGAGTCCAAAATTGCAGAAATTTTGAACTTCCAGAGTGTATAGTTGGTTCCATCCAGCTTCCCTTCAGTGAATGCAGGTGGACGAATTCGAATAGGTGCAGCATTAACATTAGCTGAAGCACCAAGACTACTATTCGACGATGAAGCCATCATGTAATCACTCGAATAATCTACTGATATTCTAGTCTGCTAGTAGGCTAAAATAATGATACTTCTCAAGCTATTCGAACCTTACAGCTCTGATACCATGTAAGACAATAGTTACGCAATATAACACAGGAGCAATAGCAGAGAAGATAACAGATATAGGAGAATCTCAACAATTTTCTACTAGCAGCAAGTACAAAGATGATGGCGTTGTCCACCCGTGCGCTCTCAAGGTAGAGCTTAAATGGTGATCTAGACAACTCTAGATAGGGAGATATAAGGTAGAGGTATGCTGGCTCAACTCGGTATCTTAGGTAGTGCAGAAGTCATGTATATATACGATCATGGGTGGCCTGCCATGGTCGGCTATACATGGGCGGTAGAGCGTGGGCGGCCACCGCCCGCGTAATTGCCATACACGGCTTAGACTGGTTGAACCGACCTAACAAATATAAATGATTTCTAACTACAATTGGGGACCCTAGTAACTCCCTTTCCTTATAATATCTTACATGGTCCAATATGACCTTCATCCAACATTCAAGTTGGGATTCCCATCAATTGGGTAATGCACGCTTGGCTTCTCCTCATAAAGGGGGCCTTACAAAATGTGCATACAATCATGAGGGGTAGACATTGATCATATACTAACACATACTAGCTCACCTTGGATCCTCACTCGCTCAACCGAGGGTGATCGTCTCAAGGAAACCATAAGCTAGCATGAGCCCTATGGATGCCTAACAATGATGCTCTAGGAGTTTGGAGGGGGGTTTATATAGTTTTTTGAATGAATTTGGGCCCTTGGATCTAGAGAAATCAACTCTCAACTCTAGGATCACTGTAACTTTTGATTACAACCATTTGATTAATCAAATCAATGGCTTGGAATTATTCTTTCTATCAAATCTAGTGTAAAGGAGTGAAATTTAGGCGCCCTCATTCTCCACCATTGGATCTGGGGATGATCTAGACCGTCGGATCAGTGCTGACATCAATTCGGATAAGATAAGCCACTATTTTTGGAGAAAAGCTGCATTATTGATCTTCGATTGTCAAAACTTATCTTCTTTTATGGAAAAACTCGTGGATCCTCCTTGCTTTAAGCATAAGTGCATCTCCACCCTTGAATATGAGCTCATCTTGATCGTACAACATGGCTCAATCAGCTTTCGTCATGTGGTGGCCCTTCAACCCTTCAATTTGCTTAAACTAGAAAACTGCGGTGATCCTGAAAACTGGACTTTGTACTCTTTGACCCTCCAAATAGGCTTTGATGAAGATGAAACTTTGTAGGACTATGTTTCCAAAGATCTCCTTCAGGAATATGCAGAAAAAACTCCCATCTGAATCTCCCTTGTACAAGTTTGACTACATTTGGAAGCTTGCAAGGTGGCATTAAGGTCTCTAGGAAGCTCTGATAGCCTTGAAAATTTGTACAAATATGTAGCCACATATGATCTTTATACATGCCAAACCATATGGCTAACATAAATTTCTATACAAGAATTTGTAGGGTCAAACTAGAAAAATTACATTTTTACAAAATGAACATAGCATATCAATGTGCTACAAAATCCATTTTCTGCTGAAATTTGGGCTATAGACTGCCTTTGACAATCTTTACAAGTATATGGATTTTCATCTAATTTGGTGACAATGAAATTTTTGCCCTAATTTCCCAACTTTGACCAGCTTTGACCGCTACCATGGAATTTCTTGATTTCTTTGAAACTTTGTATGTGAGCTTCCTTTGACATCCTTGATGCATCCTGGACTTCTCGGGGAATTCCGGCTACCTTCACCAAATATGTTTCTTGTAGGCCTTCACAAGTGAGAGAGGAGAGAAAATCTCGACGACATTCGCCCCCACTAAACGTGCGATTCCTCCGGAAGCGCCACTCTAGCATCTGTGAAAAACAAAATGTTCCAGGCATCAAATTCTTTTATAGGCAACATAAGAAACATGGAAGGAAAATTGATTATATACATGAATAAGTAGGTAACGTGACATGAAGCAAAATTTGCATGAAAGAAAGAATTGAAACAGACAACATGAATATGCATGAACAAATAGGCAACATATATGCAAATGAACAAGCAACATTGGCAACAAGAAAGAAAAAAAAACAAGCATCAATATGAAGTGGAAGTGGATGTATTGAGTCGTTTTAAGCATCAGTTCCTCTCATCTTGAAGAAAATTTTGTACCTTTTCATAAAGCAATCTACCTTAAATATGATTATAAACAAAGATTTAGGATTTTCAAGAGACATCTTTCATCTTTAGCTTATTTTAGATCAACTCCTTTCCTACATAAATATGAAAATGCTCTTTCTCTAATAACATGCAAGGAAATCTAACTAAACTCCACTAATGCATAAATCTGCTTATATAGCCCGTGATTTATTCTACTATGCCTCTTTATCCTCCTTTGGCTTGCTTTTTTTTTTTTTTTTGATGATGATGATGATTCGGCAACTTTATGGTTACGATCACTTTTTTGGGGTGGAAGAAAGTGTAAACTTCTTGGTAACATGTAGCAACTTTTTTTTTTTATGACGGGGAAAAATTAAACCCCGATACAAGGTACAACCATTTTTGATGACGGAGAACAGTCGTTTAAACTCTGATATAAGTGCTGTGAGATGGACTAAGGATGTAGAAACATGCAATAGCAGGAGCTAGGATTTCAACAATTATGCTTTCGATACAAGATACATATGCATGTTTATATATGAAAGTCATGTCGCCAAAATAAACCTCCAAATCTACATGCCCTATCTTTCCACAATCCTAGATTATAATCAATTCCTTAGTAGATAAGTTACTACTTAAGATACAAATTTACACAAGTAGAGAAATCATCATTTGCCCTTTTTTGACTCAAGTGATGTGGATATGCAATGCAATGCAAAGACTGAAAAAAACATGCATGAAACAAGCATGGAAAAAAAATAGAATGAACTTAAAAAAAAAAACAAAGCAACATGAACTTGAAAATTAATGATGTGTGTGTTTTTTTTTTTTTTTTTATAACATGGATACTCCTGTTTATGAATCGGCCTCATTGTTGTCATCTTCTTCAATGTCCTCATCCGAAATGTACTCGCCATTATCACGCTTCTTGAATAACTTTATCCTTTTATCTGCAATCAAAGCTTTGATACGTACCATTGTTGTTGACTTTTGATACTATGTATGGCACAAACCACCGTTGAGTGAGCTTTTTGCGTGCATCATATTGAGAGTCGAATGTACTATCAGAAATGAGCACCCAATCTCCTACTTCAATTGGCTTAGGACGCAATCGATGAGTTTTATCAAAATAATGCTTGTTCTTCATTCTAGATTCTCTTAATTTTTCAACAGCATCATCAAGTCTTAATTTACCTTGTTCTAACTGTTTAATACGCAAATTCAAAAAATCATCAGTAGACATGTTTTCAGACCAAGGCAAATTTGACCATGCAGAAATATGAGACTGAATTGGAAACAATGGTTTTTGACAGTACATGAGTTCAGCAGGCATATATCCAGTAGTACGTGTGCATGTCATTCTATCTGCCCAAAGTGCAAAAGGTAAGAATTTAGGCCATTGTTTGATGTCACCATTACATGCTTTAGATATGGCTTTCAAAATAGGTGGATGCCCTCTCTCTATTTTACCATTGGCCTCTGGGTTATATGCAGTAGTGAGAGACAAACGAATACCGTGACGCTCAAAGAACTCTTTAGCTTCTCTCGCATTTAACTCTCCACGATCGGCAACTACTTTCTCTATGTACCCAAAGCGACTTATGACATCTTCAAGCAAGAATTTGCAAACATTGTAAGTGGTCTTAGATCGTAATGCACGTCCCTCTACATGATTAGTTAAATCTTCTCTTGCAAGTACAATGTAACGCATTTTGTCAATACCTTTAGGTATAGTTACAAGATCTACTACCCACTTGTAGTGAATACAAGGTGGATAAGTAGGATGCAACGGATCTCTATGTTTGACTGATGAATGAAGTTGACAAGTAGAACATGTAGAAACATAGCTACTAATGTCAACATACATCTTAGGCCAATAATAGGTACTTCTAATTTTCTCATATGTTCCAAAAAATCCTTTATGACCGGCCCATAATGTCTCATGCATTTCCTTCATTACTTGCAATTGAAGACCTCATTTTCCTAGGACTCGTTGTGGATTCTTAACCTTACCCTTAGCATGTCTCCAAAGATAACCATTACATAGGAAAAAGTTATAAGCTCGTTTCCTAATGTTACGGAATCTATTCGTAGTCTAGCTAGGTAATGGTTGTAGTGTACTGAGATACTTTCCTATGTCTCTCCATTCATCTTCGTACTCAGACTCATATATGTGGAACATAGTCAACTAAATTTCTCATACTCATATATATGTGGAACATAGTCAACTAAATTCACATTCTTTATTAGATCACTTTCAAGATCATCATCAAATCTAGCTCTCGATAACATATCAGCAACTGAGTTTGACTTACCTGAAATATGAACTAACTCAGGATTTATGAACTTAATATATGAGATCCATCTAAGCATGGCTATATCAGGAGATGAACAATTGGCTATCGTTCCAATGAGAGGCAAACAATCAGTCTCAACTTTGACATTTGCACCAATGAAATATTCTTTGTCTGTTTTCAAAGCTGTTACCATACCCCATAGTTCTCGTTTGATTTGTGGATATTTTCGTTGTGTTTCATGTAGAATTTTGGCACCAAACCTAATTGCATATCTATTCCCTTCACTATCATCTTGACTTATGACCCAACCTATACCAATAGGACTAGTATGAACAGTCAATATAATAGGTTTGTTAGCAGACAAGTCTACACGCTTAAGGATGGGAGCTTTAAGCAATAATTTCTTCAATTTACGCATAGCTTGAGTGTGTTTGTCAGTCCAAATAAATTTTTGTTTCTTCCTCAACAAGTCATAAAGACAATCAGCAACATGAGCAAAGTGAGGGATCCAACTAACATAAAAGATGCAAGCACCAAGAAATCTACGTACCTCACTCACGTTGTTACATGTTTCAGAAATCTTGCTAATGGCATCAACTTTTTGTGGGTATGGCTTTCAACCATAATGGCCACATAAATGTCCAACAATAAGTACCTCGTTGACACCAAAAACAGATTTCTCTATGGAAAATGTGAGATCTACCTCTTCAAATCGTTGAAATATTCTTTCACAATCAAAGATATGGTCAAGAACAAATTTACGACATCCCGATGAATCTAAAGTAATGTCCTTTACACGTTCCTCACTCCCTTTAATTGGAATATCATCAATGAATGGCATAGTTATATGAGGGATAAAGTCATGTAAGACCATATTCATAGCACTCATCATATGAGCCACAGAATTAGTCGCTCCTTGAGGTAAAGTACACATTCGCACTAAGCCTAAAGGAGTTTTCATTGTGGTTATGTCATGACTATCAATTGCTAATTGGAATTGGTCATATCCAGAATATAGATCACCCATTGAATAGATAGAATGTCCTGAAAATGATTCAGCAAACTCATCTACAATGGGTCCTGTTCCTACATTCCTTATGGTGACTTTATTGACGGGTTGGAGATCTTGAATAAAACGTAGTTTCCCATTCTTTTTAGGCACAGTGAACCATCTGTTTGAGTAAGGTGCAAAAGATGGCTCTAAAATTCTCATATTTATCTTCTCCTTAAGTAGTTTCATTAGCTCAGGTAAGTGAGCCTTTGGAACAGGTATAGGATGAAGATTCCATGGAATATGTGGAATAGTAAAGATTATCATGGGTGCAACTAGCTTAGGATCTACACAACCAATCTCATGAGGATACATAGTAAAGGCTTTTCCATGGCTACGTATGACTCCCTCAAATTTATCTCTCTCTGCTGGCAAAAGAAAGTCATCATCTCTACCAATTTTCACCTGTTTGATTGTCTCATCCGTGAATGTATGTCCTATGTTTTTCTTATCCCGAAGAATTGGATCATTTTTCACAACAATAATTTTTTCATTACTTCCTTGAGGTAATGGTTGAGCTATGGGTTTGATTTTTTTGTCTACAGTTTTGTACTTTGTTTCAACTAAGGCATCATGTGTTTGGTTAAATTTTGAGCACTTGTCAACATTGAGAGCATACTCTTGGATTAGAGCATACTCATCAAGGGAAGAAAGAAGAATAATATGGGAATCAGAATTTTGTTGAAGACATAACTCTAACTCCTCAAGAGTAGAGAAACAATGAGATGTTTCAATCACATGCTCAATGTTCTCATCATGTTCCATGATTTTTTTGTTTTTATAATTTTTTTGGGTCTTTTTGATAAAAGACTTGGACAATTGACTATAAAAGACTTGGACAATTGACTCTTATGAAGAAAATCTAATCTAGAATGTGGAAAACAAAGTGACAAACTATTGTACATGTTGGTTGGATGCGAGATGTCAAACCAATATCCACTGTTGTCCCGCTCAACAATGGATTCTATCCAAAATTTTGATCATATGTAGCTCCAAACATGAATCGAGGTGCACAATCACTACAAGCATGCTCATGAACCTGAGTAACAATAGGTTTCTTTCTAATTGACAATCGATTCCTAGGATGATTCACTCCTACTATCATGACTTGAAGTGATTGCATTCCATCCTTAGACTTAAATCTAGCATAGGTAGACCCATCATCCATGGCTTTAGTTTCCATACGACTCTCACAAATAAAGGGTTGACCTAAGAGAACTTCATAGGAGCAATTATCTTGAATAAAATAGTGAAACTCTTCTGTGATTCCTCCTATGGATATGGGCACACTAGCACAAGCTCCATACAGGGTACCTACACCATTATCTGCAGTTCTCATACGCCATCCACAATCTTTATCTATGGGCCATCGAAACTTATCATAAACTTCTCTTGAAATCACATTGATTTCGGAGCCGGAATCTACTAATGCATTTACAGTGATAGTGTTCTTATCATTCCCTATTTTAACATGCATCTCTGATGTACCTCTAGACCAAAATGTTCTTTTAAAGTGACTTTTAGGATTGTTTTCATGATTTTCATGGTCAGGTTGAATAGGTCCTAAGAAATTTTTATTAACATTTACTTCATCATCATCAAAGTCCTCTTCATCAGATTCATCAAAGTTTAAGGCTTCATTCATAGCTTGATCTTGATCTAGAGAATCTTGCATCTCAGTATCTAGATTAAGCGGAAACCTCTTCCTTTTAATTAGGCCGATAAATTTATCTTTAAAAACAGGCTTTGCAATAGAGAAAACTTGTTCTAAAGACATAGTCACTTGACTCTTAAGCAAAATGTCATCTAAAATCTCCATAGGATCTATTTTTCTCTCAATTTCTGAAATCAAGATGGCTTTAGGTTTTCTCTTTGGTTTCTTTTGTTTTTGCTCAGGATTTTGTTTTTGTTCATGTTCTCGTGTTTGGTCTTCTGTTTGTTTTGATTGTTCTTGTTTATCTAAAGGCTTTGGTTATGTTTTTCTTTGCTTTGTCTTCTTCCCTTTTTGTTTCTCCTCTTGTTTTTGTTCATTGGGTTGTGCTTCTTGTTTTTTATCTTTGGATTGTGATGTTTCTCCTTGCTCTATGATTGTTTCTATTCCCTCTGAGGTTTGTTTTCGAGTCACTCTTCTTTCACTAGGCTCAGCTTCATCTCTTTTTCGTTTTTCTTCTACATTGGATATGTGAGAAATAAGAGATTGATCTTCTATCGGTGACTCCCAAGCCGTTATTCTCCTAATCTCATCTCGTTCTCTTACTAAAGCCTCTATGGAAAAATCACCTTCCTTTGTGGGTTTACTTGATTCTACTTGTTGTTCATCAAGAGCTTTTAGTTTCACTCCTCTAGTTCCTATGTCCATTATGGTAATATTTTCATATATTATGTTTTTTCATTCCTCCCTTACCATAATTTCCTTGCAAAGGTAGCCTAGATCGATAGTCACAGATTTTCTTGTCTATGTCTATTACTAGCCGTTGCTCCTTAGCAGCCTTCAATAATTCACAATCTCTCAAAAAGTGCTCTAACGAATCACACCAAGGACACCTACGAGGGCCACGCACAAAACCATTTTGATTTTGAGGATTTTGATTAACTTGTGGTGGGAAATTTTGAAATTGAGGATTTTGTTGATAAGGTATTGCTTGAACAACATAATTAGGATTTTGAAAATGCAATTGATGTATTTGAGGAGCTTGGGGAGCAACATGTGGTACTTGAGGTGCAAGAGGAGCTTCCATATTATACGGTTGATGATTTTGAAAATTTTGATTTTGAGGATTTTGAAAAGCTATTTGAGAAGCTTGAGGATACAGGTTTTGATACATTTGAGGATTTTGCACATGAGGATGAGGATTTTGCATTGAAGGATTATGCATTGGAGGAACTTGATATGCTTGAGTAGGAGCTACTTGTGGATTTTGATTGGTAGCTATAACATGTTGATTAGGCTCTTGAAAAGTCATTGGGTTCATTTGATTTTGGAAAGTTTTGGTGTAATTAGATTGTAAAGCATCTATAGTCTTGGCCAAATTGGATTGTGTAGCAATAAGACTTTCCATTTGCTTAGTGAGAATATCCACTTGATATTGTTCAACTACACTTTTATTTGGCTCTACTTTAAAACCTTGATTAGGCTCCATCATTTGAGGAATAGGAGTAGAGTCAAAAAGCATAGCATGGGATTGTTCTCTAACTTGCTCCTTAGTTTGTGGAAGGCTAGCTTGAGGAAGACTAGTTTGCTCATAAAGCATGGATTGTCTTTGATGTCTATGGGCTACAGCCTCTACTACTTTACGCACTTTTTGCCAATTGTCAGTAAGACCATAGCGCTTATCTGGTTCTTCTAATCACCGTTCAACTTCCCTACGAGTTTCAGGATGAAGAAGCTTAAGAAAATTGATCACAAGATCAGGTTCCAAAGTTATCTTATCCTCATCAGGAAGTTGTTCATAGCGTCTAATATACTCATTTTGTAAGTGAGTAATAGAGCTACTAGGCTTTGGAGAATTTACCCATCGTAAGAATCCATCTCGATTATGTTGGCTATAATCTTCAAGATAGAATTCTTTGAGCATCTCCTTTCTAAAATCACTCCAAGGAAGACTATCATATTGAGTGACACGGTTTATGATAGAGCTATCAACAATTCGTTCAAAGAATGATATCAAAAGATCTTCGGGAAGACCAAAAATCATAGCTTGCTCTTCAAACAAATCTAAGTAGCTTGTGATGTTGATGCCATCGAATTTTCCCTTCTCTCTCAACATAGAAGAGACTATTCTTTGGCCTTGTTTCTCAACAATAAGGGATTTGAATCCTTCCTCCATCTTATGTGAATAAGCAAGTGATGCACGATGCTCTAGATCTCTCACAAATGCGTTTACTTCACGACGAAAATGTGCACGATACTGTGAGAAATCCAGTGCAACACTCAAGACTGATGATGATGATATGATGAGGATGAAAAATATGAAACAAAGGATATGGATCACAACCTCCCAACAAGATCAGAAGCAAATGCCACGAAGCGTTTCACGTCGGGTTCAAATGTGGAGGTGATCGCAATCCAGGTGGATCGGGTCCGGTCGTGGCACACACAGGGTGTATGAAGCTAATGAATGATGGAAGGTTTAAGGACATGAAAGTGAAATTAATTTTGAGTATGGAGAAGAGAGAGATGTTGAAATGTTTATGGGAATGGGAATGTAGGAGTGTAAGTTAGATTTATGAACATGAATGATAAGAATGAAAGCGAACCATACACACGAATCAAATTTGGAAGGAAGAATGGTCCATTGAAGGAGCTTCTCAAACACTTCCTAATTCTAATCCATATGCATAGTCTTCTTTGGATGATATGTATGCATGACGTGAATAGATGGAATCCTTACACATAAATCAGTTTCGAAAGGAAGAATGGTCCAATATTGGAGCTTCTTATACACTTTCAGAAACTAATAAATATGTATGGATATGTATGGATTATATGCATGCAAGTGAATCATGATGGTAGAGTTTACTCACAAGCTCAATGAGACATCCTCACTGGTTAAACGCAATACTGCGGAGCCTTCTCACACATAGAAGAATTAGAAGACATGTAAAAATTACTTAAGAGACTGAGAGAGGAGACAAGAGACAAGTGACAAGTGACATGAATTAAAAGGATTTGAATTAAGATACATGTATAAGATCGTCGCGGTACGTCAAGCTAGGTAGTCTACTGATCAAAGGTGGTTCCGACCCTCAAACCATGACAGTTCAACCGAATGTCACACGTAAGAAGGTGAGTTCCACTCCAGTGACCCTATGTCTGTCTAGGCTCGTAACGTCTAACTAAAGAAGTCTAAGACTCATTAAAATCAGCTCTAACTCACTCACACGCTCCACCGAGGGTGAGTCAAGATAGAGATGCTGGTTTCAAGAGCCTATCCTAGATTGGAGTTCTAACTTAAATTTGAAACTAGGTTCTATACTCATACTAGCTCACCTTGGATCCTCACTCGCTCAACCGAGGGTGATCGTCTCAAGGAAACCATAAGCTAGCATGAGCCCTATGGATGCCTAACAATGATGCTCTAGGAGTTTGGAGGGGGGTTTATATAGTTTTTTGAATGAATTTGGGCCCTTGGATCTAGAGAAATCAACTCTCAACTCTAGGATCACTACTTTTGATTACAACCATTTGATTAATCAAATCAATGGCTCGGAATTGTTCTTTCTATCAAATCTAGTGTAAAGGAGTGAAATTTAGGCGCCCTCATTCTCCACCATTGGATCTGGGGATGATCTAGACCGTCGGATCAGTGCTGACATCAATTCGGATAAGATAAGCCACTATTTTTGGAGAAAAGCTGCATTATTGATCTTTGATTGTCAAAACTTATCTTCTTTTATGGAAAAACTCGTGGATCCTCCTTGCTTTAAGCATAAGTGCATCTCCACCCTTGAATATGAGCTCATCTTGATCGTACAACATGGCTCAATCAGCTTTCGCCATGTGGTGGCCCTTCAACCCTTCAATTTGCTTAAACTAGAAAACTGCGGTGATCCTGAAAACTGGACTTTGTACTCTTTGACCCTCCAAATAGGCTTTGATGAAGATGAAACTTTGTAGGACTATGTTTCCAAAGATCTCCTTCAGGAATATGCAGAAAAAACTCCCATCTGAATCTCCCTTGTACAAGTTTGACTACATTTGGAAGCTTGCAAGGTGGCATTAAGGTCTCTAGGAAGCTCTGATAGCCTTGAAAATTTGTACAAATATGTAGCCACATATGATCTTTATACATGCCAAACCATATGGCTAACATAAATTTCTATACAAGAATTTGTAGGGTCAAACTAGAAAAATTATATTTTTACAAAATGAACATAGCATATCAATGTGCTACAAAATCCATTTTCTACTGAAATTTGGGCTATAGACTGCCTTTGACAATCTTTACAAGTATATGGATTTTCATCTAATTTGGTGACAATGAAATTTTTGCCCTAATTTCCCAACTTTGACCAGCTTTGACCGCTACCATGGAATTTCTTGATTTCTTTGAAACTTTGTATGTGAGCTTCCTTTGACATCCTTGATGCATCCTGGACTTCTCGGGGAATTCCGGCTACCTTCACCAAATATGTTTTTTGTAGGCCTTCACAAGTTCGAGAGGAGAGAAAATCTCGACGACAACGCATTTGATCAAAGAGCTCTCTAATGCTCATATCTGTGTTTTGCTTACAAGCTCTAGCAATCTCTTTCTGGATCTCTCTTTTCTAATCCCTCTCTTGCCTTCTTTCTACCTCTTGCTCTTCCAATTTCTCTCTCTCTCTCTCTCTCTCTCTCTCTCTCTCTCTCTCTCAAGTTATTCAAGAAGTTCACCAAGCATAAAATATGGCTAATTATTGTACATACAATTTTCACTACTTGTATATCATTTAAATTGCTTTATTTTAATTAATTAACACACTCACACTTAGTCGTTCATATGCACACATACACATATACATGACCATGTAGGCTCACACATATACACACACATACATATGCACATACACACACATATACACACACATACACATATACATGCACATACACGCAGATACACTTACTTGATCTGTAAAAGATCATCTTTTGAATATTTAAATAATAAGAACAAGTAATTCAAGAATATTCACTAAGTACCTTACAAGATCTAGAATATGATGCATAGAAAGAGACATCTTTCTTGCAAGGCTTAGGAACTTAAAACAAATAAAACTTGAATCATTTAAACTCCATTTGATACATAAAAGATCTAGCAAGAAGGTATCTTAATGGCTTGATAAATATTGATCCTCTAAGATTGAAGGCTTGAAGGAATTGAATTATTAAGAGAAGTGATCTTTTCATCTTTGCAAAGCTTTGCTAGCCTTTGAGACTAGTATACATAACTATATTGAGAGCAAACCAAAGTTTGTTCAAGATAGTTAGTAGTAATTATCTTTGCAAGATCCTACCATGCTAAGATGAACAAGGAATTGGGTTGACACCTAGAAGGACAATCTACCAAGTAATTCGAACTCCAAAATTAATATTTGAAGTCTTTGGATCTATAAAGTCTTGATGATCTGGTTTCCAAGAAGGATTTTGGAAGAACAACAAAATGTTCCAAGTGCCAATCAAGGGAAAATCAAAGACAATTAATATAAGGATCCATTTAAAGAAATTGAACTTTTAAAGTTGTATATACATATCACTTGGAATGCTCAAAACATTATGTTTTAGGAAATGTTGGATGATTGATATAGTCCACCAAACTTTCCAATGAATGAGAATATATTATTTTTTCTCATTTTATTGAGCATGTTTTGGCACGGGCTTAGTAAACCCACTTTCCTTACTTCATACCTTTTAATTCCTACCAAAAACAAATAAAGTATATCTATATTTATAAGGTACAATTCAAGAACAAAAAATACTCCTCTCCTTTCATATGATAGTGGAACATGAATCTAGTTTCTAGCCCTTTCAAGATAGGGGTAGGAACTCTACTGTAAATTTGTACATTTCTTAGAAGGTACAAAGTGTACAAATATATAAGATTTTTATGGAGCTCGAGGTTTGTGAAAGTTCCAAAGGGAAAAAGTAAGCTAATAACACTAGAGTATTATTGGGTGTGTGTGTAGAAGTATCAGAGATACACAAGAGACACACACAAGGAGCACAAATGCAACAAGACACAGGGAGAAGATGAATGGCTTGAATAGATCTCTCTCTATTGAAGAAGATTAGAACTAAAGTAAGAGCTGAATAATATCCCTAGGTACAAAGTAGCATAACATATGAGTGAATCATGTATGTGGTAACATGGGGAAAAAACCTCTAGCCAACACTAGAGTAAAAAGTTCCCATGTATAGGGAAAAGGTTCACATCAAAGCTACTTGAGGAACACATAAGTGTAACAAACCACCTACAGCAGATGATGTGAACACATATAGAGAGTTATAGATCAGCCCCACAAGGTAATAAGCCTAAAGCTTTGCGAAAAGCTTCAAACTTTTCCCGTGAAAGAGCTTTGGTGAATATGTCAACAACATTATCTTGTGTGGGCACATATATTGAATCAATATCTTCTGCATGAAGGCGCTCTCTCACATAGTGATAGTGCACCTCAATATGTTTGGTACATGCATGAAACACTATGTCATGCATTAGCCAATGCACTGACTACTAGTGACAATATGTGTAGTAGCAATAATCTCCATACAAAGATCCATCAATACGAATCTTAACCATATACACTCTAGTATAGCTTTGAAAATTGCCCTGTACTCAGCTTCACAACTAGATGTCACCATTGTAGGTTGCTTCTTACTCAACCAAGATATGCATGTGTCTCCAAGGCAAAAGCAATTATCACTAGTGGACACATGAGTATCATGACAACCAACCGAATCACTATCTATACAAGAATGAAAGCATAGCTGAATATCTCTTCCATCAAAGAGACCTAAGCTCAAAGTGCTTTTGAGATATCTAAACACACGTTTCACCACTTGCAAATGCTTAGTGCCATGGCTATGCATGCAATGACTCAACTGAGAAAATGCATACTGTATATCCAACCTTGTATTGCATGCATATATAAGACATCCCAGAGCTTGTTGATAAAGAGAAATGTGAAATGCATCACTGGAGTCCTCACTTAAGAGACTAAATCCTATCTCAACTTGTGTGGAAACTCGCTTGCAATCCTCAAAAACAAAATGCTGAAGTAGTTTTTCAACATATTGTGCTTGATGTGTAACGATTCCCCCTTCAAGGGATGCAAACTAGATGCCAAGTTAGTAGATCAAAAGACCAAGATAAGTGACAAGACATACCTCCAAGTTTAGGATAGTGGATGAAGAAGCTTTGAAGGAGGCTCTGCAACACTACATAATCTAAGTTCCAAGGTGACTTCAGGAAAGCTAAAGACAAGAACATCTGAATGAAGAACCAAGCATTCAAGAAGCCACCTTATGAGTTGCAGATCTCGGACCAAATAGGAAAGAAATGTCATCATCTATTCAGTTGTAAGTGAATACGTTTTCGTGCACAAAGTTAATGCTTCACCGTGTGAAGTTGTGCATTTACATTTTTTGAAATCTGTTGGATCATGTTTCTGAGTTGTTTGTGCCCATGGATTAGACTTCAAGGATAGAAAAGGGTTTTCTATTCTTAAATATATGTTTTGTTTTAGCATAACTTCTCTCGAGTCATATTTTGTGTTGAAATGTAAGAACAAGGAAATGGGTGGGCTAGCAAAGAAACACTTCAAGATAACCTCTTGCAATTTCTTAAGACGATTGATGTGTTTGAGAAAGTCTTGTTCATGGTAGACCTTTGGGCTATGCATTCATTTCTAGGGAGTTTTGTAATGCCCATGTTTCTTTTCGAGATTCCCCAAAACATTTGTGAGTTCTTTGAATCATGTATATACTATTGACGAGAGTGTCTTTGGTCATGACTTGTAGTTAGATGGTGCAAGGATCTGTATTTTTCTTATGTGCAATAGAATGACTACAAACGAATTCAACCCTTGGAAGGACTGCTTTTATAAAAAAATATATTATATAATGTTTACAAATAAGAAAGCTATCTGATGCATGAAAAAAAATGTTATCATATAATCTTACTGTTGATGAGTGAATTTCTCTCTTTTTAAGTTCAAACATGAAAGCCATCCTTGCTTATGTCCTAAGTTCAAGTATAGAGCTTTAGTCACGTTAAATGTCTTCCAATGAGTCATTTCATATTTTCTCTATGGATCTAGTTGAATCACGCCCTTAGGAAGAATTTGGAGTCACAATAGAAAAACTTGACGCTACTATGAATAGAAAGTATTCCTTTTCCAGGGCCTTGCTAAATCCTGCAGAAAGTTTAAGCCTATAGAAATAATCCACCAACCATGGATATGATCAATTCTTGAAACGATTAATATGTCTAAGATCTATGATGACTTATATGCTTATTCTAAGGATCCTATGGTTAGTGATACTATTTCTCCCTCCTTGTCATGAAGCCCCGTGACATCGTGTATGTGTTTGTGTATGTGTGTGTATGTGTATGTGTTCATAATAGTATATGTATGTGTGTGTATGAGTACGTGTATGCATGTGAGTGTATAATTGTGAATGAAAACTCTATTGTGATTGTTTGACTCTATTGATTCTTACTTCACAATAGTTTGTGTAAATATTTGTGCATATGATTAGGAATTTAAAATCTATTGTGATTGTTTGATACAACATTGATTCTTACTTCACAATAGTATGTGTAAGTGTATGTGCATATGATTCAGAATTTAAAATCTATTGTGGTGCATTAAAATTATTATTGAAAGATATAGGTAGATTATGTTTAAATCAACATGTAGAATCACTTCATAATAGTATATATATGTATGTGTATGAGTATGTGTATGCATATGAGTGTATAATTGTCAATGAAAAATCTATTGTGATTGCCTCACTCATTATTGATTCTTATTGATTGTTTGACTCAATATTGATTCCTATTCCATAATTGTATGTGTAAGTATATGTATGTGTACTGTATATGTGTGTGATTGAGAATTAAAATCTATTGTGAGTGTTTAACTCAACAATGATTTTTACTTCACAATAGTATGTGTAATTGTAATTTGCATATGGGTGTATGATTGCGAATTAAAGTCTATCGTAATTGTTTGACTCAACGTTGATCAAAATATCTTATTTGATATTGTTTTATATTGTTTTTTTTGTAGGTATAGTCTTTATAAAGCAATTTGCAAGCACTATGGGAAAGGGAAAAGAATGGTCATATGTGATTGTTCATCAAGAGGGTAAACCAGTATCCACAATACAATGCAAATGTTGTGGGCATCGTTATGTAGGAAATGCAACTCGAATAAAAGAGCATTGCTTTAGTATAGGTAATAATGTGAAAGGATGCTCTAATCCAGATAGTGATATATGGGTACATTTTGCAAGTTATGCAAATAAATGTAAATCTCAAGGTATCACACCAAAAAGATTCAAAAGCATGAGTATTTCACAGCACTTTCGAAGTAGCTTAAGTGTAGAGCAAGAACGAGTAGATGCATTGATGATAGTAGAGGATCATCAGGATATTTCTACTCAAGTCTCCCAAACTATTTTTAAGAATAACCAAGATACATGTACTCCATTTTCTCCAACTGCATCAAAAAAGAGTGGAGTTGGTGAACCTAGTAAAAATGGTGGATCTAATACTTTGTCACCATGCTTTGTCCGTAATAAATCACAAAATACTATACATGTAGTTTTTGAAAAGCAAGATTGTCTCGAGCTTCATCTTAAATGGACTCAAGCATTCTTAGCATCTGGGATTCCTTTCAATGTTATTTGTAATCCCATTTTCAAAGATGCTTTGATGTCAACTGCACGAAAAGGTTTCACCATGCTAGATTATAACAAAATGCAAACAAACTATGTAGATAAAGTGAAAAAAAGTATTGAAGCTATTTTAAAGCGAATAGTACTTGATTATGTACCCATGTATGGATGCACAATAGCATTGGATGGATGGACAAGTTGTCAAAAGAAACCATTGATTAATGTCATGGTTATATGTCCAAAAGGAAACATGTTTTTAGAAGTTGTTGATACTTCTCTTAAAGAGAAAAGTTTGGCTTTTCTTGTAAAGGTATATGAACATGCTATATCGCGCGTGGGTGGTCCGAAGAATGTGACTGCGATAGTGACAGATAATGCCTCTAATTTTTGAAGTGTGGGAATTAAAATTCAAAACAAGTATGAAGGCATTACTTGGGTTCCATGTGCAGCTCATACATTAAATTTATTATTGAAAGATGTCACATCTTGGATGCTTTCACATCTTGGATGCACAACTTTTTAAGTGAGAAGCCACATATGAGTAATGGCATCATTCGAGGCATCTTGTCACAATTGGTAGATGACTTGAGAGGAGAGACTATTATGAGAACTCTCATGTGAGCCATTGATTGGAGATGGTTGAACCACGCCTTAAGAGAGAGGATTAGGAAGTGATCCTCAACCATGGCTTTTGGGGCAAGTGGTTATCCCATCGCACTCCTCACCGGGAGGTTATGAGTTCAATTCCTAACACTGGTATCAGAGCAATGTTGTGAGTTCAATTCCTATTAGGATAACAAACTCTTAGTTGGTGTTACATCATGAGTATGATGAGTAAACATCAGTTATAAGGATGGGTACTTAGGGATTATCTGAATCTCAAAGGGAATGCTTTCAGCATTCATATGGCAAACTACAGGGAAGAGAAATATTAGAGCTTGCACAAGTGCCAATAGATTCTCTTCCAATAGAACTTAGTCCAAAGGTAATGAATGAAAAACCACAGATTTCTTGGTTGGTGAAATGTAGAGATTGCATTTTAGTACCATGAGATAGATTATAGATTTGCATAGTTCACAAGATAGTTAAGTTAAACAATCACTTGTGATTACACTCAAGGTTAGGAAGACCTAGAGTGGTATGAGGGCAATCTATCATTTAGTTTTAGATGGGTTTGGAGTCATTTGTTACGGGATTTTGTTCTATATCTTAGAGGATTCTATGGTTTATTATCTCCATTATGATACGGTCAAGCTTATAAATTTGGCACTTTTACACTTGCTTTACATATTATTACTCCATAGAGGATATATCATATGGACATAGGTCATTTGGATGATGTTGTATATCATGGGAGTGATAATTTGGAAGTTGAGTGTATATGGGAGATAGTGGGCATCACACTCAGACGGTTTCCCACCTTTGAGATGATCTCATATGAGACTTCTTACGGGGAAGGATATGGGGAAACAACACACAGAGATGACCATGTACATCGAGTACATGGGGTTCAGGGGAGTCCGAGGACTATCTTCTACCATTATGGACATTTCATCTACATTTTCGAGGACGAAAATGTTTTTAAGGGGAAGGAAATGTCACATCTTGAATGCTGTCACATCTTGGATGCACAACTTTTTAAGTGAGAAGCCACATATGAGTCATCGCATCATTCGAGGCATCTTGTCACAATTGGTAGATGACTTGAGAGGAGAGACTATTATGAGGACTCTCATGTGAGCCATTGATTGTAGATGGTTGAACCACGCCTTAAGAGAGAGGATTAGGAAGTGATCCTCAACCATGGCTTTTGGGGCAAGTGGTTAGTGCTCGCACTCCTCACCGGGAGGTTGTGAGTTCAATTCCTAACAAAAGATATAGGTAGATTATCTTTCATTAAAAAAAGCTTATAAGATGCAAATCATGTGGTCAAATTTAAGGAGCATCAATTTTCATATTCGCTCTTCTGATCAAAATCTCCAAATAAAGCACTTCAGATTTTTTGTGCCACACGATTTGCAACTACTTACATTGTGCTTAGTGGATTATTAGAATTTAGGCCAGCTCTTGTAGAAATGATTGCTGATCGAAGATGGGAGGCATGGCTAGAGAAGTATTCTTCTTATCGAGTTGCAGCATCCAAATGTAAGTGTCTAATACAATCACAAAATTTCTGGCGTAATCTTGAAAACATTGTTGGTATCACTAAACCTTTTGTGGAACTTTTATGAATGGTTGATACTGATAAATTTGTCATTGGAAAACTTTATTGGATTATATCAGAAGCTATTCAAAAAGTGAAAGACTTTAATCAATTTTCATTACGAGAGAAAACACAGATTGTATCATTAGAAGAGAAGAGATGGATGCAAATGCATACTCATTTGCATGGAACAGCATTCGTTTTCGATCCAACATTTCAACTCAATGGTCAAGCCTCAAACAAAGAATTCATGGCAAACTTCAAAACCACATGTCAGTTATTACTTCCAGGTACAGATTGTCGAGATGCATTCCACCAAAGAGTAATGTATGTAAATCGAGAAGGATCCTTTGGAGATCTATGGCATATTGAAGCGATTCAAAAGCATCCACCTCCTATTTGGTGGAAAGAGTATGGAGGTGAAGCAGTGGAGTTGCAACATATAGCTATGAGAGTGCTTTTAGTAGCAGCTTCAAGTGGTAGTTGTGAGCGTAATTGGAGTGCCTATGATTTTCTTCATTCAAAATAAAGAAATTGCTTAAGTGTATCACGTGCTAATGATTTTGTATATGTGTTTTGTAATATGCATTTGTTACATGCTCCAAACCAAGAAAGCTTCTACAGCAATACAACAAACTTTTGGAGAATTTCAAACTCATGAAAGTTTAACAAATGATTCATTGAATGATCATGATTTAGATGTAGATCATAATGATGGTTCAGACATGGAAGAAATAGATGACATGGTACCTATCATAGATGATGATACTCAAATGAAGAAAATGATGTACTATGAATAGTATGATTATATTCAATTGCAAAATCAAATACAAGTCATGTCTTCAATTACAAAAAAAGCTTGCCTACTCAGTGTTTTCTTGATTCAATAACTCATCGGCAGTAAACCGATCAAAAGATGATGATGCCTCTAAGAGTCTTCCATATTTCCTCTCATAGGCATCCACAAAAATTGTAAATTTTTCACTTGATTTTCTAAATCATCAATCCTCTTTTTTTTATCATCTATTGTTCTTCGTAATGCAGGATTTGTTAATCCTTCATTGTATAATTCTACCCCTTATGAAGAGAAATCATGTGTAAGATTATGTTCTTCAAGTAGCAAAATGTAGGGCCGCTTTTGAGGAAGAGGGCTTTCGTTTCCTTGATTACAAAATTCGGCTCGATTTTGAGGACGACCCAAACCAATACTTGCATTCTTCGAACGATCATCCGAATCTACACGTCGATGAAGAATATCTTGTACAAAAACCATTTGAATGAAATGTAATGCTATTCGATTATTATTTGGTAATGATCTTTCAACTTGCACAAAGCGTCGAAGTAGCGTTTTTGCTAATCCTTTATGTTGTAAGTCTCAAAGCTTTAAGGGTGCTATTTCTTTTGCCCTTCCTGTAACCCGAAAGAGAACATCACGAACAAAATAATTTGGACATAGCTTTTTTAGTTCTGTCATTGATAATGCTTCCCCTCTGGCTCTAAATCTTGATGGAATAAAAATGCTAATCCTGATTGTGCAAATTGAGCATTTTGCTCAGATAAAATCCTTTGAGATTCAGTATGATCAAGATCATCATTCAAATCTGGCATTCTTGCCATGTTCTACTTCTCAAAATAAAAACACTAATTTTATCTCAAGAGAATTCAAATGAATCCACATACTTTCAAATAAATCAACAATATTTAATTCAAATATGTTAAATGAATCCACAACATTTAATCCACATAACTCAGATGATACCACAACATTTACTCACTTAATACAAATGATTGCACTTCATTCATCCACTTAACTCAAATGTAAACACTTCGTTTATTCCACATAATTCAAATGAATCCACAAGATTTAATTCACATATGTTAAATGAATCCGCAACATTTAAACCACATCCCTCAAATGATAGCACTTCATTTACTCCACATAATTTAAATAAATCCACATTACTGAATCCATATATTATAAATGATTACACTTTATTTCATCCACTTAACTCAAATGATAACACAACCTTTACTCCATTTAATACAAATGATTACACTTCATTTCATCCACTTAACTCAAATGGTACCACAATCTTTACACCACGTAATACAAATTATTACACTTCATTTCATCCACTTAACACAAATGTAAACACTTCATTTATTCCACATAATTCAAATGAATCCACAAGATTTAATTCACATTTGTTGAATGAATCCACAACATTTAATCCACATAACTCAAATGATAGCACTTCATTTACTCCACATAATTCACTTAACGAAAATGTAAACAATTCATTTAATCTAGATAGTTCAAATGAATACATATCATTTTCAATATGGTCGTAATCCATCTGTCATGGATTTCTATAACCATGTCGAGTTAGATGCGAGAATATTCTAAGTAGTTCATGTGCGTCTACGCTTTTTGATACATCTTTGTCAGAAGCTAATTCTAAAACATACTTGAACTTGTAAATCCCATTCTTATCAATGGGATAACTATTGAAATCTATATATTTCAAGAGTTGTAACAGGAGTGTCAAAACTGTAAATATCTCCTGATTCTTATTAAAAGGTGGAGGACTAGTGGATATGCATTCGGCTGCAATCCACCAATACTTTCGAATCCACTCATTTCTAGTAGATATTTCTAGATTAGGTAGCTTCGGAAAACTTTTTTTGGTTGGTAAATATGTCGCTCTACCAAAATCACATAATCCGATGTAAGCCTATTGATCTTCAGAACGCGAGATGTTGCCTGCATGGAGATCGTTATGGGATATATTAGAAGTGTGTAAAAATGATATTGTTTGTAATAGGCCATTGATCAGCTTCCAAATATTTGTTTTTAGGTTTGTTATATCTCCTTTTGTGTCCTTCACACCTCTACTTCATGGTATGTTTAGGTATTCCTTCTCCATTCTTTCTACCTACATGTCCAATGTACCACCATTCCAAAATTTGAAAATGAGGCACGGACTTTTCCTATGGTGTCTAGCCAAACCAAGTGGACTAATAATTCCACTATGCTTAATAGATAACATTGTGGCTTCATTGATGGCTTCATTTTCTCGTGTTTGTATGTCAGCACCATGTAATTTGAATAGTTTGGCCACAAACACTTCATTGCTTAATCTCGGGTGGGATATCTTGACTTTATGGATCATTCCATATTGTCCTTCCCCCATGACAGCTGCATCTTCAAAAAGAATAGAGGAATATAGGAGCAAACAAAAATTGTTTGATGTTTGATCTCCCATATTCACATATACATCTCTTGCATTTGGATCTACATGTTCTCTCACGAGGTGTTTAGTCATGTCCAGTTTTAATCACTTTCCTCTCTTCATAGTCTAATAATGTAAATCGATAAATTAATTTTATTGATAAATCCGGGCATACTGGTGATATCCATCGCCAATGACTCTGCTACTTTGATGATTTGTCCAAAGATACGTGTAAGATCTTTTGACATTTGCTCATCTAAGACCTGTGCTCCACTAGACACACTGTCAGATTTGGTTTCAATATTAATAAATGTTGTTCTAGATAATTGTGGAATGAAATCTTTATAACTAGAAGATTCCATGGCTATAGTGATTTCATCTTCTCTCATTTGATACATGTACGAGCACACGAATTCTTCTAAAAATTTTTGCTCCTGCTTGTTTATTTTACCTAACATCTAAAAAATAGACTATTCGTAAGTGTATGGATAAATAAATCAATAGTATGTGTACACAAATGATAGACATGTGCATAATTAAATAAGTATATTTATATTTAAATAGAAAGTGTAATTATAATCTTGAAGTGAATCTATGTAACTATTAAGAATGTAGTAGTCAAAGAATCAGATATTTACAATATTTCATATACATTCGCTATACTATGTATGAGTTTTGTCACATAACTGTATATAACTATTGTGATAGTAAGAGTCAAAGAATCAGACAATCACAATAGTTTCTATACACCTTGTGACCTACATTAAGTATTCTCATCGGAATCTAAGTGATTATTATGACAGTAAGAGTTAAAGAATCAAACAATCACAATAGTTTCTATATACCTTGTGACCTACACTAAGTGTTTTCATCGGAATATAAGTGACTATTGTGAGAGTAAGAGTCAAAGAATCAGACAATCACAATAGTCCCTACACACTCCCTATACTATTAAGAGAGTAGGAATCAAGGTGGCGATTCAAACAATCTCAATAGATCTATTGCTATGTCCTAGACTACTGTGAGAGTAAGAATCGATGTAGCGAGTCAGACAATCACAGTAGTGGTTTATTTTTAAAAGCTTTTCATCCATGTATACAAGTAAGAAACACTTGTGCAAGTCGAACATGTATACAATTGATGATTAAAAGACACAAAATAAATTATATAAATAAAAAACAAGCATATGTAAGAGACGCATATGCGAATCATACAATATGCATGATATAATTAACAAACCAATAAAATAAACAATAAATAACAATTAAAACAATACCTCAATGATTGAAAAGGAAGCTCTCTGATAAAAATTGCAGGCTTAAAGCTCTCTAGTACATCAATGAAGCACATGCGGAATAAATTTTTTGATTGAATAAAAAAATATATATTTTTCTGCTAGAAGATGCTTTTCGATCGAAAGCGCTTTCAATCGATAAATATTTTGATTGAAAGCTCTTTCGATCGAAAACGTATCCATCCATTTTTTTCGGTGTTTATTCGGAAAACCAGGAATAAAACAAACATATTTGGTATTTTTTAATTATTTGGTCGAATAAATGCAACCCAGCCCAAGAGAAAAAAGTCCACATTTGCTATTTTTTTGAAGTGCATACTACTAGTGTTGAGTTTGTGCATGTGTGTACATTTTGCTCGTCCATCGGCATTTTGATCATCTTGTGCACACACTCACACATAGAGATCTTTATCTCCACACACATCTCTCTCTAGATCTCGCATCTTGGTAAGCAATGCACGTACTCTTTCACCATTTCTCTTCATCTATGTTTTCTCTTTTTTAATTTCTCTTTTCTTTGGTTTTGCAGGAGCTTTGGTGTCAATCCCTTGGAATTTGATGAGAGAGGATGTTGATTGGGCTTTGATGATAGCAATCTAAAGAATTACATTGATGTAAGTGATTGTTTTGTTCTCTATTACAAAAAGAGATAGAGAGAGAGAAAGAGAAAGATAGATGAAAGAGAGAGAGAAACACTACAAGGAATACGAGGGCATAGCGATGGTTAATGTGACACATTTTCATCACTATGTGATCATGCATTTCATTGGATGGGGCATCGAGTGCTCCTAGCCATGTACACAGAATTATTGCTCATTGAGAGTCATTTATACAACTTGTTCATAGGTGACGCTATTTTTTGTTGCTTATGCAACACAATTTTATGTAGTTTATGAAATGCATTGTATTATCGCATACGCTTTTACATCACTTATGGATAGCTCTTCAATCATCATTTTACATGCATTTGATCAAAGAGCTCTCTAATGCTCAGATCTGTTTTGTGCTTACGAGCTCTAGCAATCTCTTTCTAGATCTCTCTTTTCTAATCCCTCTCTTGCCTTCTTTCTACCTCTTGCTCTTTCAATTTCTATCTCTCTCTCTCTCTCTCTCTCTCTCTCTCTCTCTCTCTCTCTCTCTCTCTCTCTCTCTCTCTCTCTCTCTCTCTCTCTCTCTCTCTCTCTCTCTCTCTCTCTCTCTCTCTCTCTCTCTCTTTTCTTCTCTCTTTTGCTCTCTCTCTCTCTCTCACTCTCTCTCTCTCTCTCAAGTTATTCAAGAAGTTCACCAAGCATAAAATATGGCTAATTATTGTACATACAATTTTCACTACTTGTATATCATTTAAATTGCTTTATTTTAATTAATTAACACACTCACTCTTAGCCATTCATATGCACACATACACATATACATGACCATGCAGGCTCACACATATACACACACATACATATGCACATACACACAGATATACACAAACATACACATATACATGCACATACACGCAGATACACTTACTTGATCTGTAAAAGATCATCTTTTGAATATTTAAATAATAAGAACAAGTAATTCAAGAATATTCACTAAGTTCCTTACAAGATCTAGAATATGATGCGTGGAAAGAGACATCTTTCTTGCAAGGCTTGGAACTTAAAACAAATAAAACTTGAATCATTTAAACTCCATTTGATAGATAAAAGATCTAGCAAGAAGGTATCTTAATGGCTTGATAAGTATTGTTCCTCTAAGATTGAAGGCTTGAAGAAATTGAATTATTAAGAGAAGTGATTTTTTCCTTTTTGCAAAGCTTTGCTAGCCTTTGAGGCTAGTATACATAACTATATTGAGAGCAAACCAAAGTTTGTTCAGGATAGTTAGTAGTAATTATCTTTGGAAGATCCTACCATGCTACCATCCTACCAAGGAATTGGGTTGACACCTAGAAGGACAATCTACCAAGTAATTCGAACTCCAAAATTAATATTTGAAGTCTTTGGATCTATAAAGTCTTGATGATCAGGTTTCCAAGAAGGATTTTGGAAGAACAAGAAAATGTTCCAAGTGCCAATCAAGGGAAAATCAAAGACAATTAATTATAAGGATCCATTTAAAGAAATTGAACTTTTAAAGTTGTGTATACATATCACTTGGAATGCTCAAAACATTATGTTTTAAGAAATGTTGGATGATTGACACCAAACTTTCCAATAAATGAGAATATATTATTTTTTCTCATTTTATTGAGCATGTTTTGGCAGGGACTTAGTAAACCCACTTTCCTTACTTCATGCCTTTTAAGTCCTACCAAAAACAACTAAAGTATATCTATATTTATAAGGGACTTTAGAAGATCAAATCAAGAACAAAAAAGACTCCTCTCCTTTCATATGATAGTGGAACATGAATCTAGTTTCTAGCCCTTTCACGATAGAGGTAGGAACTCTACTGTAAATTTGTACATTTCTTAGAAGGTACAAAGTGTACAAAAATATAAGATTTTTATGGAGCTCGAGGTTTGTGAAAGTTCCAAAGGCAAAAAGTAAGCTAATAACACTAGAGTATTATTGGGTGTGTGTAGAAGTGTCAGAGACACACAAGAGGCACACACAAGGAGCACAAATGCAACAAGACACATGGAGAAGATGAATGGCTTGAATAGATCTCTCTCTATTGAAGAAGATTAAAACTAAAGTAAGAGCTGAATAATATCCCTAGGTACAAAGTAGCATAACATATGAGTGAATCATGTATGTGGTAACATGTGGAAAAAACCTCTAGCCAACACTAGAGTAAAAAGTTCCCATGTATAGGGAAAAGGTTCACATCAAAGCTACTTGAGGAACACATAAGTGTAACAAACCACCTACAGCAGATGATGTGAACACATATAGAGAGTGCCCGTGAAAGAGATTTGGTGAATATGTCAACAACAATCTTGTGTGGGCACATATATTGAATCAATATCTTCTGCATGAAGGTGCTCTCTCACATAGTGATAGTGCTCCTCAATATGTTTGGTACATGCATGAAACACTATGTCATGCAATAGCCAATGCACTCACTACTAGTGATAATATGCGTAGTAGCATTAATCTCCATGCAAAGATCCATCAATAGGAATCTTAACCATATACACTCCACTATAGCTGTGAAAATTGCCCTGTACTCAGCTTCACAACTAGATGTCACCACTGTAGGCTTCTTCTTACTCAACCAAGATACGCATGTGTCTCCAAGCAAAAGCAATTACCTCTAGTGGACACATGAGTATCATCACAACCAACCGAATCACTATCTATACAAGCATGAAAGAATAGCTGAATATCTCTTCCATAAAAGAGACCTAAGCTCAAAGTGCTTTTGAGATATCCAAACGCACGTTTCACCACTTGCAAATGCTTAGTGCCATGGCTATGCATGAAATGACTCGACTGAGAAAATGCATACTGTATATCCAACCTTGTATTGCATGCATATATAAGACATCCCAGAGCTTGCTGATAAAGAGAAGTGTCAAATGCATCACTGGATTCCTCACTTAAGAGCCTAAATCCTATCTCAATTGGTGTGGAAACTCGCTTGCAATCCTCAAAAACAAAATGTTGAAGTAGTTTTTCAACATATTGTGCTTGATGTGTAACGATTCCCCCTTCAAGGAATGCAAACTGGATGCCAAGTTAGTATATCAAAAGACCAAGATAATTGACATCAAATGGATGCATGTTTCAAATTCTAATTCGTTAAGACTAGTGCCACTTTGCTAAAGAATAATGTTTTGACAAGACATACTTCCAAGTTCAGGATAGTGGATGAAGAAGCTTTGAAGGAGGCTCTGCAACACTACATAATCTAAGTTCCAAGGTGACTTCACGAAAGTTAAAGACAAGAACATCTGAATGAAGAACCAAGCATTCAAGAAGCCACCTTGTGAGTTGCAGATCTCGACCAAACAATAAAGAAATGTCATCATCTATTCGGTTGTAAGTGAATATGTTTTCGTGCATAGAGTTAATGCTTCACCGTGTGAAGTTGTGCATTTACATTTTTTGAAATCTGTTGGATCATGTTTCTGAGTTGTTTGTGCCCATGGATTAGACTTCAAGGATAGAAAAGGGTTGTTTGTTCTTAAATATATGTTTTGTTTTAGCATAACTTCTCTCGAGTCATATTTTGCGTTGAAATGTAAGAACAAGGAAATGGGTGGGCTAGCAAAGAAACACTTAAAGATAACCTTTGGCAATTTCTTAAGGCAATTGATGTGTTTGAGAAAGTCTGGTTCGCGGTAGACCTTTGGGCTATGCATTCATTTCTAGGGAGTTTTGTAATGCCCATGTTTCTTTTCGAGATTCCCCAAAACATTTGTGAGTTCTTTGAATCATGTATATACTATTGACGAGAGTTTCTTTGGTCATGCCTACAAACGATTTCAATAGAATGACTACAAACGATTTCAACCCTTGGAAGGATTGCTTTTATAAAAAAAACAATTTATATAATTTTTACAAATAAGAAAGCTATCTGATGCATGAAAAAAAATGTTCTCATATAATCTTACTGTTGATGAGTGAATTTCTCTCTTTTTAAGTTCAAACATGAAAGCCATCCTTGCTTATGTCCTAAGTTCAAGTATAGAGCTTTAGTCACGTTAAATGTCTTCCAATGAGTCATTTCATATATTCTCTATGGATCTAGTTGAACCACGCCCTTAGGAAGAACTTGGAGTCACAATAGAACAACTTGACACTACTATGAATAGAAAGTATTCCTTTTCTAGGGCCTAGCTAAATCCCGCAGAAAGTTTAAGCCTGTAGAAATAATCCACCAACCATGGATATGATCAATTCTTGAAAGGATTAATATGTCGAAGTTCTATGATGACTTATATGATTATTCTAAGGATCCTATGGTTAGTGATACTATTTCTCCCTCCTTTTCATGAACCCCCGTGACATCGTGTATGTGTTTGTGTATGTGTGTGTATGTGTATGTGTACATAATAGTATATGTATGTGTGTGTATGAGTACGTGTATGCACGTGAGTGTATAATTGTGAATGAAAACTCTATTGTGATTGTTTGACTCTATTGATTCTTACTTCACAATAGTTTGTGTAAATATTTGTGCATATGATTAGGAATTTAAACTCTATTGTGATTGTTTGATACAACATTGATTCTTACTTCACAATAGTATGTGTAAGTGTATGTGCATATGATTCAGAATTTAAAATCTATTGTGGTGCATTGAAATTATTATTGAAAGATATAGGTAGATTATGTTTGAATCAACATGTAGAATCACTTCATAATAGTATATGTATGTATGTGTATGAGTATGTATATGCATATGAGTGTATAATTGTGAATGAAAAATCTATTGTGATTGTCTGACTCAATATTGATTCTTACTTCACAATAGTATGTGTAAGTGTATGTGCATATGATCAGGAATTTAAAATATATTGTGATTGTTTGACTCAATATTGATTCGTATTTCATAATAGTATGTGTAAGTATATGTATTTGTAAATGTATATGTGTGTATGATTGAGAATTAAAATCTATTGTGATTGTTTACCTCAACAATGATTTTTACTTCACAATAGTATGTGTAATTGTAATTTGTATATGGGTGTATGATTGAGAATTAAAGTCTATCGTAATTGTTTGACTCAACGTTGATCGAAATATCTTATTTGATATTGATTTATATTGTTTTTTTTGTAGGTATAGTCTTCATAAAGAAATTTGCAAGCACTATGGGAAAGGGAAAAGAATGGTCATATGTGATTGTTTATCAAGAGGGTAAAACAGTATCCACAATACAATGCAAATGTTGTGGGCATCGTTATGGAGGAAATGCAACTTGAATAAAAGAGCATTGCTTTAGTGCAGGTAATAATGTGGAAGGATGCTCTAATCCAGATAGTGATATATGGGTACATTTTGCAAGTTATGCAAATAAATGTAAATCTCAAGGTATCAAATCAAAAAGATTCAAAAGCATGAGTAGTTCACAGCACTTTGGAAGTAGCTAAGTGTAGAGCAAGAACGAGTAGATGCATCGATGATAGTAGAGGATCATCAGGATATTTCTACTCAAGTCTCCCAAACTACTTTTAAGAATAACCAAGATACATGTACTCCATTTTCTCCAACTGCATCAAAAAAGAGTGGAGTTGGTGAAAGAGTGGAGTTGGTGAATGTAGTAAAAATGGTGAATCTAATACTTTGTCACCATGCTTTGTCCGTAATAAATCACAAAATACTATACATGTATGTAGCTCAGTGATGAGTAGCACCTCCTTTAATGTCAATCCGGGAAGACGTGAGGATGGTATGAAGACCTCGAGCAAGTGGCGGCACAAGTGCGTGAGTGAGAAGCACACTAGCATGCACACACATACACACACACGCGCACACACGGCAAGACAAAGAGGGAGAATCAATGGAGTTCTTAGATTACTTTCAAAAGCTCTTACAAGTTTGTTTCAATTACAATCTAACCCAAAAATGAGCTCTCTAGCTCCTTTTATAGTTTTTGACTAGCTTTGGCCCTGTTCAGACCTAGTGTCCGGCCTAGTTAAAAATTAGGTTCCAGGGCTTATTTGAGGGCTCAAACGAGATCTAAAAATTACGAAAATTGACAGGTAGATACTTCTAAAGCTCCTCAAGCTCAAGGACTCCTTGGCTAGCACAAAATGGAGCTACAAAAATATGAAATGGTATTTACAATGGTGTTTTAGTGAAGAGAATCACTTTTACTTGGTGTAAGGGTTTTTGAAAAGTTAAAGGGTTGCCTAAGTGCTAGATTTGCGTGGATGCTCATACTTACTTCTTCATGAGGAAAATTATTGGCCTATTTGCCAGATCTTCTTTGACTGCCATGTCTGCCTACGCTGTCCCTTCGCTCTGACTCTCTTCGTCTGGTGGCTCCTTCGGTTCCCTGACTGCTGCCAACACCCCCCCCACTCTCGCGTCTGTCGCCCCTGACAGACCCTTGTCTAGAGGATTTTTGAACATAGTATTGGACGACATCGGAGGCTAGGTGGTGTTCTTCGAGTCGCAGGCCACGTGCTAGATCTGTGAGCAGCTCATCCCAATTCACAGGACCGGGAACATCTGGATGAGGCACTCTCAATTGTTCTGAGTAGATAGTCCTCTCCACAGCAAATAATTGGAGGAGATGGGATGGTCTGGGTATAAAGATTTCGGAGTGATATTCCCAGAATCCGGTGATGAACATCTCCTCAAAGGTTTGTTTAAAGCAGGCTGGGAGGTATTTGATTCTGGCGTGCCAAGCATATATTACTTCAATGGACGGGGTGGTACTCATATCATACACTAGATCTTGGTTTCCTGTCATAAAGCCTGCACCTGAGAAGTGAGGGTCCTTAATGTTTTTAAACGTCCTGAAAGTGATCAGCATTAATTCAAATATTTTCATGCACATCTGGGCCATCACATCAGGATTATTGCGTAGCCTAGTACTCCAGTGACGGATTGTAGAAATCATGTAATTGACTGTGGGAGGTCCTCGTGGAGGTGCTAGATAAACATAATTCAACCATTTTGCACAGGCTTTGATGTCCCTGACAGCTATAGTGAATTCAGGCCAGGTGCGTCGTCGCAGAACTGGAATGTAACAAGGGTTGTACTTAATAAACAACGGCATATTATTCCAGGTTCGGACCATTTCTGGATACGTTTCCAAAAGCCTGATTCTCCAGGTGGGTTGATGGATGGACCCACGCTGAGCACTTTCCGGTAGATCATCTGGACCAAATTGTGTAGCAAAGGTGGGAGGTTTGCCACATTGTCGTTGAATCTCCGCGTTGTAATCGGCCAAAAGTATACAGAATGGCACATACTGGTCATTATTGGTGCCGATCCATCTATGGTGAGACATGCTTCTGAAGTATTCAGACTTTATAACAGTCTCTTCTAAATTCGCTAGTGATTGGATCTGAATTGCCACCCGTTCTTCGTGAGTGTTCGCTGTCCTTTCCAGTGTCTGAAGCCACTCAGGTGCTTCCACTTCCAATGTGTCTAGTCCCTCTGAGGTTCGTCGCCCGCCTGGCATTGGCATAGGAACATACGGTTCCTCGTAAGAATCATCCACCTCAATAGGGACTAGCTCTTCTTGCTCTGGTTCTACCACAGGGGATGGCTGCCCCTCGTATGTCAGTAGCCTCTTTTGTAATTCTGCTACCTGCTCGGTTAAGGCCTTTACTTCGTCTGAGGTGGAGGTTGATGGGACACTCTTCGGTTGTTCTCCCTGTTCCTTCAGCCTGCTCTGAAGTGTGTTACGCTCTCTTTCCAAGTCATCATGGGCTTCCAGGAGATCTGCATAGCTTTCCAGAATGGTTTTCATCGTCTCCGTGGGAATTGCTTTAAATTGCTCTGGATCTATCTCGTGAGGGGAGCCTTCCATTGCTGCTTCCAGATTCTCTTCATTTTGTTTTTGCAGTCTTTTGTTCTCCTCCAGTGCTGTGGCCATATGTTTCTGTAGTAGCGCCAAGTTGCGTCTGACTCGCAGGTTATCGGTCTGGTAGACTTCGAGCAAAGCTTCTAGTTGTTTGACACCTGATTCTGTCAATGGTTGGGGTGCCTCCAATAGTGTTTGGTGAGCCTGCTCAAGCGTTGAATAGCGTTGATTCACTTCTACATTTTCCTCTTGTAGAATGTGAAATTGCCTTTGTAAGTCCTGATGATGTGTTGTCAGTTGTTGATACCGGCCGTCCAGCGCTCTGTACTCATTCTGAAGCTGATATACACATTGATTTAATGCTAAAAATATGCTATTTACATTAAATAATGCTGGGAGGGGTGAAGATGCAGGGGGAATGGGGGCGGGAATGGGAGTTGTGAATGATGTGGACGCAAGTGGGGATGTGGGTGGAGGGGGTATGGGAGATGAAGGTGGCATGGGGGGAGGGAGCGGTGCTGTGGCAGGTGATGTTTCCATAGTGTCAATTGTTTGAGTGACAGTGTAGATGGGGATCGTGGGTGGAGTGGATGTGACGTCAGTGAAAAGAGTGGTGAAAGTGGGCATGGTGACTCCCCCGAATTGGATTCCCGGAGAGAGTGGGATGCCCATGACAATGGTAGTGGTAGTGGACGTGGTAGTGCTAGTGTCATGTGGTGGAGTGAATTGTGTAGTGCGAGGTGGGGATGGTGGTGACAGTGGTGCTTCCTGATATTCTTCTGCTTGCGTTGTCTCTCCTGGTGCTGATACATTGGTATGAATTTGTTTCCCGGACCTCCTGGGACGAACGGGAACCCTCTTCTCAAATCTGTGAATGTAGGCCATTGCCTCATGGATGGCCTCATCCAATCCTACTGCGTCGGCATGAAGGTTTATGGACTCAATGAACAACTCGTCCACACCTTCCTCAGCTAGCAACTGGTTCATGAGTTTCTTGCCCGATTCCAGTGACATCTTATGTTGTTCTTGAACAAGTTGCATGGTTCGATATAGTCTCTTGATTTGTGCCGAATACGCAGGGGCACTTGCCAGTTCGGAGAGCTCGTCATATTCTTGTTCCTCGTAGGTTTCTTCTTCTTGTTCGGCCTCTTGTTCCTCGGCGTCGACTTCTACCACCTCTGGTCGGGTGGGGGCTTCTGTTGTTGTCTGGGGTTGTGGTTCCTGAGCTTCCGTCTCGAGATTAGAGTCATAGATCAGTCTAGCCACTTCTTCATCCGTGAGATCGTTGAGAGTAAAACCTTGTGGGAATTCCAGATCTGAAGGGACAAGTGGAAATACCAGATTAGGCCCCTCTGTGCTTGGTCGTGGTAGCCGGATTGTGAATGGCCTAATGCGTCGTGTTTGGGGAGGGGTAATTTCTGGGGTAGTGGTGGCTCCCCTTGGTTGAGCACAGGGTAGTTGCACTCCCCCCCTCATCTTCTTTGATGGGGGACCTGCTGCTGATAGTCTTCTTTGGAATTCCTGGGCGCGGGGCCATATGAGTGCCCGCTGAATAGGCACATCATAGGCCAGACATCGGTAGATTATTTTGGTTAGAGCGCAACATCCATGAAGCACATTTTTCTGCTTCTTGTTCCACCTTTGATGGGCTAGGTGGATCTGATCTATGATCCAGTGTGGCACATTGATGGGGAGGCTTTCTGTCTCTGCTAGATACAAGCTGAACCATATTTTCTTCGGGGGCATTGTGAATCGTTCCTGGGCGGGGAAAGCAAAATGTTGCATGATGGTCCGCAGGTGAAGCGCAATGGTAGGTGTCATCGCTACCATATCCTTCAACTTATTGAGATCTTTGTGTTTCATTCGACCTGGAACCATGGTTTCCTTTTCCGTGGGGATGTGCATGCCATACATGCCCAATGCTTCTCTTACCAGATTGAGGGTCAACTTGAATCTTTTAAGCTCATGACTCGGCAGCAGTGATGGCAACACAAAGGTGCTGTCGCCTCCCTTGGCCCTGCTTGGCGTGATGGTACTGATCAGATATGAACATCGTAAGAAATCCGGCTTTGGTAAGTGGGCCCTGAAATAACTGTCCACACCCGCTTTGATCCAAACTGATCGCATGACTTCGGCGTTTTGATAGCTTTCAAACTCGCGCGTGAAAAAGTGGTATCGACCCCATTTGCCATTAAATTCCAATTCTGCTTCCCAGAAATAGGTTCCATCGCCCAATGGTCCAGCGACATCACTGAACCAATGCGCATGCTTACCTACTTGAGAAGTGTGCCCTTGAGGAGGATCCTGAATGGGGAGTACGTGCACGGCTTGAAGTTCTTGCGGCCTTGCGGTGAGATGTGGCTCGAGGAGGATTGTTTCTATGTCCACAATCTGGGCACCGGATCCGGCTTGAGAACTGGCACCTGCGTCTGCCATGGCCCTATTTGCTGGTTGGTTCTGTGAGAATATAGAACCACGTGTTAACATCATAATGGACAGAATAAATCCGTTGTTGTCCCCGTTACAACATTAACATGAGGTAGATGGTGAGTTAGTGGTTAGCACGTGCACGAAGACAGTGTGTGTAGTTAGTGCTTGGGTAGTCCTAGGAGACTAATGCAGTTAGTAAGTGGGGATGAATTTACAACTTGGGGTCGGGGGGTTTATTACAGGTCTTAGGCTGCCAAATGCAGTGGATGGGTCTTGTTCTTGGTGTCGTAGAGGCTGTAGAGAGCTTTATAGGTGTATCGGCTTGAAATTGAGGCCTTTTAGGGACCCATTTACAAGCGATTTTGTTCGTGCTCATGGGCCTTAGTGTGTTCTTGAGTGTTGAAAACAAGTGAATGCTGGCTGCGCGGGTGAATGGGTTACGCTGTATAGGTTGTGGCTTCGGCGTAGCTATTTGCGCCCGCAAGCAAGCCTTAGGCACCCAAATTTGTCTTGATTGTGGGCTAGCCTTCATCGACTTCTTGGGCACCCAAATAGATTTCACGTTAGCAGAAGAATTTCTGAAGGACTTCTTATTAGTGACGTGTTGTTGGTTACTAATAAGAGGCTTTGCCCGTGTGGTTGGCTTGAGTGCAACCGGGTGTTCGCCTTTCCGCACCCACACTTGGTTTACTTGCTGAGATATTTTGCTGCGCAGGTACTTTTGATTTCCAGCATAGGTAGTACTCTACTTCTTCTGCCTTTGATCCACCTTTGGTTGCTGCCTCCTTTTGGCCTTTGGAAAAGAAGGGAGTTCCGTTGCATCCCTGACTCCTTTTTTGAGAATATCATTCCTCTGCAACACATAGTTTTGGACAAGAACAGCATGGTCATCTTCATGTGTACCCCTGGAGGGACCAGGAGTCTGTGCCTTTCCTAATTCTTTGAGTGCTCCATTATCTAACTCTATTGTAATTCGACTATGATTGACCCATACCTGAAGAAGTCCACTTCTTAGGTTTAAGTTGACTGCTTGGTCATAGATCCAGTCTTGACCCAAGACAAGGGGTTCAGTGAGATCCTCGTCTTGACACACTAGTACTTTAACTGTCATTGCCTCATCATGAATGTAGAGGGGAAGTTCCACCTCGCCCATGCAAGGGGTTTCCACGCCTCCCAACCCTATGAGATATGCTTCCACAGGATTGACAGTTAACTGCAACTCTTGACAGTAAGACAGTTTAACAGCACTAGTGGCTGCACCTGAGTCAATCAAGGCTTTCACGGTCCTTGCACTCTTTCCTTGTCCTATATCTAGGGTTATGAAAGGACGTCGATCAATTATCCTATGCGAGCTTGTTCCTGCAACTTCACACATTGCCATATGGTATCCTTGATCTGTATAGTCATTTGTTCTAGGCCGATCTCTACCTTGCCTTCGTAATCTCATCCTTCTAATGCGTTCTAAAGCTTCCGCTTGAGCTTCTTCTCGAATTCGCTTTTCTTCCTCTTTGCGTTTCTTAGCAGTGTTGAGTCGGCTGAGCATTTCCTCCGTGAGGGGTTCCTGATATAACTTGACTCTGCAACCGCTAATATAGTTTGGGAGAACATCACCCTCTAACGTGGCTAGTTGTACTGCTCCACTCGTGGAGATCCTATTGATGATCATTGGTCCGTAGCCTCTCTTTTCTAGTTTCCTTGCGTGTTGCTTCAGGGTATAGACTAAGACTAGATCTCCTGCTTTCAAACCCTTATCCTTCACATGGGCATCGAAGTATGCCTTCTGTCTCTTCTTGGCTGCATATATTCCTGCAGCGGCTCTCAGTCTTGTTTCTCCTAATCGTTCAAGGTCAAAGATCCTAGAGGAGAGCTCATGACCTGTCCATTCGTGCTCTTGTGCTACTCTCAATGTAGGAATCAAGAAGTCCAGGGGTAGCACAGCGTTTTGGCCGAATACCATCTGAAAGGGGGTGGCTTGGAGTACCGTTTTGTAGGCAACTCGGTATGCCCAAACAGCATGGTGTAGCTATTTGTCCCAATCAGAGCGTTTAGTGTTCACTAATTTTGTCAGTACATTGCATAAGATCTTATTAGTGCTCTCAGCTTGTCCATTAGCTTGAGGGTGATAGGGGGCAGACTTCTTGTGTATTACCAAGAATTCTTGGAGTAGATTTTCAATCACTTCGTTCAAGAAATGAGTGCCTCTATCACTTACAAGCTCTATAGGTAGCCCGTATCTTGTGAATACATTCTCGAACAAGAATTTGGCAGTTGTTTGAGCATCGTTCTTTGTCGTAGCCTTTACCTCCACCCACTTGGTGAGATAATCTGTTGCAACAATGATATATTCCGCATGGGAACCCTTAGCTGGGGGATTAATAGGACCTACGAAGTCTATTCCCCACTTAGAGAATGCACGTCCACCCATCATAGGTTTCAGTGGCATCTCATCTTTGCGTATAGGATACTGAGTCCTCTGACAGACATCACACCGTTTCACATAGGTATGTGCATCCATGTGAAGGGTAGGCCACCAGAAGCCTGCAAATAGTATTGCCTTGATCACCCGATCCGGTCCAAAGTGTCCTCCTGCTACACCTTGGTGAGCAGTTTCCAAGATCTTAAGATATTCGCTTTCATGGACACACAGTCTCAGGTAACCATCTTTACCACGCTTATATAGATTATCACCAATGAGTGAGTAATCCAGGGCTTCTTGTTCTAAACTCCTTTTCCTAGCCAGAGTCATGTCTGGAGGGAATGTGTTTGTCCTCAGGAAGGATACTAGAGGTTCGCTCCAATCTGGCACAATGGATACTTGATAAAGAGTGGCGTGTTCCACTGGTGGTTTAGTGCAACAGATTGGGCATTCCTTGCACAACTTTTGGAATCCAGCTTCCATAGTTGGCCAATGTACTCCGAGTCTCTTTAGGGTCTGTAAAGTTCGGTGCTTGGAATGGTGTTGCTCTAACGCACCTACATGTGCTAATTGCAACCATTTAGCGTACTCATCCTCCTCTACGCAACAAGCCAAGATCCCTTGATCTGTGTGCTTGTACATACTTCCAGCCATGATGTGGTATTTTTGGGCTTTTACAACTTCTTTATTCCGCGTGTTCACCACTGGATGATTAGGCCCATATGTTAATACTGGTACCAATGGCTTAGCCCACTGTGGCACCACTTCCAAATTAAACAAGTAAGCATCAGGAAGGTCATCTGATACTCCTTGTGGGGCTTCTCCCGATGTGAGCCTAGAGAGATGATCTGCTCTTAAATGAGTCCTCCCTTTTCTTACCACAACCTCAAAGTCATATTCCATTAGCAAGAGAAACCATCTCACCAATCTTCCTGTATTGCATGGCTTGTTTACGAGGTATAGCAATGCTTGATGATCAGTAAAAAATTTAAACTTGTTTGCAAGCAAATAGTGTCTAAATTTCTTAACTGCATATACCATGCCTAATCCTTCTCACTCTGTAGTGGTGTAATTCCGTTCAGCCGCATTCAATTGTCTACTGGCATAGGCAATTGGAAGATCCATATTACCTTCACCAGTAGGTTGAGCAAGTACACACCCAATGGCATAATTGGATGCATCCACATGAACATGGAATGGCTTATTCCAATCTGGTGTGGTCAGGATTGGTGCTGAACATAATCTTCGTTTAAGCTCTTGGAAGGAATTCTCACATTCATCCGTCCACTCAAAGTTAGTCAGAAGTCCGTACATGGGCTTTGCAATGACAGCATACATGTGTATAAATCGTCGGTAATAACCACAATGCCCCATGAAAGCTTGTACTTCCTTGACATTTTTTGGCCTAGGTAGCTCTGTTATAGCTCTCACTTTCTCTTCGTCAGTAGATATGCCATTCTTTGACACTATGTGTCCTAGAATCTTGCCTTGCCTGACCATGAAAACACATTTTTCTGGGTTCAGGCAGACTTGATATTCTCTATATTTGTCAAAGATTTGTCTGAGTTCAGGGATATGGGTTTGTCTAATGTTGGAATGAGCACAAAGATCATCAACATAGACTTCTAAACTCTTTCTTAGGAACTCCTTAAACACATGGCACATCAGCCTCTGGAAGGTAGCTGGTGCATTGGTAAGCCCAAATGGCATTACTCTAAAAGCAAAAATGCCCCATTCTGTGGCAAAGGCTGTCTTATGCTGATCCTCTGGAGCTATGGCTACTTGATTGTAACCCGAAAATCCATCAAGGAAGCTGTACACTTCCTTGCCTGCCACTCTTTCTAAGAGATGTTCTGTGATGGGAAGCGGATAGTTATCTCGAATCGTGGCTGCATTAACCTTTTTCAAGTTAATGCACACACGCAACTTGCCATTCTTCTTGGGCACCACCACGATGGGGGATACCCATTCAGTGTGCTCAATTTCATAGATAAATCCAGCTTCAACCAGTCTATCTATCTCTTCTTTGATCTTAGCAGCGTAATTATCGTTATATGTGTAGGGCTTTTGCTTAGAGGGTTTAGCATCTGAGGTCATGGGGATGGTGTGTGAGCATATGTCAGGGTCAACACCTTTCAAATCCTTGTAACTCCAAGCGAATACATCTCTGTATTCTCTCAGCAAGGCAATTAACGCATGCTCTTCTTCCTCTGTTAGGTCATGGCCTATGTATGTGCATCTCTCCTCTCCTTCTTCTAGGGCCACTACAATTTTCTTGGTGGTTTCTTTGTTATCATAGGCCTCTCCTGATTGTGCCTCTCGTTTAGGCATTCTTATCATGACTCTCCTGTCGTCTATCTCATACTTCTTAAAATTTTCCGGGACCTCAAACAAAGATTCTTCCTCTTCTGGTGAGACTTCTCTCTTCTTTCGTTTCTTCCCTTCTTCCTTCGGGGTCACATGTGTTGCTAATCTTACATCGTTTGTAAGTTCTCCATGCCTCTGGGGTTGAAATTCTACTTCATGGAAGTATTCTTCATCTGATGCAAATGGTGGGTCCATAATGATTGACTCTAGATCGGAGTCACTTGCATCCTCATATGCATCAGGGCTAGGTTCGCATTCTTCTAGAACTGCCTCTCCCATGATTGGCTCTATGGAGAAGACTGAAATGTCATAGCCATCCTCATCACAGTGAGGTGTCCATTGTTCTTCATTGATGGCTACGTCCATTGTTGCTAAGATTTCTGCCCAACCGTGAGGTTCAAATTCTTCGTCTGGAAAAACTACAGGTGCATAGGCTGGGTCTTGGATTGATCTATGGGTTTCTTTTGCACCTACCTCTCTGGCTTTCTCTCTCTTCTCTTCCTCTACTGCTACCTTGCACATCCATAAGTGAGTGTCTTCATGCATCCATGAGGATCCTGACCCTATGGAATGCACCGATTCCGTATCATCTTTGGCTCTATGGATGGGATTCCATTGGATAGGAGGGACATCTCTATGGGAATAATCCTTGAGATTGACTTTGGTCGTAACACCTAAGTGTTGCAGGTACAAAGAATTGGTTCCCCAGTCCTGTACCACTTGCAACTGTCGCATGAATGGTCTTCCCAAAATCATCTCATAGGCATGATTTTTGCTGAAGTCACATATAGCGAATGTATGCTCAAACTCGACACCACAAGTGGTGAGAGTTATTCCTTCTAGCAATCCTAGGGGTCTCTCTATGTGACCATCGGCCATTTGCAATTTCATCCTCGTGGGCCTGAGTGCCGGCTTGCCCCAACGCTTCCATAGGGAAGTAGTGGCAATTGCAACTCCTGCACCTGAGTCCAAAATTGCCTTGGTGGTGTACTCCTGGTAGGTGATGGGAAGGTAGGTGTTCCCTTCTTCACCTTCACACATATCTCCTATTTTATCCAAGGGAATTTCTGGCACTGTCCTATGGGATCCTACCCGGGAACGAGGTTTTGCAACTTCAGATACTTGGCTGGCTACATATTTCCTCACTTTTGATCTATCCTTAGGCAGTTCTTCCAAAGTGAGATCGCGCTGCACCTTGGTGTTCTTTACTACCTCCGTGTTCCTAGGTATGACTGATTCGTCATTCCTTACCATGACTGTGGGTGCTCTCATACATGTGGACTTCGCTTCCCATGGGTCTGTGAAGTGGGGTAGCTCTTGTATGGAATTAGACTCAAAGTCCAATCTCTCATGAGACTGAGTACTCTCATGTTCCCCGTAAATAGATGGGATGTCTTGTGGGAATTGGTCGTGTGCATCATCCACAAGTTCAAAGGGAGGGGCGACTTCACTTTCGTTATCCCATTTGTCTTCTTGAATCTCTCGTAGGAAGTATGGTGCAAAACGATTCATAGAAGAAGAAGTATCTGGCTCCGTAGAATTAGGCACGTAAGCAACCTGGGAAGGAGGGCTTATTCTATCGTTGGCTCTCTCCTCGTTCTCATAGATGGCTGGAGCACAAGCTTCTTGGGGAGGATTACTTATTCTATTACTTTTCCGAACAGGCTCATACGCTCCTTGAGAAGGAATGTAGGCAACCTGTGGAGGTACGTAAGCTTTCGAGGGGGGCTCATCTGCCTTTTGGGGGGAAAGATAAGCTTCTTGAGGAGGCACTTGGGCTTCCTGAAGAGGTTGGCTTATCCGTTCTCTTGCCCTTTCCTTTCTTTGAGGGGCAGGTTCCTTTTCTGATTGTGCCATTAGCCTCTCTATTCTTTCTAGGGAGGGGGAATTGTCTGGTTCAATGGAATTTGGCACATAAGCTTTCGGTGGGGGCTGGGTCATGATTTTACTTACATTCTCCCTTTCTTGATTTTTTTCTTCCTTGGCAGATCTAGCGATTATTCCCTCTAATTTCTCTAGAAGTCCATCCAAGTGTAATTGCGTCTTGGCTGAGCCCGAGTAATTGAAAAGGCGACTGGCTTCAAACATAGTCTGAGCCAATGCGACCATTTTCGCGCAAAGCTTGGTTCTTTCTATCTCTAGGTCAGCTCTAGGGTAACACTTGTCATGATCTGTGACATTTGGCCCTTCTTGAATTCTGGCCTGATATGCTTTAAGCATCATGTCTATGTCTTCTGGAATGGGATCAGCTAATACTGATCCTACTCTAGGGGGTGGTGGAATCGTATGACATGGGTTGGAAGGTGACGGGTCGGATGGCGATGGGAATGGTGGTGATGGGATCGTGTGAGAGGGAGTTTGAGAAGTGAGTTCAGTTATCCTGGCTTTGGTTTCTCTTATGCTTTCCTCGAGTTCACTCATCTTTTTAGCCCATTGTCTTTTCATTCTTTCTCGACTATCTTTCCACGCTCTAGTCCTTTTCTTTGTTATGCTCTCAGTTTCACTAGCCTCTGGGCTTTTTTCCTGACCTACATCCTGGTTTTGCTGCAGTGCTTGGGCTCTAGTGATTACTTGTACTGGTGCAGTGGAAGTCACGCTCCCTGTGGAGTCTACAACCAACCCAATCACATTAATGGGAGTGATTTTTGGCATATTATTAGGATTCTTAGGGCAATCTCGTAAGAGATGCTCTTTTCCACAATCTTGGCAAAAGCCTTGGATCGTCACTGACTGGTTTTGTGGAGGTGGAGGTAAGGGGCAATCACGAATGAGGTGATCTCCTTGGCATCTGTAGCACGGTCCTCTTGGGAATGGAGGTCTTACCTGCCTAGGTTGAGGCCTAGGGTTGGGGTTTGCATACATGATGTTTGCGTAATCTGACTCCCAACTAGGTTCATTTGGCTCTTCACTATAGTAGGACTCACCATGTTCTGGAGTCTGCATGTAGTACGCCTGGGGACTATCAACATGTGTAGAATCAAAGCTATGGTCATTGGGGTCACTTTCAGAAAGCAAGGATGTTACAGGGACTATAGCTTTGTTCAGGTTCTCTTCTGCAACAGTGTACTTTACCGGAATCACATTGGCTGGGGCAGGGGGTTGTTGTGCTAACACAGGTTGAGGCCTTTGTTGGGCTTGATATTGTGGTTGGTAATTTTGTTGTGGCCTGCCATATGGTTGTGGAGGGTACGGGTTCTGGTATCTTCCCTGCTGAGGGTATGGCTGAGGGTGGGGTTGCCTAACTGCCTGCTTGTTGTATGGGCAATCTTGTGCGGTGTGATTGGTGTATCTCCGTTCTATGGTGCAGTACTGGCTACTAGGATTTACTTGGGGCTGAGCCATAATGGGGCAGACATTCGCCATGTGGTCACCACCACAAGTGTAGCACCTTTTCACAGGGGCAAACCTTGGGATTTGTTTACTAGTCACACCTAATTTCTGAGCTACTTTCTCTGCAAGTTCCTCGATTGATGTGGATTGCGTGGAAGAGAGGCTAGAGGCACTATCCGAATCTTTGTATATCTTAGCAAGCTCTAACTCCTCCCCTAGGTTATCCTCAATGTCAATACACATGCGTACACACTCTTCTATGGTCCTAGGATCTTTCAAGTACACATATGATCTTAATTTGGTACTTAGCAATCCATCCAAGAATAAGGCTACTTGCTTGGCTGGTGTGGATAACTCCGAAACAGGGCATCTTTCAAGATATTGCCTAAATCTCCTTCCTGCAAGTCTTACAGTCTCTTGCGGGGTTTGCTTGAAGCTGTGAATCAGCGAGGAGGTATTGTGCCTTATGCCACTCTTAGAGAATTCAATGATGAAAGCCTCTAGGAGTTGGTCTATGCTCCTGAACTGCCGCTCATCCAATGGCTGAAACCATGTAAGAGCTGTGTTCCTAAGGGTTAGACCGAAGGCATTGTACTGCGTGAATAGATCCTCCACTTGTTCAGCTCTCAAGACTTGCTTGAACTCCACCACATGATCATAGGGATCTCCTGTGCCATCAAAGTAATTCTTCATGGACTTAACTAGCTGGGTCGGTCTCAAAGTTCTTGTGTGCTCTCTAGGTCTCGGCAGGGGGCATCCATCCACATTTCTTTGGTTCCTGTGAGATCTAAGTACCTCAGGTTCTACTCTATTCGTCTCCGTCCTCGTTCTTTCTCTGCCCACTGGGTTGGCAAAGCTTACTTCTGGTCTATCTCTACTTTTGTCTCTTTGAGTTCCATGAGCTTGGGATGTTCCAGCTCCAGGGTGACCATAGGATACATTCGATCTTGGTTGGGGGAAAATGAATTCACCCTTCCAAGTGTAAGCATGCTTATCATTTTCCGTAACCACAAAGATTCGTTCTGAAGCGTGATCTAAGTAGGTCACTCTGCCTGGACTATCAGGATCCTTAAACTCATAGATCATGATTGTTCCTATATCAGTTGGCTGATTAGATTTATACCTCCAAAAGGCTTCGTCAGTTTCTCGATTGAGAAGCAATTCTATGCACTTGTTGTCTTGGGGCACCCACTCAGGTGTGATAATCCTAGTGAGAACAGATTTGCCTCGGGGCATTCTAGGTTCTATTCCCATGTTTCCCTGTTCCAAGTCACCTAAGTTTGCTTCTGAGATTACATTCCCAAATTCATCTGTCCTGTCTGGGTGACTGGTGACTACGTATATGGTTCCTTCTTTGTCCAGGTATGCACCATTTTCAAACTTGACTGCTGGGTGCTCTAGTCCTATGGATTGATCAGGATTCTTAATCTGTACCACAGATCTTCTTAGGCCGTCCTCATAGATGCTAGCACCTAATCGGTTGGTCCTAAGGTATTCCAATTGCGTTTTGTAAGGGCCTGACCTAAGCCCTCAAATAAGCCCTGGAACCTAATTTTTAACTAGGCCGGACACTAGGTCTGAACAGGGCCAAAGCTAGTCAAAAACTATAAAAGGAGCTAGAGAGCTCATTTTTGGGTTAGATTGTAATTGAAACAAACTTGTAAGAGCTTTTGAAAGTAATCTAAGAACTCCATTGATTCTCCCTCTTTGTCTTGCCGTGTGTGCGCGTGTGTGTGTATGTGTGTGCATGCTAGTGTGCATCTCACTCACGCACTTGTGCCGCCACTTGCTCGAGGTCTTCATACCATCCTCACGTCTTCCCGGATTGACATTAAAGGAGGTGCTACTCATCACTGAGCTACACCAAATTTTGGTGCCGTTGCCGGGGATCGAGCTTTGAGGACGAGCGTGTGATGGTAAGACGTAGAGTTGACGTGTTGGAGTTGTAGGTATTTTCTTCACTTTCATCTATTTTCTTATTTTTTCTTCACCATCTTCATCACCATCATCATCATCACCATCTCCCACCTCCATCTCCATCATCGCGAAAATTTTAGTTTTTGAGTATATCACCATCTCCACCTCATTTCCCTCATTTCACTTGTGAGAGAGAGCGAGAGAGCAAAATTGCGTGTGCTGTTTTTGCGTGTTTCTTGAGCTGTCTTGCAGGTACAGGTCACATCATCGTCCCCAGCACTCTGCGCAGGTACGGATTTCGAAGTAACTGTCTGTGTGTCGCCGACTTCTGTCAATCACGACCGACAGAAAAAACGCTCAAATCACCAAACAAAGTGCAAAACCATGATCTACAGGCCTAGAGCTTCCCAAAAATGTGTTTAGTTTCTTGAAATTCCTCAGATTTCTGTCAATCGCGATCGCTCTGTCAATCGCGACCGACAAACCACGACGGACAGATCTGTCAATCGCGATCGGCACGTCAATCACGATCGACAGCCCACGACGGCTCTGTCAATCGCGACCGACAGAGTCAACGACCGATTGACCGCGACTGACGGACCATACGCGTGACACGTGTCAATCGCGATCGAGTCATCAATCACGATCGACTCATCAATCGTGACCGACACAGTCAACGACTGTTTGACCACGACGGACAGACCACGACGGCTCTGTCAATCGCGACCGACACAGTCAACGATTGTTTGACCACGATCGACAGACCCTCGCGACCGACCTGTCAATCGCGATCGACGCATCAATCGCGACCGACAGAGTCAACGACCCTTTGACCACGACTGATTGACTTTTCGTAACCCCTGTCAATCGCGACTGACCAGTCAATCGCGACTGACAGCCACGACGGACCTGTCAATCGCGATCGACACGTCGATCGCGACTGACCTGTCAATCGCGACCGACAGACTTTGCGAACACGTTAGAAGGGCAAGAAACCATTGATTAATGTCATGGTTATATGTCCAAAAGGAAACATGTTTTTAGAAGCTGTTGATACTTCTCTTAAAGAGAAAAGTTTGGCTTATCTTGTAAAGGTATATGAACATGCTATATCACGCGTGGGTGGTCCGAAGAATGTGACTGCGATAGTGATAGATAATGCCTCTAATTTTTGAAGTGCTAGAATAAAAATTCAAAACAAGTATGAAGGCATCACTTGGGTTCCATGTGCAGCACATACATTAAATTTATAATTGAAAGATATAGGTAGATTGTCTTTCATTAAACAAAGCTTATTATATGCAAATCATGTGGTCAAATTTATTAGAGAGCATCAATTTTCATATTCGCTCTTCTGATCAAAATCTCCAAATAAAGCACTTCAAATTTTTTGTGCCACACGATTTGCAACTGCTTACATTGTGCTCAGTGGATTATTAGAAGTTAAGCCAGCTCTTGTAGAAATGATTGCTGATCGAAGATGGGAGGCATGGCTAGAGAAGTATTCTTCTTACCGAGTTGCAGCATCCAAAAGTACGTGTCTAATACAATCACAAAATTTTTGGCGTAATCTTCAAAAATTGTTGGTACCACTGAACCTTTTGTGGAACTTTTATGAATGGTTGATACTGATAAATTTGTGTCAAGCGTCAAACAAAGAAGTCATGGCAAACTTCAAAACCACATGTCAGTTATTACTTCCAGGTACAGATGGTCGAGATGCATTCCACCAAAGAGTAGCGTATGTAAATCGAGAAGGATCCTTTGGAGATCTATGGCATATTGAAGCGATTCAAAAGCATCCACCTCCTATTTGGTGGAAAGAGTATGCAGGTGAAGCAGTGGAGCTGCAACATATAACTATGAGAGTGCTTTTAGTAGCAGCTTCAAGTGGTAGTTGTGAACGTAATTGGAGTGCCTATGATTTTCTTCAATTAAAATGAAGAAATCGCTTAAGTGTATCATGTGCTAATGATTTGGTATATGTGTTTTGTAATATGCATTTGTTACATGCTCCAACCAAGATAGCTTCTACAGCAGTACAACAAACTTTTGGAGAATTTCAAACTCATGAAAGTTTAACAAATGATTCATGGAATGATCATGATTTAGATGTAGATCATAAGGATGGTTCAGACATGGAAGAAATAGATGACATGGTACCTATCACAGATGATGATACTCAAATGAAAAAAATGATGTACTATGAATACTATGATTATATTCAATTGCTAAATCCAATACATGGTCTTTGATTACAAAAAAAGCTTGCCTACTCAGTGTTTTCTTCATTCAATAACTCATCAGTAGTAAACCGATCAAAAGATGATGATGCCTCTAAGAGTCTTCCATATTTGCTTCATAGGCATCCACAAAAGTTGTAAATTTTTCACTTGATTTTCTAAATCATCAATCCTCTTTTGTTGATCATCTATAGTTCTTCGTAATGCAGGAATTGTTAATCCTTCAATGTATAATTCTACCCCTTATGACGAGAAATCATGTGTAAGATTATGTTCTTCATGTAGCAAAATGTAGGGCCGCTTTCAAGGAAGAGGGCCTTCCTGTCCTTGATTACAAAATTCGGCTCGATTTTGAGGAAGACCCAAACCAATACCTGCATTCTTCGGACAATCATCCCAATCTACACGTCGATGAAGAATATCTTGTACAAAAACCTTTTGAATAAAATATAATGCTATTTGGTTATTATTTGGTAATGATCTTTCAACTTGCACAAAGCGTCGAAGTAACGTTTATGCTAATCTTTTATGATGTAAGTCTCAAAGCTTTAAGGGTGGTATTTCTTTTGCCCTTCCTGCAACCCGAAAGAGAACATTATGAACAAAATAATTTGGACATAGATTTTTTAGTTCTGTCATTGATAATGCTTCTCCTTCTAATCCCTCTAGCTCTAAATCTTGATGGAATAAAAATGCTAATCCTGATTGTGCAAATTGAGCATTTTGCTCAGATAAAATCCTTTGAGATTCAATATGATCAAGATCATCATTCACATCTGGCATTCTTACCATGTTTTACTTCTACAAAATAAAAACACTAATTTTATCTCAAGAGAATTCAAATGAATTCACATAATTTCAAATGAATCAACAATATTTAATTCACATATGTTAAATGAATCCACAACATTTAATCCACATAACTCAGATCATACCACAACATGCACTCCACTTACTACAAATGATTACACTTCATTTCATCCACTTAACTCAAATGTAAACACTTCGTTTATTCCACATAATTCAAATGAATCCACAAGATTTAATTCACATATGTTAAATGAATCCACAACATTTAATCCACATCCCTAAAATGATAGCACTTCATTTACTCCACATAATTTAAATAAATCCACATTACTTAATCCATATATTATAAATGATTACACTTTATTTCATCCACTTAACTCAAATAATACCTCAACATTTACTCCATTTAATACAAATGATTACACTTCATTTCATCCACTTAACTCAAATGGTACCACAATATTTACTCCACTTAATACAAATTATTACACTTCATTTCGTCCACTTAACTCAAATGTAAACACTTCATTTATTCCACATAATTCAAATGAATCCACAAGATTTAATTCACATTTGTTTAATGAATCCATAACATTTAATCCACATAACTCAAATGATAGCACTTCATTTACTCCACATAATTCACTTAACTCAAAAGTAAACAATTCATTTAATCCAGATAGTTCAAATGAACACATATCGTTTTCAATATAGTCATAATCCATTGTCATGGATATCTTTAAACCATATCGAGTTAGATGCGAGAATATTCTAAGTAGTTCATGTGCGTCTACGCTTTTTGATACATCTTTGTCAAAAGCTAATTCTAAAACATACTTGAACTTGTAAATCCCATTCTTATCAATGGGATAACTATTGAAATCTATATATTTTAGGAGTTGTAACAGGAGTGTCAAAACTGTAAATATCTCCTGACTCTTATTAAAAGGTGGAGGACTAGTGGATATGCATTCGGGTGCAATCCACTAGTACTTTCGAATCCACTCATTTCTACTAGATATTTCTAGCTTAGGTAGCTTCGAAAAACCTTTTTTGGTTGGTAAATATGTCGCTCTACCAAAATCACATAATCCGATGTAAGCCTATTGATCTTCAAAATGCAAGAAGATGTTGCCTGCATGGAGATCGTTATGGGATATACTACAAGTGTGTAAAAATGATATTGTTTGTAATATGTCGTTGATCAGCTTCCAAATATTTGTTTTCAGGTTTGTTATATCTCCTTTTGTGTCCTTCACACCTCTGCTTCATGGTATGTTTAGGTATTCCTTCTTCATTCTTTCTAGAAACATGTCCAATGTACCGCCATTCCAAAATTTGAAAATGAGGCACGGACTTTTCCTATGGTGTGTAGCCAAACCAAGTGGACTAATAATTCGACTATGCGTAATAGATAACATTGTGGCTTCATTGATAGCTTCATTTTCTTGTGTTTGTATGTCAGCACCATGTAATTTGAATAGTTTGGCCACAAACACTTCATTGCTTAATCTCGGGTGGGATATCTTGACTTTATGGATCATTCCATATTGTCCTTCTCCCACGATAGCTGCATCTTCAAAAAGAATAGAGGAATATAGGAGCAAAAAAAAATTGTTTGATGTTTGATCTCCCATATTCACATATGCATCTCTTGTATTTGGATCTACATGTGCTCTCACAAGGTGTTTAGTCATGTCCGGTTTTAATAACTTTCCTCTCTTCATAGTCTGGTAATGTGAATCAATAAATTAATTTCACCGATAAATCCGGGCATACTGGTGATATCCATCGCCAATGACTCTGCTACTTTGATGATTTGTCCAAAGTTACATGTAATCTCTTTTGACATTTGCTCATCTAAGACCTATGCTCCACTAGACACACTGCCAAATTTGTTTTCAATATTAATAAATGTTGTTCTGGATAATTGTGGAATGAAATCTTTATAACTAGAAGTGTCCATGGCTATAGTGATTTCATCTTCTCTCATTTGATACATGTACGAGCACACAAATTCTTCTAATAATTTTCGCTCCTACTTGTTTATTTTACCTGCCATCTGTACAAAAATAAAAAATAGACTATCCGTAAGTGTATGGATAAATAAATCAATAATATGTGTACACAAATGATAGACATGTGCATAATTAAATAAGTAGATTTATATTTAAATGGAAAGTGTAATTATAATCTTGAAGTGAATCTATGTAACTATTAAGAATGTAGTAGTCAAAGAATCAGATAGTTATAATATTTCATATACATTCGCTATACTATGTATGAGTTTTGTCACATAACTGTATATAACTATTGTGATAGTAAGAGTCAAAGAATCAGACAATCACAATAGTTTCTATACACCTTGTGACCTACACTAAGTATTCTCATCAGAATCTAAGTGACTATTGTGACAGTAAGAGTTAAAGAATCAAACAATCACAATAGTTTCTATATACCTTGTGACCTACACTAAGTGTTCTCATTGGAATATAAGTGACTATTGTGAGAGTAAGAGTCAAAGAATCAGACAATCACAATAGTCCCTACACACTCCCTATACTATTGACAGAGTAGGAATCGAGGTGGCGATTCAAACAATCTCAATAGATCTATTGCTATGTCCCAGACTACTGTGAGAGTAAGAATCGATGTAGCAAGTCAGACAATCACAGTAGTGGTTTATTTTTAAATGCTTTTCATCGATGTATACAACTAAGAAACACTTGTGCAAATCGAACATGTATACAATTGATGATTAAAATACACAAAAAAATTATATAAATAAAAATCAAGCATATGTAAGAGACGCATATGCGAATCATACAATATGTATGGTATAATTAACAAAAAATAAAATAAACAATAAATAAAAATTAAAACAATACCTCAAGGATCAAAAAGGAAGCTCTCTGATAAAAATTGCAGGCTTAAAGCTCTCTAGTACATCAATGAAGCACGTGTGGAATAAATTTTTTGATTGAATGTAAAAATATATATTTTTCTGCTAGAAAATGCTTTTCGATCGAAAGTGCTTTCAATCGATAAATATTTCGATCGAAAGCGCTTTCGATTGAAAACATATCCGTCCATTTTTATCGGTATTTATTCGAAAAACCAGGAATAAAACAAAAATATTTGGTATTTTTTAATTATTTGGTTGAATAAATGCAACCCAGCCCGAGGAAAAAAGTCCACATTTGCTATTTTTTTGAACTTCATACCACTAGTGTTGAGTTTGTGCATGTGTGTATATTTTGCTCGTCCATCGGCATTTTGCTCATCTTGTGCACACACTCACACATAGAGATCTTTCTCTCCACACACATCTCTCTCTAGATCTCACATCTTGGTAAGCGATGCACGTACTCTTTCACCATTTCTTTTCATCTACGTTTTCTCTTTTTTAATTTCTCTTTTCTTTGGTTTTGTAGGAGCTTTTTAGTGTCAGTTCTTTGGAATTTGATGAGAGAGGATGTTGATTGGGCTTTAACAATAGCAATCTAAAGAATTACAGTGATGTAAGTGATTGTTTTGTTCTCTATTACAAAAAGAGATAGAGAGAGAGAAAGAGAAAGATAGATGAAAGAGAGAGAGAAACACTACAAGGAATACAGGGGCATAGCGATGGTTAATGTGACACATTTTCATCCCTATGTGATCATGCATTTCATTGGATGGGGCATCTAGTGCTCCTAGCAGTGTACACAGAATTATCGCTCATTGAGAGTCATTTATACAACTTGTTCATAGGCGATGCTATTTCTTGTTGCATATGCGACACAATTTTATGTCGTTTATGCAATGCATTGTATTATCGCATACCCTTTTACATCACTTATGGATCGCTCTTCGATCATCATTTTACACGCATTTGATCAAAGAGCTCTCTAATGCTCATATCTGTGTTGTGCTTATGAGATCTAGCAATCTCTTTCTGGATCTCTCTTTTCTAATCCCTCTCTTGCCTTCTTTCCACCTCTTGCTCTTTCTATCTCTCTCAGTCTCTCTCTCTCTCTCTCTCTCTCTCTCTCTCTCTCTCTCTCTCTCTCTCTCTCTCTCTCTCTCTCTCTCTCTCTCTCTCTCTCTCTCTCTCTCTCTCTCTCTCTCTCTCTCTCTCTCTCTCTCTCTCTCTCGCAAGTTATTCAAGAAGTTCACCAAGCATAAAATATGGCTAATTATTGTACATACAATTTTCACTACTTGTATATCATTTAAATTGCTTTATTTTATTAATTAACACACTCACGCTTAGTAATTCATATGCACACATACACATATACATGACCATGCAGGCTCACACATATACACACACATACACATGCACATACACACACATATACACACACATACACATAGACATGCACATACACGCAGATACACTTACTTGATCTATAAAAGATCATCTTTTGAATATTTAAATAATAAGAACAAGTAATTCAAGAATATTCACTAAGTTCCTTATAGGATCTAGAATATGATGCGTAGAAACAGACATCTTTCTTGCAAGGCTTTGGAACTTTAAAAAAATAAATATTGAATCATTTAAACTCCATTTGATAGATAAAAGATCTAGCAAGAAGGTATCTTAATGGCTTGATAAGTATTGTTCCTCTAAGATTGAAGGCTTGAAGGAATTGAATTGTTAAGAGAAGTGATTTTTTCCTCTTTGCAAAGCTTTGCTAGCCTTTGAGGCTAGTATACATAACTATATTGAGAGTAAACCAAAGTTTGTTCAAGATAGTTAGTAGTAATTATCTTTGGAAGATCCTACCATGCTAAGATGAACAAGGAATTGGGTTGACACCTAGAAGGAAAATCTACCAAGTAATTCGAACTCCAAAATTAATATTTGAAGTCTTTGGATCTATAAAGTCTTGATGATCAGGTTTCCAAGAAGGATTTTGGAAGAACAAGAAAATGTTCCAAGTGCCAATCAAAGGAAAATCAAAGACAATTAATATAAGGATCCATTTAAAGAAATTGAACTTTTAAAGTTGTATATACATATCACTTGGAATGCTCAAACATTATGTTTTAAGAAATGTTGGATGATTGATATAGTCCACCAAACTTTCCAATGAATGAGAATATATTATTTTTTCTCATTTTATTGAGCACGTTTTGGCAGGGACTTAGTAAACCCACTTTGCTTACTTCATACCTTTTAAGTCCTACCAAAACCAAATAAAGTATATCTATATTTATAAGGTACAAATCAAGAACAAAAAAGACTCCTCTCCTTTCATCTGATAGTGGAACATGAATCTAGTTTCTAGCCCTTTCAAGATAGAGGTAGAAACTCTACTGTAAATTTGTACATTTCTTAGAAGGTACAAAGTGTACAAAAATATAAGATTTTTATGGAGCTCGAGGTTTTTGAGGAAAAAAGTAAGCTAATAACACTAGAGTATTATTGGGTGTGTGTAGAAGTGTTAGAGACACACAAGAGGCACACACAAGAGGCACACACAAGGAGCACAAATGCAACAAGACACATGGAGAAGATGAATTGCTTGAATAGATCTCTTTCTATTGAAGAAGATTAGAACTAAAGTAAGAGCTGAATAATATCCCTAAGTATAAAGTAGCACAACATATGAGCGAATCATGTATGTGGTAACATGGGGAAAAAACCTCTAGCCAACACGAGTAAAAAGTTCCCATGTATAGGGAAAAGGTTCATATCAAAGCTACTTGAGGAACACATAAGTGTAACAAACCACCTACAGCAGATGATGTGAACACATATAGAGAGTTATAGATCAGCCCCACAAGGTAATAAGCTTAAAGCTTTGCGAAAAGCTTCAAACTTTTCCCGTGAAAGAGCTTTGGTGAATATGTCAACAACATTATCTCCTGTGGGCACATATATTGAATCAATATCTTCTGCATGAAGGTGCTCTCTCACATAGTGATAGTGCACCTCAATATGTTTGGTACATGCATGAAACACTATGTCATGCAATAGCCAATGCTTTGACTACTAGTGACAATATGCGTAGTTTCATTAATCTCCATGCAAAGATCCATCAATAGGAATGTTAACCATATACACTCCACTATAGCTGTGAAAATTGCCATGTACACAGCTTCACAACTAGATGTCACCACTGTAGGTTGCTTCTTACCCAACCAAGATATGCATGAGTCTCCAAGGCAAAAGCAATTACCACTAGTGGACACATGAGTATCATAACAACCAACCAAATCACTATCTATACAAGCATGAAAGCATAGCTGAATATCTCTTCCATAAAAGAGACCTAAGCTCAAAGTGCTTTTGAGATATCTAAACACACGTTTCACCACTTGCAAATGCTTAGTGCCATGGCTATGCATGAAATGACTCAACTGAGAAAATGCATATTGTATATCCAACATTGTATTGCATGCATATATAAGACATCCCAGAGCTTGCTGATAAAGAGAAGTGTCAAATGCATCACTGGAGTCCTCACTTAAGAGCCTAAATCCTGTCTCAACTGGTATGGAAACTCGCTTGCAATCCTCAAAAACAAAATGTTGAAGTAGTTTTTCAACATATTGTGCTTGATGTGTAACGAATCCCCCTTCAAGGGATGCAAACTGGATGCCGAGTTAGTAGATCAAAAGACCAAGATAAGTGACATCAAAAGTATGCTGCAAATCAACCATAAGAATGTCAAGTTTTGCATCATATGACCAAGTTAAGAGTATTTCATCAACATAAAGAACAAGCACTGTAAGATCAGCCCCGTCTTTGTGTACATAGAGTGTGCTTTCAATTGGACTACATGTGAAGCCAAGAGCAATCAAGTGCTTATTGATTTTGTCATACCATGCATGTGAAGCTTGCTTGAGACCATACAAGGCTTTATGCAAGCAAAAAACCATATGATCTTTCCCTTTCATGGAAAATCTAGTAGGTTGCTTCACATAGGTCTCTTCTTGACAAATCACCATTCAAGAAAGCTAGTTTTATGTCCAATTGATGTACTCTCCAACCTTGATGGGCAGCCAATGCAACCACGGTACAAATGGTAGTCATGTGTGAAGTAGGTGCAAACGTTTCCTCATAGTCAATGCCATATTGTTGTGCATATCCTTTGTCAACTAATCTAGCTTTGTAGTGATCAATGGTACAATCAGACTTTCTCTTAATCCTGTAAACCCACTTTGTACCAATGAATTTTTTTCCTTTTGGTAATTCACATAACTCCCAAGTACCATTTGTATTTATGGAATCCATTTTTGATTGGATAGCACTCGTCCATTGTGGATCATCACATGCATCTTCAAAACTAAGTGGTTGTTCATTACATGCTATTGCAATAAGAGAATAAGCTACAAAATTACTTGATGCAGCACGAGAGCTTGATCTTGTTCTACCAAGTAAAAGTGCATTCAATCTGCTAACTTGCAAAGTTTGTTTTAGCTATTTTGACATACTTTGTGCTCTTGATAGACATGCGTTCATTATGTAATACATTGTCAACATGTATATCATGTGTGGACTGAATTTCATGCTCATTTTCAGCCATATTTTGATGCAAATGTTCAGCTTTATGTGGCTAGAAATTTCCAGCAATTCCAATAATTTTTGGCTGAAAACTTTCAACCATGTTTGGCTAGAAATTCTGTGCATCTTCTACTTTATTTTTCTTGAATTTTGCAGCCATTTGAGCCTCACTTGAGTGGTCTACATGGCCATAGTCAAGCGCACCAGTTTGGGACAAATGCATGAGTGTATCAAACACATCTTGTGAGCTAATTGTTGGCTGTTTTTTGCATTCAAGTAGAGGGAAATTTTAATTTTCAGCAAATACCACATCTGGACTCACAATAATTGTGTTCTTCAATGGATGATACAAATGATATCCCTTAATTTCAGCACCATAACCAACAAAGATACATTTCTTTTCCTTGTCATCAAGTTTGTGATGTTGTTATGTTGGCATAAGAGCATATGCCAAACAACCAAACATGCACATATGACTAACCATAGGCTTATGTCCATTCCAAGCCTCGTAAGGAGTGATGACTCTCAATGCCTTTCTAGGGTAGTGATTCAACACATAGTTTGCACACATGACTGCTTCCATCCAAAACTTATCGGGAAAGTGCTTTCCTTTAACCATACATCATGCCATTTGAAAGATTGTTCTATTTTTACACTCGAGAACACCGTTTTATTGAGGTGTATATGGCACTGTACATTGGCATGAAGTACCTCTTTCACAAAGAAAAGCATTAAACTCATGTGACATGTATTCACCACCAGGATCTGTGCATAGATTCAAAAGCTTGTTTGAAGTAAACTTTTTAGCCATAGCTAAAAATGCTTTGAAGCAAGAAAATACCTCATTCTTTCCTTTCACAGGATACACCCATGTATGGAAAGTAGAATCATTAATGAAGGTAACAAAATATACATACTTCTCAAAAGAAGGAGTCTTGATGGGACCACATACATCACTAAGAACAAGCTGCAATTTTCTTCTAGTGTATGTATGACTATCTTTCAAAAAAGAAGCATGATGCATTTTTTCAAGAATGCAACCTTCACATGCATGTTTTTTAAGCGGACTCAAGTGTTGTCAAACCAATAACCATGTCCTTATTTTGCAAGTAAAGCAAACTATTGAAGTTCAAGTTACAAAAACAAGCATGCCAAAGCTCCATTTCAGCCATGAAAGGAGTATGAGCAACCAAGGCATTGAGGCAGCCCTCTTTTATGTATCCTTTTGATACAAACTATTACATAATGTACCGGACATCACGATACTATCACCATTGCTAAAATCATAAACCATATACTTATCATTGACAAAGTGTACATGAAGTCCAGCTTTGGCAATCAACGGAATTGAAATTAAGTTCTTCTTGATACCGGGCATACACAATGCATTCTTCAAGAGAATCACACCTTCATTTGTAGCAATAATCTCAATTTCTCCTACTCCAGTGATAGGATAAGAGGCATTGTTTGCACACGCCACATGTCCTCCTTTCGGTGCTTTTTTCAAAGATTAAAAAAACCTTTTGCATGAAGTTATGTGCTTTGAAGCACCACTATCAAAGAACCAATCCAAATCAACCTCAGTCAGAACCATACATTTAGAATGCAAAGATGTATCATAATGACATGTACCAACACATGCCCAAAAATCTTGAGCCATGTTAGCTTCATCATTCTTTGCATTTATTGAATTTTCAGCAATAGACATGCCAGATTTCTTCTTCTTTTCATTGCACTCAGCAAGCTTTCTACACTCATCAATAGTATGACCAGCCTTTCGAGAATATTTACATATCTTCTGCTTCTGCAAATCAACATCACTAGAGGAATGAGTGGAAGAGGAAGGTTGAGCCTTTGGTTTTGATAAACCCAAAGCTGAAGCATACTTGCTTTTCCCTTTTCATGACATAGCAAGTGTTGTTCTTCCCTCAATCAAACCACTCCTATTCACTCTAGATTTCTTTTCTTCCAAAAGAAGAGGCACAACCTCATCAAATGCATACATATTGGGATTCCCTTTTGCAACTAAAAAGCGTGTAGTGGCAAAGCTTTGAAAACATTCTAGAAATCCTTTCAACAATGTAGAGATGAGTGATGCATTCAGAATAATCTCATCTATGTTTGCCAATTGCTCTTTCAAGTCCTTGATGCATGTCACATACACATCCACATACTCATTTTTAGCCATACATACATACTCAAGTTGCTTCCTCAAGTTTCTTCCTCAAGTATGCAACATGTGCTTCATTACGTTGTGGGAGCGATTTGCGACGAATGGCGCATCAATTCAATCGTCTCGCTAACAGTGCACGCAGGGTGACTATACAGAACAAGTATAATTTTTCCTAAGGTCCGTAGGGTAAAGCGTTTCACTTATGTTTAAATCTTCTTGAGAATTAACAATGTTTCTAGCTACAGATGGTGGAAAAAGATCTTCACTATCTTCAGTACTAGGTGGAACAAAGGAAATTAATGGCAATGTTCTAGATAAACTACGATCAAATTCTCTTGTATGCAAAGTTTCTTCTACTATTTTATCTTTAACTAGTTCTTCAATTTCTTCAATTGAAATAGGAAATAATATTTCAAAGGTAGATGGAGGTAAGAAGGTATTACTAGTTGAAGCCTCTTTAGACATAAAGATGAAATGAAACTAGATTAATGATTGATTTCCTATACAAAGCTATAAGATTCTGTTCATAAAACTGATATCCTATACAAGCTAAACAATAGACTTTGCTAAGAAAATTCTTTCACACTTCAAATATTCAGTTTGTCTGCAACGGGGCTGCAATTCATCTGAAAAATCACATGAGAAATATTAGTAAGCTTTTATAAAAGATTAAACACTCATTTAAATCTTAACATATTAAAAAACTTTGTTTAATATAAGATAATTAACACATATAGATATATAAGTACATTCATTTATTTTGATATACATTTTGCAATAAAATAATTCATTCATACATTACTTTAGCATTCATCAAATAATTCATATATATACATAGCTTCATATACTTATACATATTCATACATATTACATATGCTAACATACATCACATGCATACATGTATACTAACATGCATAAATGAACATGTATACATAACATACATGCACTAACATAAATGATCATGCACACTAACATAAATGCATAAACATACATAACTCACATACATACATGCTTATGCATTAATGAACATGCATACAAAACATGCACTAACATAACTCTCATGCATACATGCACATGCATACATGCACATGCATACATGCACATGCATACATGCACATGCATACATGCACATGCATACATGCACATGCATACATGCACATGCATTAATGGACATACATTCATATCATGCAAACATAAATTACATGCACACATACACATGCATAAATGAACATGTAAACATAACATGCACTAACATAACTCTCATGCATACATGCACATGCATAAATGGACATGCATTCATATCATGCAAACATAAATTACATGCACACATACACATGCATAAATGAAGATGTAAACATAACATGCACTAACATAACTCTCATGCATACATGCACATGCATAAATGAACATGCATACATGCATGACATACACACATGCATAAATAACTTACACTAACACACATATGCATAAACATACATATACATGCATACATAACTTATACTAACACACATATGCATAAACATACATATACATGCATACATAACTTATAACACACATATGTATAAACATACATACACATGCATACATAACTTATAAACACTAACATAACTCATATGCATACATACACATGCATAAATGAACATGCATACATGCACATGCACTAGCAACCACACATGATATGCTAAACAAAATCATATGCATACATGCACATGCATTAATGAACATGCATACATGCACATGCACTAGCAATCATGCATGAACATACATGCACTAACATACCTAACATGCACTAACATGCCTAACATGCACTAACATACCTAACATGTACTAACATGGGTACAACATTTACTAAACATTTTTAATAATTTTCTATCCAACTAAGGGTTGAAGAAGCTTGGATTAAGGGTAAGAAAGGAAAGGATAAAAGAAGATAAAATAGGGTAATTATTTGGATAAAGAGAAGTTGGAAGGAATAATGAATTCTTTGGAAGAGAATAAGGCTAAATTGCTTCTTCTTTTTGCTAACTTGTGAACACACAAAAAACATTAGGATAACAATTCATACATTTAATATGTAACCAATCTAATTTATTAAACACACACACATACATAAATAAATACATATGCATTCACACACATACATACATAAATACATATACATTCATACATATATATATAAACATAAACTTTTATAAATAATATTTATTTCATATATATTTGAATATAAGTATTAAATAATATTTATATTAACTACTAAAATAAAACTTATAAAATCTCATTATATAAACATAAAAAAGAAATAAGATTCTTAATAAAAAATAAAAAATAAAAACTCTCTCTCTCTCTCTCTCTCTCTCTCTCTCTCTCTCTCTCTCTCTCTCTCTCTCTCTCTCTCTACTGACGGACCGCCCCGTTGCAGGGAAAAGAGGAGGCAAAAGGAGGAAAAATAAAAGAAGCACAAAAATAAAATAAAGGAAAACAAAAATAAAATAAAATAAAAAATCTTTATCTCACTCTCTCTCTCTCACTCTCTCTCTCACTCTCTCTCTCACTCTCTCTCTCTATTTGCCCCGTCGGTTGCGTCCATTGGTTGCAGAGACAGAGGATGGAAAGGAGAACAGTTTAAAAAAGAAAAAGAAAGATCAAGTTAAAACAACATAATAAAATAAAATTTAAAAAAAAAACTATAGTCAATTCTCTCTCTCTCTCTCTCTCTCTCTCTCTCTCTCTCTCTCTCTCTCTCTCTCTCTCTCTCTCTCTCTCTCTCTCTCTCTCTCTCTCTCTCTCTCTCTCTCTCTCTCTCTCTGCTGCGCCCGACAGAGAAAGAGAGGGAGAGGGAGGGAGAAAGAGATCATTAATACAGAAGGGAGTGGGAGAAAGAAAAGGACAAAGGAAGAACAATAAAGAAAGGAGAGAAAAAAAGGAAATGGGAGAATAAAGGAAAAAGAAGAAGAAAACATAAATTGAAGGCAAAAGAAAAAAAAACGCCTCTCCTTTTTTCTCTTCGCCATCGATTCAAAAAATTGCTATGGATTAAATAAATGACAAAAGCAAGAGAGATGGACTTCTCTCTCCTCTTGCCAGAGGACAGTCATGGAAATATGTGCACAAATGACTATAGTCTAGAGCAAAGGAAAATAGAGTACCTGAAAAATCACATGAGCTTGTGAATACGTACTCCCCTCTTTATATAGATGAGAGTAGCCCACCATAGCCCACATTTTCCCTGAGATAACTGATCCATGCAGCCTACATTTACTCCTCTTTAACTCAACAACACTCAACAAGAATTTAGGCGTGGGTTTTTCTTCTATTTCTTTTCCCAAAAATTCACACAACTACTCAAATTAAATATTTACTTGACCATAGACTTTAGATTTAAATACAACCTTTCAATTCCTTTTTATTTATTTTAATCACTTTAGAATAAATACAAAGCTTTAAAATAAATTAATTTAAATTCATCAATAAATTTAATTGTTACCATAACCTTAGTGAAAATAATAACAATTAATAATTAACATATTTTTTCATTTGAAATAATTTGCTAAGGTTCCATTTATTATATTTTCCCTATTTATTAACTCATTTATAGACTAAAACCTACTTAATTAATCTCTTGACCATAGGTTTACCCTTCAACTAACTTCAAACCATGATTTTTAACCCCAATTAACCCATAAACTAATCTTCTAACCTTCCATAATCCTCTAGATATATTAATTAACCCTTAATTAACCTTGAAACTAAGCTTGAACCCTATAAAACATTATCAAAACCTACATTTAACCCTTAAATACCCTTGCATTTACTTTCAAAACATAGTCAAACCCTAACCCTTGATTTTTCATCTATACCCTTAATTATATTAGAAAACACCTAGATAAATACTAATCATCAAACTTCTTGTCCTGCAAAAATTAAAATCAAACATTAGTCAAAATTATCATAATTTAACCAAATTTATTCCAATCAATTAATCTTTTAACTTTTGTAATATTTTAAGAGTAATAAATTCTTTCGGACATCCGCCCCCACTAAACCTGCACCTCATCCCGATGCTCAAGTGGAACATATCAAATTCTTTTGAAAATAAGGTTTAAATTTTTCAAAGTTTTATTTCATCATGCATTCATACTTTGTGCAATTAAAAAGATTAGTACAAATCATTTTAAAAAAACAAAGTAGATATAAGTCGTATAAATATCATGTTATATTTTTTAATCCACATTTAAACAAGCGTTTATAAGAAGAAATCATAAGTGTCATAGTCCTTCTGTTCATGTAACTTGTTTGGAATAAGTAACTTATCCTGCATAACAGCCTATACCAAAACTTTTTTCATCAGTTAATAGAATTATATGCCTCCTACTTTTATTTCCTATGGTCTGACTCTCTATTCATTGCTTTTTTCATATCATTTTTCTTTTGCTTTATTACTTCATCCCAACTCAGCTTTTTATTTATTTTTCACAAATTGGCCTATACCAAAATTGGGTGCGACTCCTGGACTTCTCCACCCAGCCAAGTTTATTCCACTTGTCTGCCAACCCGGCATAGCACACGACAAAACTATGTCAGTCCTACATGAACTCGGCGTCAGCTCGTGGCGCTGATCACCCGATCAGAGTAACTCCACCCGCCTATCGACCCATGCAGGCGCATGACAACATAAAGGTTAGGCCTCATCATTTTCATCTTCATCAGCATCATCATCAGCATTAATCTCGTCAATCTCATATTCTTCATTATTTCTCTTCTTAAACAGTTTAACTGTTTTACTTGCAATCAAATTTCTCAAAAGAACCATCAAAATCTCTAAGTTTAAATGTACCATTATCAAATACAGTTACAACTACATATGGACCAAACCATCTTTTAATTAGCTTTCTCCTAGCATCATACTGTGTATCAAAAGTACTATCGTAAACTAATACCCAATCATCTACTTCTATAGTACGAGGTCTAAGTCTATGTTTTTTATCAAAATAGATTTTATTTTTAAGACGTGATTCTCTAACTTTTTGTATAGCTTCTTCAATCATTTTATTTCCTAGATTTAACTGCATAATCCTAACAGAATACATATCTTCACGAGTCATCTCATTATTCCACGCAAGTGTCGTCCATGAAATAATCTGGGTCTGGATAGGAAACATCGGCTTCTGACAGTACATTAGTTCTGCAGGCATAAATCCTGTAGATCTAGTATAAGTCATCCTGTCTGCCCATAGTGCGAAAGGAAGGAATCTAGGCCACTGCGTTGTATCACCATTGCACGCCTTAGAAATTCCCTTCACAATAGAGGAAACCCCGTTCAATCTTACCATTAGACTCCGGATTAGAAGCAGTAGTGAGAGATAGACGAATCCCATGCTGGTCAAAGAATTCTCTAGCCTCTCTAGCATCTAACTCACCCCTATCTGCTACTATCTTTTCTACATAGCCAAATCTAGAAATTACTTCTTCTAAAAAAAACTTACATATGTTATAGGTAGTTTTAGTACGAAGAGCTCTACCCTCTACATGATTAGTCAAGTCTTCCCTAGCTATAACTATATATCTCATCCTATCTAAACCTTTAGGCATGGTCACTAAATCAACTACCCACTTGTAATGAATACAAGGAGGACAGGTAGGGTGGAGAGGTTCTCTATGTCTAATTGACCAATGTACCTGACAAGTAGTACAAGAAATTACAAAGTCACGTATATTCACATACATACCCAGCCACCAATAAGCTTCTCTAATTTTATCATAAGTCGCATAGAAGCCTTTATGTCCTGCCCAAAGAGTTTCATGCATTTCTATCATAACTCTATTTTGAAGATTTTTATTTCCTAAAACTCGCTGCCGATATCTAATTTTCCCTTTTGCATGACACCAAATAAAACCATCCTTTAAAAAAAATTAAATGCACGTTTCCTAATGTCTCTAAATCTATTAGCTGACCAAATAGGTAATTGCTTCAAAGTGCTAAGATAATACCCTATATCATACCAAATTCCCTCATACTCATTTTCATTAAATTTTTCATACACATAAACATCAGAAATATAATTAATCACATTTAATTCAGTTTCTATCATGTCATCATCTTCAAACTTAGCCCTAGAAAGCATATCTGCAACAGAGTTAGTTTTTCCAGAAATATGATTTAAAACAGGATTAATAAACTTAATATAAGATATCCACCTTAACATAGCTATATCTGGAGAAGAACAATTAGTAATAATTCCTATTAATGCTAAACAATCTGTTTCTATTACTACATTAGCTCCTATAAAATACTCCTTATCAGTTTTTAATGCAGTAACTAAACCCCATAATTCACCTTTTATTTGTGGATAATTCTTTTGAGTTTCATGAAAAATTTTAGCCCACAATCTAATAGCGTATCTATTTCCCTCACTATCATCTTGTCCTATTACCCATCCTATTCCTATACGACTAGTATCTACAGTTAGAATAATTGGTTTATTATTAGAATAATTTACACGTTTTAAAACAGGTGCATTAGAAAGTAAACTTTTCAATTTCTTCATTGCTTTAACATGAGTTTCAATCCATTTAAATTTTCTATTTTTCCTAAGTAAATCATACAACGGATTAGCTACATGGGCATAATGAAGAATCCAAATAGCATAAAATACACATGCTCCTAAGAAACGTCTAACCTCACTAATGTTCTTACAAGTTTCAGATAATTTATTTATAGCGTCTACTTTTTGAGGATAAGGCCTATGATCATAGTAACCACATAAATGTCCTACAATTAAAACTTCATTAACTCCAAAAACTAATTTTTCTATGAAAAAAGTTAATCCTACTTCTTCAAATCTTTTAAGTATTTTCTCACAATCTAAAATATGATTAGATACAAATTTCTTACATCTTAAATAATCTAATGTTTCATCTTTTTCTTTTTCTTCATAGCCTTTAATCAGAATATCATCTATAAACGGCATGGTCACATTACGAATAAAATCATGAAGAACCATATTCATTGCATTCATCATATGTGCTACCAAATTTGTAGCTCCTTGAGGAAGAGTACACATACAAACTAATCCTAAAGGAGTCTTCATCGTAGTAATATCTCTACTCTCAGTAGCAAGTGGGAACTAATCATAACCTGAAAATAAATCACCCATAGAATAGATAGAATGCCCAGCAAAAGCTTCCGCAAATTCTCCTACAATAGAGTCGGTTCCCACATTCCTAATTGTAACTTTATTTACGGGTTGTAAGTCTTGGATAAATCTAAGCTTTCCATTCTTTTTAGGAACAATAAACCATCTATTAGAATAAGGTACGGAGGAAGGTTCTAAAATTTTCATATGCATCTTCTCCTTAAGCAGTTTCATTAGCTCAGCTAAATGAGCCTTTGGAACTGGAATAGGGCAAAGATTCCAAGGTATATGGGCTACGGTATGTTGACGTATTTAGGTAGTGATGTGTGTGAACACACTAGGACCGCCGGGGCACTTTTTTCCCTCTTTAGGAGGTTTTTTTCCCCCGGCTTGTATATATGCCTATTGCCCTAATGGGCTACTTATCTTTGTACATTCTCTAGTAATACATTCAGTATTGTGTGTTTGTGCTCCAAGCTTCTTCTTCTTCCTTGTGTTGTTCGCGTGCTCTTGCAGACGCCTAACTCCAACAATTGGTATCAGAGCAGGTCGTCGCTTCATCTAGGGCGCCATCAACACTCCTCCGTTTGCAGTCTCAGAATCGCACGAATTTTGGTGAGCATACTCAGCGTGTTTCCGAGATCAAAACCGCTTCGCTTTGTGGTGCCGAAATCGCGATCTGAGCTCGTTTCGGCCTCCGAACGCACTATCGCAACGCTTGTGCACGCTATTTCATCTTTTTGTGCCAAAGGTATATACCAGTTTCTGTTCGCCAGTTTAAGCGTCTCGAAGTCTGCTACAGGTCTAGCAGAACTCGTCTGGGCAGTTTTGTTCAACTGTTTGAGATACAGTCAATTTTCTGCATCAAGGTATTTTAGTAACCGGCCATGGCTGAAAGCAGTGATGTATTCCGTATGTTGGCAGTTGAGGATAAGTTGGATGGTACCAACTACCCATTATGGGCTTATATGATGTGATATGTTTTGGTTGCAAAAGGATTATGGAACATTGTGCAGGGTGTTGAAAGACGTCCTCTTACACCTGTAACGACAGGTACTGCAAATACAGGTGCTGGAGTTGATGAAGATGGTGTCGAAGATGATATTCTGCAGATTCCTATTCGTGCTGTTGTTTCTGTTGCACCTACTGTAGAGCAGATTCGTTGGGATGGCAGAGATGCCCAGACACATGCATTGATAGCTTTGTCTGTCAAACGTGCCATTATTCCTCATATTCGCTCTTGTAGAATAGCTAGGGATGCTTGGGATACACTTACCACATTGTACCAAGCTAGGAATGAGGCTCGTGTTGCTTACCTCCGAAAATAGTTGGAGAGTGAGCACATGAATGAAGGTGATTCTATGGACAGTTTCCTAATGAAGATCAAAGATTTGAAGGAACAGTTGATTTCTGCTGATGAGGTTATACCAGATAGCTCACTTGTGCAGACCGTTCTGAATGGTCTTCCTGATTCATATCAGAGTTTTGCTTCTACTCTTCGGTTGATGATGAAAGGCAATCCGAATGCCTTATCATTTGAGGAGTTAGTCTCTGTTCTGTTGCAGGAAGATCAGTCCAGGCAAAACAGGTCCATTATGTGTGTTGCAGATCAAGCTTTCCTGACTAGTCAGAAGGGCAAAGGAAAATGGAGCTCTTCTACTAGTAAGCAGAAATCTACAAATGCTGCACATTCGAAGAACCAGGATAAAGATGAGAAGAAATCAGAAAAGCAGAAATTGTTTTGCAAGTACTGTAAAGGGAATGATCATACCATAAAGAACTGTCCAAAATTGGCTGCAAAAGAAGCAAAGAAAAAGGAGGCTAGAATGGTTGTTGCAGAAGCCTCTACACCAAACACAGAGTCTGCTAATCTTGTGCAGGAAGAAGAATGGGCGTTTACTACTGTTTGCAGTTTTGACCCATCTTCTCATGAGCAGTGCATGTCTGCAGTGGACTCAGATGTTTGGTACTTTGACAATGGGGCGACCAAACATATTACCTCGCAGCGCAGTTTCTTCTCTTCACTCGAGCGTGCCCCTACAGCGAATACTGTCACATGCGCCAACAACTCCTCTTATCCCCCCCAGGCTTTCTCCAAGGCTTGCGACCAAGGCGGCGACCAAGGCATAGACCTTGGCATACCTTGTCATCCGAGTCACCGAAGTCACCGTTGGCGCCGTTGGCTGCGCGCGAGGGAGGACCTCAACGATCAAGGAATATAGAGGTTCCCGGTACTTCCCGGGAGGTCACCCATCCCAGTACTGTTCCCCCCAGAGCTCGCTTAACTGTGGCAATCTCTTGCCACTAAGCTACACTCTTGTGGTGTTTGAAGAAGGGGAAAGACTAAGGTTGACATTACCTTGAACAAGTTTTGGTCCCTCAAAGCTTCATTTTTGCTTTTAAAGCCTATTTTTGAAGCAATTTTGGGGTGTTTTTGGAACCATTTCGGAGTACTTTCGCACGTAGTTCTCTTCACACAGGTCCAAGAACATCAAGAAGAGTGTTCCTTGTACTTCTCAGACAATAAATATCAACCTTTGGGGCTGTATTTTCAGCCACACTCGTAAAACTACAGGTTTCTTGAGGGGTTTTCAGTTTTGGTGGGAGCAGTTGCTGCAAATTTATGCAGGTTTTTAAAGCCTAAAACATCAGAGTTGATAGACACTTGCAGGTGTTATTGGCTAGTTTTTGGGCTGTGTATTCAGCCTTTTAGTGTCATTTTACTGCATATATTGAGCACATACACACCATGTACGCTTCTGTGGATACCGCTTATGTACGTCCATGTGGGAATTGATATAGCGGTTACGTTCTTTGCATAAAGCCTTTTACGTTTGATAAAGAGGGTCGTGGTGAGGTTTTCTTAACTGGGAGACACCCAGATGTCGGGGTCTCTTCGGTGATGCAGGTGGAAGACTTACCCAGCCTCGCCATAGGAGATGTATGATAGTTGTTCATAGGTGCTCGATAAGCCTAGTTGGCTTCTATTGAGTAACTGATTATATGCAATGGAGTCAGTGATTCACTATGCAGGTAGACATGTCAGTACTTGCAGTTTTATGATACTTTGACACTGGTCATATGCTAATTTTGCAGAGGATACTCTGGCAAAATTATTCAGATTTCTGGTTTAGTCAATTATATAGTGGTCGATTTACTCCTTGATACACTTATTTGTTGGTGTTTGGACTCCTCTAGCTCCATTATCATTCTATTCAGTTCTCTACGATCATGGCATCAGAGGTCTCAGGCACATCCGGTGGATCAGGGTCTAGTGCTAGCGTTCCGAGGAGGAGCTATAACTTGCAGGGCAAAGACCATTTTGAGATCCGAAAATTTGATGGCACAAACTTTGCTCTATGGAAGAATCAGATTAAAGATGTGCTGATTCAAAGAAGGCAATGGAAGCCAGTAAATGGGATTTCAAAGAAGCCTGCTGACATGGATGAAGATGATTGGGATGAGTTAGATGAAATGGCCAGGTCTACCATTCGCTTGCACCTGGCAGATAATGTTTACTTTACAGTATTAGACTGTGAAAGTGCAGAGGAGCTTTGGAAGAAGTTATGCAACACATATGAAAAAGAGACGGCATCAAATAAAGTATATCTGATGAGAAAATTATACGACCTTCGTATGAAGGACACAGATAGTGTTGCTGCTCATCTAAATGAGTTTGATGCCATATTCTCCCAGTTACAGGCTCAGAAAATGGATATGGACAATGAAATGAAAGCAGTATTGTTGTTATGCACCCTGCCATCATCATGGGATACATTTTGCACAGCTATTAGCAATAGTGCACCAGGTGGTAAACTCGTCTATGATGACATATGTGGAGCACTCTTGAGTGAGTAGATTCGTAGAAAATCTATGGTTGGCACTCAGAGTGGAGATGCATATAATGTTCGTGATTCTTACCAAGGAAAGAATCAACAACGTGGCAGGAGCAAGAACAAGGAAAAGAATGGTCAACAGAATAAGAGCAGAAGTAAATCAAGGAAGAGGGATATTGAATGCCATTATTGTCATAAGAAAGGACACATGAAGAAAGACTGTTATGCATTAAAGAATGCTAAAGGTAAAGGACAGAATGTTGATGGGCATGTTAAACAGTTACCTGCACCATCTACTTCGACTGTGAAGATTGAAGAAATTAATGCTATTTCTGATGATGCTGATGTGTTGACACTTGATAGTACTGTGCCATCTGAGGCACTTATGGCTGATTCTTTTTCCCACACCTGGCTGCTAGATTCTGGTGCTTCTTTCCATGTGACACCACATAGAGAATGGTTCTCTAATTATGCAGCAAAGTCTCTTGGTACCGTGAGATTTGGTGACTCTTACCAGTGTGATGTTGTGGGGATTGGAGATGTAGTTGTGCAGTTCATTGACGGTTCAAAATTTACTATGCATAATGTACGTCATGTACCTCAGTTATCACGTAGTTTGATGTCAGTTGGTCAACTTGATGACCTTGGTTACAAGGTGGTCTTCTATGCTCAGTCCTTTCGTATATCAAAGGGCAATATAGTTATTGCAAAAGGAAGGAAAGTTGGCTCACTTTACCCTTTATTTGTATCACAGAAAGAACACTTGTTAGCTGTTACTGAACAGCCTATGGCTTGTATTTGGCATGGTCGTTTGGGCCATATATCTCGTAGTAGAATGGAAAATCTTTCTCGTTCTGGCTACTTACCTGTGTTATCTTTCTCTGATTTTTCATTTTGTGAGCATTGTCAATATGGAAAGCAAACCAGAAATGTGCATAAAACGCACATTGACTCTTCAATTCAGCCTTTAGATCTTGTTCATACAGATGTGTGTGGTCCTATGCCCACTAGGTCCTTAGGTGGTTCTCTTTACTTTGTCACTTTCATAGATGATGCTACTAGAAAAGTCTGGGTATATCCTATCAAATCGAAGGATGATGTATTCCCTACTTTTAGAAAATGGCTTGCTTCAGTTGAGACTGAAAAAGGAACTAAGCTTAAGGCTTTACGTTCAGATAATGGGGGTGAGTATACCTCACATGAATTCAGCCTTTTCTGTCAGTGTAGAGGGATTCGTAGAGAGTTTACAGCTCCTTATACCCCAGTACAGAATGGTGTAGCTGAGAGGATGAATAGAACTATTCAAGATAGAGTAGTCTCTATGTTGCATCATGCAAACCTCTCACAAGGTTTTTGGGCAGAAGCAGTATTGACTGCAGTTCATGTGATTAACCTTTCACCTAGTACTGCCAAAGGTCTGAAAGTGGCACAAGAGTTATGGACAGGGAAACCACCATATTATGATCATCTTCGAGTTTTTGGGTGTGAAGCATATGTTCATATACCCAAGAATCTTAGACAGAAGTTGGACCATAAGTCAAAGAAATGCATTTTTCTTGGATATGGTCGAGAAGGACAATTTGGATATCGCTTATGGGATCCTGAAACACGGTCAGTGATCAGAAGTAGTGATGTCATTTTTAATGAGTCTAAGATGCATAAACAACCCATTAAGGAGGTTGAAGTGAGAAGAGTGGTGTTTGAGGATACTAGTCCTCCGGTTAGCATGCATAAAAATGCTGCACATAGGGATGTTCAAGAGAATGTCCATTCAGATCAGTCTGCACATGTTCTTGTTCAGCAACCATTGAGACGTTCTGCACGTGTCTCATATCCACCTGATAGATATGTTCCAGGTTTAGATTTTGTTATGCTAACAGATGCCGGTGAGCCCTCTTGCTACAAAGAGGCTATGCAGACAGAGGATCATGTCAAGTGGGAGCGTGCCATGAAGAGTGAGTTGGATTCTATTCACAAGAATGGTACTTGGGACTTAGTACCTTTGCCAAAGGGCAGGAAAGCTTTACCATGTAAATGGGTATATAAGCTGAAATTCACATCAGATAGTGCTTCTCCAAAATATAAAGCACGACTTGTTGCAAAGGGTTTTAAGCAACAACATGGTGTTGATTTTGAGGAAATCTTCTCTCCAGTGGTCAAGATGACTACTTTGTGCATGTTGCTTGGATTCGTTGCAATGGAGGACTTAGAGCTAGTCCAAATGGATGTGAAAACAGCTTTCTTGCATGGAGATCTTAAAGATGAGATCTATATGGAACAACCAAAGGGTTATGTAGTTCCTGGCAAGGAAAGTCTAGTTTGTAAGCTCAAGAAGAGTTTGTATGGACTTAAACAGTCTCCTAGACAATGGTACCAAAAGTTTGATGCTTTTATGAAGTCCCAAGGCTATTCTCGGAGCAATGAGGATCATTGTCTCTACACAAAGAGATGTTCTGATGGCAGCTTGATATGCTTGATACTTTACGTCGATGATATGTTGATTGCTGGGAAGTCCTCTTATGATTTGTCAATTCTCAAAAAGAAGTTGAGTCAGACATTTGATATGAAGGATTTGGGGGATGCCAAACATATTCTTGGCATGCGCATTACTCGTGATAGGAGTAAAAGATGCATATACTTGTCTCAAAGTGAGTACATATCCAAAGTACTTCACCGATTCAATATGCAGGGTGGAAAGGCATTGAGTACACCTTTACCCACATATGTGAAATTGAGCAAGGATGACTGCCCCAAATCAGATGAGGAAAAGGAATTCATGACCAAAGTTCCCTATCAGTCTGCTGTTGGTAGTCTCATGTATGCTATGGTAGCTACGAGACCAGACATTGCATTTGCAGTGGGAGTTGTGAGCAGATATATGTCTAATCCTGGCAAGAAACATTGGGAAGCGGTCAAAATGATTTTGAGATATCTGAGTGGCACTAAGGAAAAGTGTATATGCTTAGGTAGAGGGAAAGCATCCATTATTGGTTACACAGATTCTGACTATGCTGGGTGTGTAGACAATCGTAAGTCTACATCAGGGTACATTTTTCACTTTGCTGGAGGTGCTATCTCTTGGAGATCTCGTCTTCAAGAATGTACAGCTATTTCCACCACAGAAGCAGAGTATGTTGCAGCAAGTGAGGCATGTAAGGAAGCATTGTGGCTTTCTCGTCTTGCTTGTGATATGGGTTTGCCTCAGCATGTACCTCACTTGCTCAATGATAGTCAGAGTGCCATTGCTTTGGCTAAGAATCCGGTCTATCATGCAAAGACCAAGCATATTGAGGTGAGGTATCACTTCATTAGAGATTGCTTAGCCACTGAGAGCATTATTCTTGAGAAGGTTCACACTCGAGATAATGTTGCAGATGCTTTGACTAAAGCTCTACCACAGGATAGATTTCGACACTATTGTCACTTGATGGGGGTTACTTGATTCTTGATCTTACGCAATCACTTGTATACTGTGTAACATGCCCATCAGGTGGGAGGTATAGTTTGTATACTTACACTCAGGTACTCTTTATCATTCTTTCTTTTTTCTCCCATAGTTACTCTGGCCATATTGGCCTTTAGTGGGAGATTGTTACCGTTAGTGTCCATGTGAAAGGCCAAATGGCCATCGGACACTTCTTTGTATATGTTCTTTAATAAAACATATAGTGGCCTGGTCAGTCACGGACGGTAAGTTCGACCGCATTTGTAAGACCTAAGAAGTCTGTCTTCGTGCTCCCTGTGTACTGTGTTTTCTGCGTATTCTACAGCCTCTGTGCGGAGTACTGTGTGCGGCGTCAAGAGCTCTCGAGAAGGAGCTCTCGAGAAGGAGAGTGCAGCACGGTGCATCGCCATCGAAATACTTCAATTATTGCTTCTGGCATTTTATGTCGTGGGCTGTATAAGCTCATAGACTATGAAAGATCTGTGAATGATTCGGCATGTGCAGTTCATGATTCTCAGGCTATGTCAGATGCAAAGCTTTGGCATGCACGCTTTGGTCATCTGAATTTTGTGTTGATATATTTAGGTAGTGATGTGTGTGAACACTCTAGGACCGTCGGGGCACTTTTTTCCCTCTTTAGGAGGTTTTTTTCCCCCGGCTTGTATATACGCCTATTGCCCTAATGGGCTACTTATCTTTGTACATTCTCTAGTAATACATTCAGTATTGTGTGTTTGTGCTCCAAGCTTCTTCTTCTTCCTTGTGTTGTTCGCGTGCTTCCGCAGACGTCTATCTCCAACAATTGGTATCAGAGCAGGTCGTCGCTTCTTCTAGGGCGCCGTCGACACTCCTCCGCTTGCAGTCTCAGTTTCGCACGAAATTTGGTGAGCATACTCAGGGTGTTTTCAAGATCAAAACAGCTTTGATCTGTGGTGCCGAAATCGCGATCTGAGCTCGTTTCGGCCTCCGAACGCACTATCACAGTGCTTGTGCAGGCTATTTCATCCTTTTGTGCCAAAGGTATATACCAGTTTCTGTTCGCCAGTTTAAGCGTCTCGAAGTCTGCTACAGGTCTAGCAGAACTCGTCTGGGCAGTTCTGTTCAACTTTTTGAGATACAGTCAATTTTCTGCATCAAGGTATTTTAGTCACCGGCCATGGCTGAAAGCAGCGATGTATTCCGTATGTTGGCTGTTGAGGATAAGTTGGATGGTACCAACTACCCATTATGGGCTTATATGATGCGACACGTACTGGTTGCAAAAGGATTATGGAACATTGTGCAGGGTGTTGAAAGACGTCCTGTTACACTTGTAACGACAGGTACTACAAATACAGGTGTTGGAGCTGATGAAGATGGTGTCGAAGATGATATTCCGCAGATTCCTGTTCGTGCTGCTGTTTCTGTTGCACCTACTGCAGAGCAGATTCGTTGGGATGGCAGAGATGCCCAAGCACATGCATTGATAGCTTTGTCTGTCAAACGTGCCATTATTCCTCACATTCGCTCCTGCATAACAGCAAAGGATGCTTGGGATACACTTACCACTTTGTACCAGGCTAGGAATGAGGCTCGTGTTGCTTACCTCCGAAAACAGTTGGAGAGTGAGCACATGAATGAAGGTGATTCTATGGACAGTTTTCTTACAAACATCAAAGACCTAAAGGAACAATTGATTTCTGTTGATGAGGTTATACCAGATAGCTCACTTGTGCAGACCGTTCTGAATGGTCTTCCTGATTCATATCAGATTTTTGCCTCTACTCTTCGGTTGATGATGAAAGGCAATCCGAATGCCTTGTCATTTGAGGAATTAGTCTCTGTTTTGTTGCAAGAAGATCAGTCCAGGCAGAACAGGTCCATTATGCGTGTTGCAAATCAAGCTTTCCTGGCTAGTCAGAAGGGCAAAGGAAAATGGAGCTCTTCTACTAGTAAGCAGAAATCTGCAAATGCTGCACAATTGAAGAACCACGATAAAGATGAGAAGAAATCAGAAAAGCAGAAACTGTTCTACAAGTACTGTAAAGGAAATGATCATATTATAAAGAACTGTCCAAAACTGGCTGCTAAAGAGGCAAAGAAGAAAGAGGCTGGAATGGTTGTTATAGAGGCCTCTACACCAAAAACACAGTCTGCAAATCTTGTGCAGGAAGAAGAATGGGCGTTTACTATTGTCTGCAGTTTTGACCCATCTTCTCATGATCAATGCATGTCTGCAGTAGACTCAGATGTTTGGTACTTTGACAGTGGAGCGACCAAACATATTACCTCGCAGCGTAGTTTCTTCTCTTCACTCGAGCCTGCCCCTACAGGGAATATTGTCACATGTGCCAATAACTCATCTTATCCTGTTATGGGAGTTGGTAAGATCATTCTGACTACTGCTGATGGTAGTTCTTTCACTTTGTCACATGCTTTATTTGTGCCAGGGATCAAAAAGAACCTGTTATCAGTTTCTGCATTAGCCAAGATTGGCTTGGTTGTGAAATTCGTTGATGACAGGTGTACAGTCCATGATCTCTCAAATGGCGATGTGATTATTGCTTCTGGCATTTTATGTTGTGGGCTGTATAAGCTCATAGACTATGAAAGATCTGTGAATGATTCGGCATGTGCAGTTCATAATTCTCAGGCTATGTCAGATGCAAAGCTTTGGCATGCATGCTTTGGTCATCTGAATTTTGCTAGTTTGCTACGCTTGCAGAAATCTGAAATGGTGTCCTCTTTGCCCAAATATGAGGCTCCTGGAAAACATGTTTGTGAAGGTTGTATTTTGGGCAAAATGCAACGTTCTTCCTTTCCAAAAGATGGTTCAGTTCGGGCTACGCAGAAATTGCAACTTGTACATAGTGATGTATTTGGTCCTATGCAGACACCCTCTTTTGGAAATTACCTTTACTTTGTGACTTTCATTGATGATTTTTCCAGGCATGCATGGGTATATCCACTCAAAGCAAAGTCCGAAGTGTTCATGTGCTTCAAACAGTTTTTGGTTTTGGCTGAAAATCTGTCAGCATGTAAAATGGGCACCCTCCGTTCCGATCGAGGGGGGGAATATATGTCTTCAGATTTTAATGCATTTCTGGTTGTGCGTGGGATAAAACACCAATGTACAGTGCCGTATACACCTCAACAGAATGGAGTTGCTGAACGAAAGAACAGGTCACTCATGGAGATGGCGAGGTGCATGGTCAAAAGTCAGGCTTTACCACATAGTTTCTGGCTTGAGGCTGTCATGTGTGCAGCATATGTACTGAACAGGTGTCCCACTAAAGCGTTGCAGTCTATCACTCCATATGAGGCTTGGCATGACCGCAAGCCATCCGTTGCTCATCTGCGTGTTTTTGGTTGTTTGGCATATGCATTAGTGCCTGAACAACATCGTAGAAAATTGGATGATAAGGCAGTAAAATGTATTTTTGTTGGGTACAGTTCTAAAAGTAAAGGCTATCGTCTGTATCATCCACAGACTAAACGCATTCTGGTTAGCCGTGATGTTGTCTTTGTGGAAGATGCTATCCAGCCATTATTTTCATGTACTAAGGAGACATCTGTTAGCTCCAAAGACATGTATGATACTTTGATGCCTCTTTTTAGAGGTAGACAGGCTAGTGTTGGTCCTAATGAGGCAACTTCTCAGCCTTTGCAGGTTTCATATGATGATGGAGATCATTCCATTTCTGATGCAGATTTAAATGATGCACTTGTTGATGAGAGAGCTGATATTGAGCAAGCAAAAACTATGCCAAAATGGCTGGTGCAAACTTTGCGTGACAGCAAATTAGATGCACCTTTGTCATATCGTACTCGTTCAGGCTCTCATAGTGCCTCCTTTGCATCAGATTGCTATGCTATGGCTGCATCTAGTCTCTATGATGAGAATGAGCCTGTTTCTTTTGATGAAGCACAAAATTCAGAAAATTGGATGGCTGCTATGCAATCTAAATATGATGCTATAATGCAGAATGGTACATGGTCTTTATGTGACTTGCCTCTTGGCAAGAAGGCCATTTGCACTAAGTGGGTATACAAGCTGAAGCGTAAACCTGATGGTACAGTTGACAGGTATAAGGCTAGGCTTGTTGCAAAGGGTTATGCACAGGAAAGAGGCATTGATTTTGATGAGATCTTTGCACCTACATGCCGTATGACTACTGTTCGGAGCATTTGTGCACTTGCAGCCCATCATGGTTGGAATGTACATCAGTTGGACATTAAAACAACATTTTTGAATGGTGACTTGCATGAAGAAGTGTATGTTTTCAGCCCCGTGGCTTTGTGCAGAAAGGGCATGAAAACCAGGTTTGCAGGTTAAAGAAGGCATTATATGGTTTAAAGCAAGCACCACGTGCTTGGTATGAGAAGATACATGCCTATCTGATTGCACATGGTTTTGAGAACAGTCCAATTGAAAGCACCTTATATGTTAAACGTGCTAATGATGTGCTTCTGATCATTGTTGTCTATGTTGATGACATGCTGCTCACTGGTCCTATTGAGACACATATTGCTAATTTTAAGACTGATTTGCATGCCTCATTTGAGATGTCTGATTTGGGGCATTTGCATCACTATTTGGGCATTCAGTTTATGCAAGTTGATGGTGGAATGGCTTTGTGTCAAACGAAATATATTGACACATTATTGCAGTGTTTTGGCCTTGAAGACTGTAAGCCTATTGCCACTCCTATGGAGACAGGTTTACGATTGAGTCTTCATGATGCTGGAGATGCATTTGATGCTATACTCTATAAGCAGGCTGTTGGATGCTTGATTCACTTATGCATTACTCGGCCAGATATTCAGTTTGTTGTCTCACAGATGAGCAGGTTTATGCATTGCCCAGGAGTCACACATTGGAAAGCGGTTAAGCGCATCTTTTGCTACTTGAGTGGTACTCGGCTACTTGGGTTGTTTTATCCCAAGGGGGGATCACTACCGCCAGATTTGCATGCTTTTTCTGACTCAGATTGGGCTGGTTGCTATGACACTCGTGTGTCCACCAATGGTTTTTGCTTCATGCTTGGTAGCTCATGTATATCTTGGTTGAGCAAGAAGCAGCCTACTGTGGCCACTTCCAATTGTGAGGCTGAGTATAGGGCAGCTTTCACAGCGACTGTTGAGTGTGTGTGGCTCAGACGCTTTATGGCTGATTTGGGTGTTGGCCAGTCTTCTGCCACCACCATCTTCACTGACAGTCAGAGCGCATTGGCAATTGCGAGGAACCCTGTGTTCCATGCTCGCACTAAGCACATTGAGATGCATTATCACTATGTCAGGGAGAGGTTCTCTGCTGGGGAGATCAGCTTGGCATATGTGCCCACGCAGGAGAACATTGCAGACCTTTTCACGAAGGCTCTGCCTAGGGAGAAGTTTGAAGCTTTCCGCAAAGCTTTGGGCTTACTTCCTTTTGTGGAGTGATTTCCAATAGTGATGTCTGTGGTCCTATGCAGACACCCTCTTTTGGGAATTACCTTTACTTCGTGACTTTCATCGATGATTTTTCTAGGCATGCATGGGTATATCCATTGAAGGCAAAGTCCAAAGTGTTCATGTGCTTCAAACAGTTTTTGGTTTTGGCTGAAAATCTATCAACATGTAAAATGGGCACCCTTCATTCTGATCGAGGGGGGAAATATATGTCTTCTGATTTTAATGCATTTTTGGCTGAACATGGGATAAAACATCAGTGTACAGTGCCGTATACACCTCAACAGAATGGAGTTGCTGAACGAAAGAACAGGTCACTCATGGAGATGGCGAGGTGCATGGTCAAGAGTCAGGCTTTACCACATAGTTTCTGGCTTGAGGCTATCATGTGTGCAGCATATGTACAGAACAGGTGTCCCACTAAAGCGCTGCAGTCTATCACTCCATATGAGGCTTGGCATGACCGCAAGCCATCTGTTTCTCATCTACGTGTTTTTGGTTGTTTGGCATATGCACTAGTGCCTGAACAACATTGCAGAAAATTGGATGATAAGGGAGTAAAATGTATTTTTGTTGGATACAGTTCTGAAAGTGAAGGCTATCGACTGTATCATCCACAGACTAAACGCATTCTGGTTAGCCGTGACGTTGTCTTTGTGGAAGATGCTATTCAGCCATTGCTTTCATGTACTAAGGAGACATCTGTTAGCTCCAAAGACATGTATGATACTTTGATGCCTCTTTTTACAGGTGGACAGTCTAGTGCTGGTCCTAATGAGGCAACTTCTCAACCTTTGCAGGTTTCATATGATGATGCAGATCATTCTATTTCTGATGCAGATTTACATGATGCACTTGTTGATGAGAGAGCTGATATTGAGCAGACAAAAACTATGCCAAAATGGCTGGTGCAGACTTTGCGTGACAGCAAATTAGATGCACCTTTGTCATATCGTACTGGTTCAGGCTCTCATAGTGCCTTCTTTGCATGAGATTGCTATGCTATGGCTGCGTCTAGTCTCTGTGATGAGAATGAGCTTGTTTCTTTTGATGAAGCACAGAATTCAGAAAATTGGATGGCCGCTATGCAATCTAAATATGATGCTATAATGAAGAAATGGTCTTTATGTGACTTGCCTCCTGGCTAGAAGGCCATTGGCACTAAGTGGGTTTACAAGCTGAAGCGTAAACCTGATGGTACAGTTGACAGGTATAAGGCTAGGCTTGTTGCAAAGGGTTAAGCACAGGAAAGAGGCATTGATTTTGATGAGACCTTTGCACCTACATGCCGTATGACTACTGTTCGGAGCATTTGTGCACTTGCAGCCCATCATGGTTGGAATGTACATCAGTTGGACATTAAAACAGCATTTCTGAATGGTGACTTGCATGAAGAAGTGTATGTTTTTCAGCCCCGTGGCTTTGTGCAGAAAGGGCATGAAAACCAGGTGTGTAGGTTAAAGAAGGCATTATATGGTTTAAAGCAAGCACCACGTGCTTGGTATGAGAAGATACATGCCTATCTGGTTGCACATGGTTTTGAGAACAGTCCAACTGAAAGCACCTTATATGTTAAGCGTGCTAATGATGTACTTCTGATCATTGTTGTCTATGTTGATGACATGCTGCTCACTGGTCCTATTGAGAAGCATATTGCTGATTTCAAGGCTGATTTGCATGCCTCATTTGAGATGTCTGATTTGGGGCATTTCCAACACTATTTGGGCATTTAGTTTATGCAAGTTGATGGTGGAATGGCCTTGTGTCAAACGAAATATATTGTTTTGGCCTTGAAGACTGTAAGCCTATTGCCACTCCTATGGAGACAGGTTTACGATTGAGTCTTCATGATGTTGGAGATGCATTTGATGTTGTTCTCTATCAGCAGGCTGTTGGATGCTTGATTTACTTATGCATTACCCGGCCAGATATTCAGTTTGCTGTCTCATAGATGAGCAGGTTTATGCATTGCCCAGAAGTCACGCATTGGAAGGCGGTTAAGCGCATCTTTCGCTACTTGAGTGGTACTCGGCGACTTGGGTTGTTTTATCCCAAGGGGGGATCACTAGCGCCAGATTTGCATGCTTTTTCTGACTCAGATTGGGCTGGTTGCTATGACACTCGTGTGTCCACCAGTGGTTTTTGCTTCATGCTTGGTAGCTCATGTATATCTTGGTTGAGCAAGAAGCAGCCTACTGTGGCCACTTCCAGTTGTGAGGCTGAGTATAGGGCAACTTTCACAGTGACTGTTGAGTGTGTGTGGCTCAGACGCCTTATGGCTGATTTGGATGTTGGCCAGTCTTTTGCAACCACCATCTTCACTGACAGTCAGAGCGCATTGGCAGTTGCGAGGAACCCTGTGTTCCATGCTCGCACTAAGCACATTGAGGTGCATTATCACTATGTCAGGGAGAGGTTCTCTTCTGGGGAGATCAGCTTGGCATATGTGCCCACACAGGAGAACATTGCATTCAGTATTTTGTGTTTGTGCTCCAAGCTTCTTCTTCTTCCTTGTGTTGTTCGCGTGCTCTTGCAGACGTCTAACTCCAACACGGTAAATATAATCATAGGAGATACTATTCTAGGGTCAACACATCCTATTTCATGAGGATAAAGAGAAAAAGCTTTACCATGTTTTCTAATCATTTCACGAAACAATTCACGTTCAGTAAGCAATAAAAAAGAATCTTCATTTCCTATTTTAATCAATTTAATAGTTTCATCAGTAAATTTATGTCCTATTCTTGAAATATCACGTAAGATGGGATCATTAGCTACTTGTTTTATTTTTTGGTCACTTCCTTCAGGTAAAGCGTGAGCTACAGGTTTCACTTTTTTATCTATTGTTTTATACTTTGTATTAATTTTAGCTTCATGAAAATCATAAACAAATTTTAAAAGTAAATCATATTCATTTAATGAGTTTAAAAGAATAACATGTAATAATTTTTCATCATGTAAGATCTCATTAATTTCTTCAAATAAAGTAGAAGAAAAAGAAGTTTCAATTACATTTTCAATATTTTCATTTTTAGTCATTTATCCTTTATCTTTAAAATATTTTTTATGTTTTTTCATTATTTTTCTAGGAATATCTTTACTATTTAAAATTTGTAATTTTGAAGATGTAAAATAAACATAAAAATTTTCTATTTTATGTACACAATTATGCAAGATTTCAAACCGGTTACCATTGTTGTCCCGCTCAACAATGGTCTCTAGTAAAAATTTTGATCAAAATATGTTCAAGAATCACTAAGAGGCAGATGACTCTCGTGCATCTTCTCTTGTGATTTTATAGGTGTTTTCCTAATTTGTTCTCTATTTCTAATATGGTTTGGGTTAACAGTCATTACTTGTAAGGATTGTAAGTCATCTTTTGATCTAAATCTTGCATACGCAGAGCCATCTTCCATTATTTTTGTTTCCATACGAGTTTCACAGATAAAAGGTTGTCCTAAGATGATTTCATAAGAACAGTTATCTTGTATGAAAAAGTGAAATGTTTCACTTATTCCACCTATTAAAATTGGAATGTTGGCACATGCTCCTAAAAGTGCACCACAACCGTTGTCTGTTGTTCTCATAATCCACCCATACTGTTTATCTATAGGCCATCTAAATTTATCATATAATTCTTTTGATATTACGTTTATTTCTGAACCTGAATCTAGTAAAGCTAAAGCTGTACAAGAATTTTTCCTATCTCCTAAATTTAGTTTAATTTCAGGTGTTCCCCTGGCCCAAAAACTCTTTTTGTAATTGCTTTCAGATTTTTCCTATATATTATCTAGAAAAATTGGTCCTAAAAAATTTTTATTAACGTATCCTTCACTTTCGTCCTCATCATCAAAATCAGAAGAAAAGGAATCTTCAGAAATATGAGTTACATCTACATTGTCATGCGTTTCAATATCAATATTTAATGGAAATCTTTTTCTTTTAATCATTTTAATAAAGTTATCTTTAAATTCTAATTTAGCTATAGTAAATAATTGTTCAAGTGACATAGTCACTTGACTTTTTAAAAGAATATCATACAGTATTTCTTTTGTGTCATTTTTTTGTTCAAGTTCTGAAGTTATAATAGCTTTTGGAATTCTTTTTGGCTTCTTTGTTTTTGCCTCATTTTTATATGTTTCTTCATTAGTCTTTGAATCTAATTCACTAGGTTTGTTTGATGTCTCAGTTTGTTTGCCCTCCCTTATATCTCTTCTTTTCTGCTCATTTGAATTTAAATTTGTATTTTCATTAAATTGCACATTTTTAGGTTCTTTTCTCAATTGTTTTCTAGTTACTCTTTGATTAGTTTCATCTAAATCTTGAGTTTCATCTCTTTTTCTCTTTTCTTCCACATTTGCTATATGTGAAAAAATAGAGAAATTACCTATAGGTGAGTTCCATGTTGTTTTGTTCATTATATCATCTCTAGCTTTTATAAATGCTTCTATTGAATAATTTTTTGTTTCATTTGATGTTTCATCATCTAGATCACTTTCATCGCATTCTAATCCAACCTCGGATGAGCTTCTTTCTGCCTCAGATATATTTTCATATAGTTTTTGCATTCGACCTTTTCCCCAATTTACAGCTAGTGGGAGGTGGGTGCAATAATCACATAGTTTTTTATCAATATCAATTACTAATTTTCTTTCTTTTGCCTCTTTTAAAGACTCACAGGCATAAGATATGTTCATAGGAGTCACACCAAACACATCGTCGGGTGGGTGCGCCTCTTCGTTCATTATTGTGAGCTACTAGTTGATTCATTAGAGGTGCTATAGGTATAGGATTCATTTGTGGGGCATGAGTAAACTGAGGTCCTAAAATTGTTCTATCTTGACTAGTTAAAGAATGAACTGTGTTTTGAAGTGTAGCCACTTCTTTAGATATGTTCGTATGCATCTGCATCATATTATCTAGTTTATTAAATAGAATTTCAAACTGTAACTCACTAGGCACTTTAGATGTTGATGTTTGTTCAGTTGTACTAGAGTTTATATTAATTTTAGGATTTTGAGTAGTTGGTCCTACTGTTGGAAAACTTAAATTCATATCATATAATAATGATTGCCTCTGTTTCGTTTGTGCTACTACTTGTTTTAAAACCACCCAGTCCTCCATTAAACCATATCTTTTCCCAAGTTCTTCTAGTCTTCTTTCTACTTCACTTCTAATGTATGTAGGTAAAACTTTTAGGAAATAAAGAACTATATCTGGTGTAAGAGCAATCTTATCTTGCTCAGGCAATTGTGAAAATCTCTTCATAAATTCTCCATGTAATTGTTTAAGAGATATTTGGGTTTTTGGCGTGCTAAGCCACTTCATAAATCCCTCCCTATTGTGTTGACTATAATCTTCTAAGTAAAATTGTTTATGCATTTGTTTTTTAAATTCTTCCCACTCAAGTGCTTTATGAGGTTCTATTACACTAATGGTTGAACCTATTGCAAGTCTTACTAAAAATGTTACCCATTTAGTTACTGGTAAACCATGTAGTTTCACTAGGTCTTCAAAAGTGTCTAAATAATTAGTTGTGTTAACTCCAGTGAATTTACCTTTTCCTTTTAGCATAGCTTCAACTACTTTTTGTCCTTGGGTTTCTGACATCATATTTCTAAATAACTCATCCATTTTATTCTGTATGTTAGAACTAGACTTAAGTTTTTTAATATAATCCTTAATTTCTTCTTGCACTTTAGTTTTTTGTTCTCTTACCAAACTAACTAAATTGTTTGGTTCCAGTTTTACTTAAGTTTAAAACCTTTAAATAATTCTTGAAAAATAGATACTAATTTTCAAATGAAAATTCTTGTTGAATTTTCATCCTAAACTTGTGCTAATCTAACAATCCTTAATAATTTAATGAAAACTAGATACTAACTTTTCAAATAAATTTCTTTTTGAATTTTTAAACTAGAATCGTACTAATCAAACAATCCTAAATAGATACTAACTTTCAAATGAAAATTCTTTTTGAATTTTAAATCTAGCAATTCCTAATAGTTTAAGTTCTCTTAAAATCCTACTTAAATAGCAACAAATAGATGCAAGTTTAGAAAATATACCTGACAGTTGGTGCAGAAGCTAGAGTGCATGTGAAATTTTCAAGTTACATTTGTTGAGCAATAAATGCCTAATACAAAGAATCTAAGTGTTGTGTGTGCAAACGTATTTCTTCAAGTACTTGATGGTAAGGGTGAAGAGATGAGGTTCACGACTTGCCTATTCCCGTGGAGGCACTCAGAGCATAATCTCAGCCCTCAACAACTAGGGAATTACAAGGTTTGTGATTTCTGCCGCTGCAAGATGACCACCTCAAGCTGCTGCAACCACGTAGCCTAAACCAAGCTAATGCATATGCAAGAAAAGGAAATGAGTTTGTACCTGTCCTGTTGTGCCGTTGTTCACGTCGGGTTCAAATATGGGAGCGATTTGCGACGACTCGCAGATCAATTCAATCGTCTCGCTAACAGTGCACGCAGGGTGACTATGCAGAACAAGTATAATTTTTCCTAAGGTCCGTAGGGTAAAGCATTTCTATATCTTTCCACTGCGTCAAAATAGGATGGTAAGATTAATTTCTCACTAACTACTTGATCTTTAATGGTTTCAGTTATGTTTAAATCTTCTTGAGAATTAACAATGTTTCTAGCTACAGATGGTGGAAAAAGATCTTCACTATCTTCAGTACTAGGTGGAACATAGGAAATTAATGGCAATGTTCTAGATAAACTACGATCAAATTCTCTTGTATGCAAAGTTTCTTCTACTATTTTATCTTTAACTAGTTCTTCAATTTCTTCAACTGGACTAGGAAATAATATTTCAAAGGTAGATGGAGGTAAGAAGTTATTACTAGTTGAAGCCTCTTCAAACATAAAGATGAAATGAAACTAGATTACTGATTGATTTCCTATACAAAGCTATAAGATTATGTTCATAAAACTGATATCCTATACAAGCTAAACAATAGATATTGCTAAGAAAATTCTTTCACACTTCAAATCTTCAGTTTGTCTTCAACAGGGTTGCAATTCATCTGAAAAATCACATGAGAAATATTAGTAAGCTTTTATAAAAGATTAAACACTCATTTAAATCTTAACATATTAAAAAACTTTGTTTAATATAAGATAATTAACACATATAGATATATAAGTACATTCATTTATTTTGATTTGCAATAAAATAATTCATTCATACATTACTTTAGCATTCATCAAATAATTCATATATATACATAGCTTCATATACTTATACATATTCATACATATTACATATGCTAACATACATCACAAGCATACATGTATACTAACATGCATAAATGAACATGTATACATAACATACATGCACTAACATAAATGATCATGCACACTAACATACATGCATAAACATACATAACTCACATACATACATGCTTATGCATTAATGAACATGCATACAAAACATGCACTAACATAACTCTCATGCATACATGCACATGCAGAAATGGACATGCATTCATATCATGCAAACATAAATTACATGCACACATACACATGCATAAATGAACATGTAAACATAACATGCACTAACATAACTCTCATGCATACATGCACATGCATAAATGGACATGCATTCATATCATGCAAACATAAATTATATGCACACATACACATGCATAAATGAACATGTTAATATAACATGCACTAACATAACTCTCATGCATACATGCACATGCATAAATGAACATGCATACATGCATGACATACACACATGCATAAATAACTTACACTAGCACACATATGCATAAACGTACATATACATGCATACATAACTTATACTAACACACATATGTATAAACATACATATACATGCATACATAACTTATACTAACACACATATGTATAAACATACATACACATGCATACATAACATATATACACTAACATAACTCATATGCATACAACACATGCATAAATGAACATGCATACATGCACATGCACTAGCAACCACACATGATATGCTAAACAAAATCATATGCATACATGCACATGCATTAATGAACATGCATACATGCACATGCACTAGCAATCATGCATGAACATACATGCACTAACATACCTAACATGCACTAACATGCCTAACATGCACTAACATACCTAACATGCACTAACATGGGTACAACATTTACTAAACATTTTTAATAAGTTTCTATCAAACTAAGGGTTGAAGAAGCTTGGATTAAGGGTAAGAAAGGAAAGGATAAGTGAAGATAAAATAGGGTAATTATTTGGATAAAGAGAAGTTGGAAGGAATAATGAATTCTTTGGAAGAGAATAAGGCTAAATTGCTTCTTCTTTTTGCTAACCCGTGAACACACAAAAAACATTAGGATAACAATTCATACATTTAATATGTAACCAATCTAATTAATTCAACACACACACACATACATAAATAAATACATATACATTCACACACATACATAAATAAATACATATACATTCATACATATATATATAAACATAAACTTTTATAAATAATATTTATTTCATATATATTTGAATATATAATTAATAAATAATATTTATATTAACTACTAAAATAACACTTATAAAATCTCATTATATAAACATAAAAAAGAAATAAGATTCTTAATATTAAAAAAAAATAAAAAAGAAAAAAAAACTCTTTCTCTCTCTCTCTCTCTCTCTCTCTCTCTCTCTCTCTCTCTCTCTCTCTCTCTCTCTCTCTCTCTCTCTCTCTCTCTATTTCTCTCTCTCTCTAGTGACGGACAGCCCCGCTGCAGGGAAAAGAGGAGGGAAAAGGAGGAAAAATTAAAGAAGCATAAAAATAAAATAAAGGAAAAGAAAAAAAATAAAAAATCTTTATCTCGCTCTCTCTCGCTTTCTCTCTCTCTCATTCTCTCTCTCTATTTGTGCCATCGGCTGCATCCGCTAGCTACAGGGACAGAGGAAGGAAAGGAGAACAGTTTAAAAAAGAAAAAGAAAGATCACGATAAAACAAAATAATAAAAATAAAATAAATAAATAAAACTATAATCAATACTTTCTCTCTCTCTCTCTCTCTCTCTCTCTCTCTCTCTCTCTCTCTCTCTCTCTCTCTCTCTCTCTCTCTCTCTCTCTCTCTCTCTCTCTCTCTCCCTCCCTCCCTCCCTCCCTCCCTCCCTCCCTCCCTCCCTCCCTCCCTCCCTCCCTCCCTCCCTCCCTCCCTCCCTCCCTCCCTCCCTCCCTCCCTCCCTCCCTCCCTCCCTCCCTCCCTCCCTCCCCCCCCCCCCCCTCTCTCTCTCTCTCTCTCTCTCTCTCTCTCTCTCTCTCTCTCTCTCTCTCTCTCTCTCTCTCTCTCTCTCTCTCTCTCTCTCTCTCTCTCTCTCTCTCTCTCTCTCTCTCTCTCTCTCTCTCTCTCTCTCTCTCTCTCTCTCTCTCTCTCTCTCTCTCTCTCTCTCTCTCTCTCTCTCTCTCTCTCTCTCTCTCTCTCTCTCTCTCTCTCTCTCTCTCTCTCTCTCTCTCTCTCTCTCTCTCTCTCTCTCTCTCTCTCTCCCCTCCCTCCCTCCCTCCCTCCCTCCCTCCCTCTCTCTCTCTCTCTCTCTCTCTCTCTCTCTCTCTCTCTCTCTCTCTCTCTCTCTCTCTCTCTCTCTCTCTCTCTCTCTCTCTCTCTCTCTCTCTCTCTCTCTCTCTCTCTCTCTCTCTCTCTCTCTCTCTCTCTCTCTCTCTCTCTCTCTCTCTCTCTCTCTCTCTCTCTCTACTACGCGTGCAGTGCTATTGCGCCGCCAGTAGAGAAAGAGAGGGAGAGGGAGGGAGAAAGAGATCATTAATAAAGAAGGGAGAGGGAGAAAGAAAAGGACAAAGGAAGAACAATAAAGAAAGGATAGAAAAAAAGGAAATGGGAGGATAAAGGAAAAAGAAGAAGAAAACATAAATTGAAGGCAAAAGAAAAAAAACACCTCTCCTTTTTCTCTGCACCATCAGAATCTTAAAGCAAAAAGCTTTGCTATGAATTAAATAAATGACAAAAGCAAGAGAGATGGACTTCTCTCTCCTCCTACCAGAGGACAGTCATGGAAATATGTGCACAAATGACTATAGTCTAGAGCAAAGGAAAATAGAGTACCTGAAAAATCACATGAGTTGTGAATACGTACTCCCCTCTTTATATAGATGAGAGTAGCCCACCATAGCCCACATTTTCCCTAAGATAACTGATCCATGAAGCCTACATTTACTCCTCTTTAACTCAACAACACTCAACAAGAATTTAGGCGTGGGTTTTTCTTCTAGTTCTTTTCCCAAAAATTCACACAACTACTCAAATTAAATATTTACTTGACCATAGACTTTAGATTTAAATACAACCTTTCAATTCCTTTTTATTTATTTTAATCACTTTAAAATAAATACAAACCTTTAGAATAAATTAATTTAAACTCATCAATAAATTTAGTTGTTACCATAACCTTAGTGAAAATAATAACAATTAATAATTAACATATTTTTTATTTGAAAAAATTTGCTAAGGTTCCATTTATTATATTTTTCCTATTTATTAACTCATTTATAGACTAAAACCTACTTAATTAATCTATTAAACTAATCTTCTAACCTTCCATAACCCTCTAAATATATTAACTAACCTTTAATTAACCTTGAAACTAAGCTTGAACCCTATAAAACATGATCAAAACCTTAAATACCCTTTCATTTACTTTCAAAACATATTCAAACCCTTGATTTTTTATCTATACCCTTAATTATATTAGAAAACACCTAGATAAATACTTCCCATCTTGATATTAATCATCAAACTTCTTGTCCTACAAATCAAACATTAGTCAAAATTATCATAATTTAACCAAACTTATTCCAATCAATTAATCTTTTAATTTTTGTAATATTTTAAGAGTAATAAATTCTTTCCGACATCCGCCCCCACTAAACCTGTACATCGTCCCGATGGGCCAACCTGCAGATTCAAGTGGAACATATCAAATTCTTTTGAAAATAAGGTTTAAATTTTTCATAAGTTTTATTTTATCATGCATTCATACTTTGTGCAATTAAAAAGATTAGTACACTTCATTTTTAAAAAAAACAAAGTAGATATAATTCGTATAAATATCATGTTATATTTCTAAATCCACATTTAAACAAGCATTTATAAGAATAAATCATAAGTGCCATAGTCCTTCTGTTCATGTAACTTGTTTGGAATAAGTAACTTATCCTGCATAACAGCATATACCAAAACGTTTTTCATCAGTTAATAGAATTATATGCCTCCTACTTTTATTTCCTATGGTCTGACTCTCTATTCATTGCTTTTTTCATATCATTTTTCTTTTGCTTTATTACTTCATCCCAACTCAGCTTTTTATTTCTTTTTCACAAATCGGCCTATACCGAAATTGGGTGTGACTCCTGGACTTGTCCACCCGACCAAGTTTATTTCACTTGTCTACCAACCCGGCATAGCACACAACAAAACTATGTCAGCCCTACATGAAATCAACGTCAGCTCGTGGCTCTGATCACCCGACCAAAGTAACTCCACCCGCCTACCGACCCATGCAGGCGAATGACAACATAAAGGTTAGGCCTATGATGAAACTAGCATCAGCTCGTGGCCTTGATCACCCGACCAAGGTTGTTCCACCCGCCTACTAGCCCAACATAGCGCACCAACTACAAACACATACATATATGCTAGTTGGGTATGAAGTTTTATTTTTTTAATTTATTTAGAGGTGAGATCTCATAAGGAATAAATAGCAAAATACAAAAATCCCACTTACTAATGGATAAACTTTTCAGCATATACATGTATTCAAAATAAGGCTACCATTTCTTTCACAAGCTTCCATTTCCAAAATTTCTATTAAACTATCTGATTCAGTTCATATAAATACAAGTTTTCATGCTTCAATCATAAATATATCAGATATTTTTACATCTTAAAGTCTACTTGATTTTTTTTTAATAAATTTGAACATATCCTTTTAACACATGCAGTAATGCTATGCATATACACAAAAAATCAAAGAATCTTCATTTAAAACTTTTTCACCTGATTTTAAATAGATTTTCTTAATCATCATCTTCATCTTCATCAGCATCATCATCAACATTAATCTCGTCAATCTCATATTCTTCATTATTTCTCTTCTTAAACAGTTTAAGTCTTTTACCTGCAATCAAATTTCTCAATAAAGTACCATCAAATTCTCTAAGTTTAAATGTACCATTATCAAATAAAGTTACAACTACATACGGACCAAACCATCTTTTAATTAACTTTCTCCTAGCATCATATTGTGTATCAAAAGTACTATCATAAACTGATACCCAATCATCTACTTCTATAGTACGAGGTCTAAGTCTATGTTTTTTATCAAAATAGATTTTATTTTTAAGACGTGATTCTCTAACTTTTTGTATAGCTTCTTCGATCATTTTATGTCTTAGATTTAACTGCATAATCCTAATAGAAATCAGATCTTCACGAGTCATCTCATTATTCCACGGAAGTGTCTTCCATGAAATAATCTGGGTCTGGATAGGAAAAATCGGCTTCTAAGAGTACATTAGTTCTGCAGGCATAAATCCTGTAGATCTAGTATATGTCATCGTGTCTGCCCATAGTGCGAAAGGAAGGAATCTAGGCCACTGCGTTGTATCACCATTGCAGGCCTTAGAAATTGCCTTCACAATAGAGGAAACCCCGTTCAATCTTACCATTAGACTCCGGATTAGAAGCAGTAGTGAGAGATAGACGAATCCCATGCTGGTCAGAGAATTCTCTAGCCTCTCTAGCATCTAACTCACCCCTATCTGCTACTATCTTTTCTACATAGCCAAATCTAGAAATTACTTCTTCTAACAAAAATTTACATATGTTATAAGTAGTTTTAGTACGAAGAGCTCTACCCTCTAGATGATAAGTCAAGTCTTCCCTAGCTAAAACTATATATCTCATCCTATTTAAACCTTTAGGCATGGTCACTAAATCAACTACCCACTTGTAATGAATACAAGGAGGATAGGTAGGGTGAAGAGGTTCTCTGTGTCTAACTCACAAATGTACCTCACAAGTAGTACAAGAACTTACAAAGTCACGTATATTCACATACATACCCGGCCACTAATAAGCTTCTCTAATTTTATCATAAGTCGCATAGAAGCCTTTATGTCCTACCCAAAGAGTTTCATGCATTTCTATCATAACTCTATTTTGAAGATTTTTATTTCCTAAAACTCGCTGCGGATATTTAATTTTCTCTTTTGCATGACGCCAAATAAAACCATCCTTTAAAAAAAATAAATGCACGTTTCCTAATGTCTCTAAATCTATTAGCTGACCAAATATGTAATTGCTTCAAAGTGCTAAGATAATACCCTATATCATACCAAATTCCCTCATACTCATTTTCATTAAATTTTTCATACACATAAACATCAGAAATATAATTAATCACATTTAATTCAGTTTCAGTCATGTCATCATCTTCAAACTTAGCCCTAGAAAGCATATCTGCAACAGAGTTAGTTTTTCCAGAAATATGATTTAAAATAGGATTAATAAACTTAATATAAGATATCCACCTTAATATAGCTATATCTAGAGAAGAAAAATTAGTAATCATTCCTATTAATGCTAAACAATCTGTTTCTATTACTACATTAGCTCCTATAAAATACTCCTTATCAATTTTTAATGCAGTAATTAAACCCCATAATTCACGTTTTATTTTTGGATAACTCTTCTGAGCTTCATGTAAAATTTTAGCCCCGAATCTAATAGCGTATCTATTTCCCTCACCATTATCTTGTCCTATTACCCATCCTATTCCTATAGGACTAGTATCTACAGTTAGAATAATTGGTTTATTATTAGAATAATTTACACGTTTTAAAACAGGTGCATTAGAAAGTAAACTTTTTAATTTCTTCATTGCTTTAACATGAGTTTCAGTCCATTTAAATTTTCTATTTTTCCTAAGTAAATCATACAACGGATTAGCTACATGGGCATAATGCGGAATCCAAATAGCATAAAATACACATGCTCCTAACAAACATCTAACCTCACTAATGTTCTTACAAGTTTCAGATAATTTATTTATAGCGTCTACTTTTTGAGGATAAGGCCTACGACCATAGTAACCACATAAATGTCCTACAATTAAAACTTCATTAACTCCAAAAACTGATTTTTCTATAGAAAAAGTTAATCCTACTTCTTCAAATCTTTTAAGTATTTTCTCACAATCTAAAATATGATTAGATACAAATTTCCTACATCCTAAAGAATCTAATGTTTCATCTTTTTCTTTTTCTTCATTGCCTTTAATCAGAATATCATCTATAAACGGCATGGTCACATTAAGAATAAAATCATGAAGAACCATATTCATTGCATTCATCATATGTGCTACCGAATTTGTAGCTCCTTGAGGAAGAGTACACATACGAACTACTCCTAAAGGAGTCTTCATCGTAGTAATATCTCTACTCTCAGTAGCAAGCTGGAACTGATCATAACCTGAAAATAAATCACCCATAGAATAGATAGAATGCCCAGCAAAAGCTTCGGTAAATTCTCCTACAATAGGGCCGTTTCCCACATTGCTAATTGTAACTTTATTTACGGGTTGTAAGTCTTGGATAAATCTAAGCTTTCCATTCTTTTTAGGAACAGTAAACCATCTATTAGAATAAGGTGCGGAGGAAGGTTCTAAAATTTTCATATGCATCTTCTCCTTAAGCACTTTCATTAGCTCAGGTAAATGAGCCTTTGGAACTGGAATAGGGCGAAGATTCCAAGGTATATGGGCTACGTTAAATATAATCATAGAAGATACTATTTTAGGGTCAACACATCCTATTTCATGAGGATAAAGAGAAAAAGATTTACCATGTTTTCTAATCATTTCACGAAACAATTCACGTTTAGTAGGCAATAAAAAAGAATCTTCATTTCCTATTTTTATCAATTTAATAGTTTCATCAGTAAATTTATGTCCTATTTTTGAAATATCACGTAAGATGGGATCATTAGCTACTTGTTTTATTTTCTGGTCACTTCCTTCAGGTAAAGCTTGTGCTACAGGTTTCACTTTTTTATCGATTGTTTTATACTGTGTATTAATTTTAGCTTCATGAAAATCATAAACAAATTTTAAAATTAAATCATATTCATTTAATGAGTTTAAAAGAATAACATGTAATAATTTTTCATCATGTGAGGTCTCAATTTATGTACACAATTATGCAAGATTTCAAACCAGTTACAACTGTTGTCCCGTTCAACAATGGGCTCTAGTAAAAATTTTGATCAAAATATGTTCCAGAATCACTAAGAGGTAGATGACTCTCATGCATCTTCTCTTGTGATCTGATAGGTGTTTTCCTAATTTGTTCTCTATTTCTAATATGGTTTGGGTTAAGAGTCATTACTTGTAAGGATTGTAAGTCATCTTTTTATCTAAATCTTGCATATGCAGAGCCATCTTCCATTATTTTTGTTTCCATACGAGTTTCACAGATAAAAGGGTGTCCTAAGATGATTTCATAAGAATAGTTATCTTGTATGAAAAAGTGAAATGTTTCACTTATTCCACCTATTGAAATTGGAATGTTGGCACATGCTCCTAAAAGTGCACCACAACCGTTGTCTGTTGTTCTCATAATCCACCCATGTTGTTTATCTATAGGCCATCTAAATTTATCATGTAATTCTTTTGATATTACGTTTATTTCTGAACCTGAATCTAGTAAAGCTAAAGCTGTACAAGAATTTTTCCTATCTCCTAAATTTACTTTAATTTCAGGTGTTCACCTGGCCCAAAAACTCTTTTTGTAATTGCTTTTAGATTTTTCCTATATATTATCTGGAAAAATTAGTCCTAAAAAAATTTTATTAACGTATCCTTCACTTTCGTCCTCATCTTGAGAATCAGAAAATCTTTAGAAATATGAGTTACATCTACATTGTCATGCATTTCAGTATCAGTGTTTAATGGAAATCTTTTTCTTTTAATCATTTTAATAAAGTTATCTATAAATTCTAATTTAGCTATAGTAAATAATTGTTCAAGTGACATAGTCACTTGACTTTTTAAAAGAATATCATATAGTATTTCTTTTGTGTCATTTTTTTGTTCAAGTTCTGAAGGTAAAATAGCTTTTGGAATTCTTTTCGGCTTCTTTGTTTTTCCCTCATTTTTATATGTTTCTTCATTAGTCTTTGAATTTACTTCACTAGGTTTGTTTGATATCTCAGGTTGTTTGCCCTCCCTTATATCTCTTCTTTTCTGCTCATTTGAACTTAAATTTGTATGTTTATTAAATTGCACATTTTTAGGTTCTTTTCTCAATTGTTTTCTAGTTACTCTTTGATTAGTTTCGTCTAAATCTTGAGTTTCATCTCTTTTTCTCTTTCCTTCCACATTCGCTATATGTGAAAAAATAGGGAAATTATATATAGGTGAGTTCCATGTTGTTTTGTTCATTATATCATCTCTAGCTTTTATTAATGCCTCTATTGAATAATTTTTGGTTTCATTTGATGTTTCATCATCTAGATCACTTTCATCGCATTCTAATCTAACCCCGGATGAGCTTCTTTGTGCCTCATATATATTTTCATATAGTTTTTGCATTCCACCCTTTCCCCAATTTACAGCTAGTGGGAGGTGGGTGTAGTAATCACATAGTTTTTTATCAATATCAATTACTAATTTTCTTTCTTTTGCGTCTTTTAAAGACTCATAGGCATAAGACATATGTTCAATGGAGTCGCACCAAACACATCATAGGGTGGATGTGCCTTGTCATTCATTATTCTGAGCTACTGGTTGATTCATTACAGGTGCTATAGGTATAGGATTCATTTGTGGGGCATGAGTAAACTGAGGTCCTAAAATTGTTCTATCTTGACTAGTTACAGAATGAACTATGTTTTGAAGTGTAGCCACTTCTTTAGATATGTTCGTATGCATCTGCATCATATTATCTAGTTTATTAAATAGTATTTCAAACTATAACTCACTAGGCACTTTAGATGTTGATGCTTGTTAAGTTGTACTAGAGTTTATATTAATTTTAGGATTTTGAGTAGTTGGTCCTATTGTTGGAAAACTTAAATTCATATCATATAATAATGATTTCCTCTGTTTCCTTTGTGCGACTACTTCTACTACTTGTTTTAAAACTGTCGAGTCCTCCGTTAAACCATATCTTTTCCTAGGTTCTTCTAGTCTTCTTTCTACTTCACTTCTAATGTATGTAGGTAAAACTTTTAGGAAATAAAGAACTATATCTGGTGTAAGCGCGGTCCTATCTTGCTCACGCAATTGTGAAAATCTCTTCATAAATTCTCCATGTAATTGTGTAAGAGATATTTGGGTTTTTGGAGTGCTAAGCAAATTCATAAATCCCTCCCTACTGTGTTGACTATAGTCTTCTAAGTAAAATTCTTTATGCATTTGTTTTTTAAATTCTTCCCACTCAAGTGCTTTATGAGGTTCTATTACACTAATGGATGAACCTATTGCAAGTCTTACTAAAAATCTTGCCCATTTAGTTACTGGTAAACCATGTAGTTTCGCTAGGTCTTCAAAAGTGTCTAAATAATTAGTTGTGTTAACTTTAGTGAATTTACCTTTTTCTTTTAGCATAGCTTCAACTACTTTTTGTCCTCGGGTTTCTGACATCATATTTCTAAATAACTCATCCATTTTATTATGTATGTTAGAACTAGGCTTAAGTTTTTTAATATAATCCTTAATTTCTTCTTGCACTTTAGTTTTTTGTTCTCTTACCAAACTAACTAAATTGTTTGGTTCCAGTTTTACTTAAGTTTAAAACCTTTAAATAATTCTTGAAAAATAGATACTAATTTTTAAATGAAAATTCTTGTTGAATTTTCAACCTAAACTTGTGCTAATCTAACAATCCTTAATAATTTAATGAAAACTAGATACTAACTTTTCAGATAAATTTCTTTTTGAATTTTTAAACTAGAATCATACTAATCAAACAATCCTAAATAGATACTAACTTTCAAAAGAAAATTCTTTTTGAATTTTAAATCTAGCAAGTCCTAATATTTTAAGTTCTCCTAAAATCCTACTTAAATAGCAACAAACAGATGGAGGTTTAGAAAATATATGTGACAGTTGGTGCAGAAGCTAGAGTGCATGTGAAATTTTCAAGTTACATTTGTTGAGCAATAAATGCCTAATACAAAGAATCTAAGTGTTGTGTGTGCAAACGTATTTCTTCAAGTACTTGATGGTAAGGATGAAGAGATGAGGTTCACGACTTGCCTATTCCCGTGGAGGCGCTCAGAGCATAAGCTCAGCCCAAACAACCAGGGAATTACAAGGTTTGTAATTCCTACCTCTGCAAGATGACCACCTCAGGCTAATGCAACCACGTAGCCTAAACCAAGCTAATGCATATGCAAGAAAAGGAAATGAGTTTATACATGTCCTGATATGCCGTTGTTCACGTCGGGTTCAAATGTGGGAGCGATTTGCGACGACTGGCGGATCACTTCAATCGTCTCCCTAACCGCGCACTCAGGGTGACTATGCAGAACAAGTATAATTTTTCCTACACTTCAAATCTTTAGTTTGTCTTCAACGGGGCTGCAATTCATCTGAAAAATCACATAAAAAAATACTAGTAAGCTTTTATAAAAGATTAAACACTCATTCAAATCTTAACATATTAAAAAACTTAGTTTAATATAAGATAATTAACACATATAGATATATAAGTACATTTATTTATTTTCATATACATTTTGCAATAAAATAATTCATTCATACATTACTTTAGCATTCATCAAATAATTCATATATATACATAGCTTCATATACTTATACATATTCATACATATTACATATGCTAACATACATCACATGAATACATGTATACTAACATGCATAAATGATCATGTATACATAACATACATGCACTAACATAAATGATCATGCACACTAACATACATGCATAAGCATACATAACTCACATACATACATGCTTATGCATTAATGAACATGCATTTAAAACATGCACTAACATAACTCTCATGCATACATGTACATGCATAAATGGACATGCATTCATATCATGCAAACATAAATTACATGCACACATACACATGCATAAATGAACATGTAAACATAACATGCACTAACATAACTCTCATGCATACATGCACATGCATAAATGGACATGCATTCATATCATGCAAACATAAATTACATGCACACATAAACATGCATAAATGAACATGTAAACATAACATGCACTAACATAACTCTCATGCATACATGCACATCCATAAATGAACATGCATACATGCATGACATACACACATGCATAAATAACTTACACTAACACACATATGCATAAACATACATATACATGCATACATAACTTATACTAACACACATGCATAAACATACATATACATGCATACATAACTTATACTAACACACATATGTATAAACATACATACACATGCATACATAACTTATATACACTAACATAACTCATATGCATACATACACATGCATAAATGAAGATGCATACATGCACATGCACTAGCAACCACACATGATATGCTAAACAAAATCATATGCATACATGCACATGAATTAATGAACATGCATACATGCACATGCACAAGCAATCATGCATGAACATACATGCACTAACATACCTAACATGCACTAACATGCCTAACATGCACTAACATACCTAACATGCACTAACATGGGTACAACATTTACTAAACATTTTTAATAAGTTTCTATCAAACTAAGGGTTGAAGAAGCTTGGATTAAGGGTAAGAAAGGAAAGGATAAGTCAAGATAAAATAGGGTAATTATTTGGATAAAGAGAAGTTGGAAGGAATAATGAATTCTTTGGAAGAGAATAAGGCTAAATTGCTTCTTCTTTTTGCTAACCTGTGAACACACAAAAAACATTAGGATAACAATTAATACATTTAATATGTAACCAATCTACTTAATTAAACACACACACACATACATAAATAAATACATATACATTCACACACATACATAAATAAATACATATACATTCATACATATATATAAACATAAACTTTTATAAATAATATTTATTTCATATATATTTGAGTATATAATTAATAAATAATATTTATATTAACTACTAAAATAAAACTTATAAAATCTCATTATATAAACATAAAAAAGAAATAAGATTCTTGATATAAAAAAAATAAAATCTCTCTCTCTCTCTCTCTCTCTCTCTCTCTCTCTCTCTCTCTCTCTCTCTCTCTCTCTCTCTCTCTCTCTCTCTCTCTCTCTCTCTCTCTCTCTCTCTCTCTCTCTCTCTTTCTCTCTCTCTCTCTACTGACAGACGGCCCCGTTGCAGGGAAAAGAGGAGGGAAAAGGAAAAAATAAAGAAGCATAAGAATAAAATAAAGGAAAAAAATAAAATAAAATAAATAATCTTTATCTCACTCTCTCTCTCTTTCTGTCACTCTCTCTCTCTTTATCTCTCTCTCACTCTCTCTCTCTCTATTTGCACCGTCGGCTACGTCCGTTGGCTGCAGGGACAGAGGAAGGAAAGGAGAACAGTTTAAAAAAGAAAAAGAAAGATCAAGATAAAACAAAATAATAAAATAAAATAAAAAATAAAAAAACTATAGTCAATACTCTCTCTCTCTCTCTCTCTCTCTCTCTCTCTCTCTCTCTCTCTCTCTCTCTCTCTCTCTCTCTCTCTCTCTCTCTCTCTCTCTCTCTCTCTCTCTCTCTCTGATGCGCGCGCAGCGCTATTGCATCGCCGATAGAGAAAGAGAGGGAGAGGGAGGGAGAAAGAGATCATTAATAAAGAAGGGGGAGGGAGAAAGAAAAGGACAAAGGAAGAACAATAAAGAAAGGAGAGAAAAAAAGGAAATGGGAGAATAAAGGAAAAAGAAGAAGAAAACATAAATTGAAGGCAAAAGAAAAAAAATGTCTCTCCTTTTTCTCTGCGCCATCAGAATCTTAAAGCAAAAAAAAATTCTATGAATTAAATAAATGACAAAAGCAAGAGAGATGGACTTCTCTCTCCTCCTGCCAGAGGACAGTCATGGAAATATGTGCACAAATGACTATAGTCTAGAGCAAAAGAAAATAGAGTACCTAAAAAATCACACGAGCTTGTGAGTACGTACTCCCCTCTTTATATAGATGAGAGTAGCCCACCATAGCCCACATTTTCCCTAAGATAATTGATCCATGCAGCCTACATTTACTCCTCTTTAACTCAACAACACTCAACAAGAATTTAGGTGTGGATTTTTCTTCTAGTCCTTTTCCCAAAAATTCACACAACTACTCAAATTAAATATTTACTTGACCATAGACTTTAGATTTAAATACAACCTTTCAATTCCTTTTTATTTATTTTAATCACTTTAGAATAAATGCACACCTTTAGAATAAATTAATTTAAACTCATCAATAAATTTAATTGTTACCATAACCTTAGTGAAAATAATAACAATTAATAATTAAAATATTTTTTTATTTGAAATAATTTGCTAAGGTTCCATTTATTATATTTTCCCTATTTATTAACTCATTTGTAGACTAAAACCTAATTAATTAATCTCTTAACCATAGGTTTACCCTTCAACTAACTTCAAACCATGATTTTAACCCCAAATAACCCATAAACTAATCTTCTAACCTTCCATAACCCTCTAGATATATTAATTAACCCTTAATCAACCTTGAAACTAAGCTTGAAACTAAGCTTGAACCCTATAAAACATGATCAAATCCTACATTTAACCCTTAAATACCCTTGCATTTACTTTCAAAACATAGTCAAACCCTTAACTAACCCTTGATTTTTCATCTATACCCTTAACTATATTAGAAAACACCTAGATAAATACTTCCCATCTTGATATTAATCATCAAACTTCTTGTCCTACAAAAATTAAAATCAAACATTAGTCAAAATTATCATAATTTAACCAAACTTATTCCGATCAATTAATCCTTTAATTTTTGTAATATTTTAAGAGTAATAAATTCTTTCTGACAACACACAACATACAAAGAAGCCAAATTGTCCCATGCCTATCTTGATGTAGAACATCAACGAATGTGTGGAACTATATGATGCTTCACAGAAAGTGCAATCAATGCATGAGCTTGAGCATCTTTTCCATCCCATCTAAGCTGATCCTTTGTAGGTGGAGAAGGAGTAAACACTAGACTTGAAAAAAGAAGCTCCATCTATGACAGTAGATTGTGAAGTAGAAGAACCTGCAGGTCTTCGATCTACATCTGCCACTATGTTCCATAGTTTTTTTACAACAAGAGCATGCTTCATCATGTAAGACCACATTGGACAACTGATCCCATCAAGTCTATCTTTAGCTTGAGGCATGTCAAAAAAGTCATTGCTGCCCTCCTTTCACTAAAGAACAAGAATGTGATAAAATCTTTACTTCGATGAAAGCTGAAATGAATGCGGAAATTTCAACTCACAAATTGTCACTCTGATGGCATTTCTAACTACACGAATGGCTTCAAAATGGGGATAAATGTTTCTTGGCTCACTCATCTATGCTCCAAAGTCAATTTGCACTATTAAAAGTGCACGGTTGCCATGATGCAAAAAAATGAAACTTGAGAAGGAGTTGAACCTACTCTATACCACTATTAGGTTTGTGTAGGAGTGTGAGAGACACAAAAGAAGCACACACAAGGAGCAAAAATGCAACAAGAAACATTGAGAAGATGAATGGCTAGAATATATCTCTCTATTGATGATGATTAGAATTGAAGTAAGAGTTGAATAATATCCCTAAGTATAAAGTACCACCACATATGAGTGAGTCATGTATGTGGTAACATGGGTAAAAAAACTCTATCCAACACTAGAGAAAAAAGTGGCCATGTATAGGGAAAAGGTTCACATCAAAGCTACTTGAAGAACACATAAGTGTAACAAGTATTCCACCCATTTCACTAGTCGAAATGTATAAGGCATGCATGTACATTCCTTTACATTAATAGAAAGTGATTAGAGCAGGGATTTTGATTCCAATACTTTTATATTGAGGAAGATAATGGCCCTTATTTGATTATAGCAAATGGTTTTTAAAGATCCCATGAATTTGTGGTGGTTGAGTTGCATTCAATCAAGCAATCAATCACCTAAAACTAGATCAAACTAGATCTTCACTTTTCCTACAGTGTAGGAAAGTGAATTGATTCCCTCCAACAACCATTCCCACCTTCATTTGAATTCAAATTCCACTTGTAGAAGTCGTGCAACACTCCTAGATTCTATATACTATGGGCAGAGGCTATTTCAACTTATGAATCCTTATGAAGCATGGCATGGAAGAAAACCTAGTCTTGGACATTGCAAGGTTTTTGGTTGTTTAGCTTATGTTCATGTACCATCACAAATAAGAGGTAAGCTAGATGAAAGGGCAACAAAGGCAGTGTTTATTGGATACGATTCAACTCAGATGGGTTACAGGTTCTATAATCATTCAACCAAGCAATTCACTACAAGTAGAGATGTTGTGTTTGAAGAACACACATCTTGGTATGATGAAGAGAAACAAAAGGTAACTCTACCATATGATCTTGATTCTGATTCTCGTCAATTAGGAAGCAAGCATGATACACAGGTCCAGGATCAAAGAACTGATACAGATGATAAGCAAGATGAAAGGGAAAAGGATTACAAGATATGGAAGTCAAGAGGCAAAGTAAAGATGCAAGAGGTTGGAGAATACTCCAAACAAGCACCTAGAAGATCAGCAAGAGAGAAGAAACAACCAAAAAGGTATGGATATGATTCCAGATTTTTTACAAAGCATTCAATCTACTTGGCAAAAGATTCAATTTTAGAAGAACCGGCAACCTATGAAGAGGCACAGGGAAACCCTAATTGGGAAAAGGCCATGAAAGAAGAAATAGATGCATTGAAGCAGATGGACACTTGGGATTTGGTTACAATGTCATCGAACCAAAAGGTAATTGGTTGCAAGATGGGTATGTAAAGTTAAAAGAAATTCATATGGATCAGTTTGCAGGTACAAGGCAAGATTAGTTGCCTCACAAATTCATGGTATAGACTATGAGGAAACTTTCTCACCAGTTGCAAAGATGACTACAATCAGGACATTGATAAGTGTAGCTGCTGCAAGGAATTGGAGACTCCTCCAACTTGATGTGAAAAATGCATTCTTAAATGGTTGGATAAGTGAAGAGGTATACATATCACAACCACCAGTTTTTGAAAACCCTATTCATCCATCTTAAGTTTGCAGACTTAAGAAATCATTGTATGGATTGAAACAAGATCCTAGATCTTGGAATTACAGGTTGGTTATATATCTTTAAGATCAAGGCTTCATACCAAGCAACTCAGATCCTTCTCTATTCATCAAACGCGATCATGATGAGGTTATCTATCTATGTGTATATGTAGATGATATCATTGTGACAGGTGATGATCTAAATGGCATTCAAAGGATCAAGAGACACATGCAAGAGGAGTTCAAAATCAGTGACCTAGGTGAGCTCACATATTTCCTAGGTATGCAAGTGATATACACAGATGAAGGAATGTATTTGACTCAAAGAAGATACATTTAGGATCTTCTGCTCAAGTTCAAAATGGAGAACACTAAACTTGCAAGTACACCTTTGAAGATGAATCATAAACTTAGTGTTTATGAAGGTGAGAAAATTGAAGACATTAAAGAGTATCAAAGCTTGGTAGGTAGCTTGATATATGCTACTCATACAAGGGAAGACATCTCATATAGTGTGGGAGTGCTTAGTCAGTTCATGCACTTGCCAAGAAGACCACATATGGATGCAGCTAAGAGAGTACTTAAGTATCTCAAAGGTACAATCAATGAAGGTATATTCTATCCTTACTCTTCAGATTTGGATATCAAAATCTATTCAAATGCAGATTGGGCAGGAGCTAAGGATGATAGAAGAAGTACTTTTGGTTACTTAGCATTTGCAGGTTCAAAGCTAGTGTCATGGAGTTCCAAGAAGCAACGAACAGTTGCTTTATCCTTGACGGAAGCAGAGTACAGAGGCTTGACGATAGCAACTCAAGAGGCAATATGGTTAAAGGCATTGTATGTAGATTTGGGACTTGTGAGTTCCAAACCTCACATATTTGGAGATAATGTAAGTTCCATGCAACTAGTGGCAAACCCTATTTTCCATGAAAGAACCAAAAACATAGAGGTTCATTACCACTTCATCAGAGATAAGCTCATGGCAAAGGAGATTGACATTTCTTTTGTTCCAACTGAAAGCAAGTAGCAGATATGATGATGAAGGCACTTGATGGAATAAAGCTTTATAGAGTCAAAGCTATGGCAGGTATTCAACCTATCAGACAATGAAGACTCAAGCATACTTTAGCTTGAGGAGGAGCTATTGGAACATCAAGCTTACACTATGCTTGAGGTGGATTTGATCTACAGCAAAGGCTATCGTGTCAAACGAATATCCATTGGAGAGTTCTTTTTCTTATGCTCACTTATTGTATTTTTTAAAAAAGATTTTTCATGAATCTTTTACCATTGTAAAAGCCTTGAGGTTTACACATGTAAAAGTAGAAAGATAGATTCTAAATCCCACGAATTGTGGTGGTTGAGTTGCATTCAATCAAGCAATCAATCACCTAAAAGTAGATCAAACTAGATCTTCACTTTTCTAGATTATAGGAAAGTGAATTGATTCCCTCCAACAACCATTCCCGCCTTCATTTGAATTCAAATTCCACTTGTAGAAGTCGTGGAACACTCCTAGAGTCTATATAAAGACTTGAAATCACTTGTACAATACATGGAAGCAATATGCATACACTTGTGATCATCAGTCTTGCTCCTTTAATTTTTTGCATCATCTTCTTCGCCAATAGTAATATTGCAGAGGTTGGTGCTCTTTCTACAGAGCTCCACATTGAGTGCAAGATGGCTCATTGGAAAGGTATTAGTGTATAGTTTATGCATAAAATTGTTCATAACATTTGGTGAGTGGATTGGGAGAAATTGCAGAGTGTCTATCTCAGGGTCAATCTCTACGTATTGCTGAAAAATAGGAAGTACCACCGTTGAGTGTCTAATTCATTCCTATAGCATATTTTGCTTATCCCTTATACTTTTGTGCATTCTATACACTCAACCCTATGTGTATCTTTCCCATAAAAGTATTGTTTCTAATTTTAATCACGCTGGTCGCTATGAGCATTTGAAGTTCATTGTCTCTTCCATAGATAGTAAGTTTTTTGAGCTAGTTGACCTCCAAACCTATCTGTTTTGTATCGATTCATTCTCCTTGATGCTCGAAAGTACATAGTGCATTTCTTTGCACTTACGCATGCTTATAAGGTCTATTTTAGTCTCCATAAGCTCAAGGGCTAGTCTTGTGCCGGTTGGCTAGACCAAACTTCATCGCTTCGAAACGCACTTTTCTACCCCCTACAAGCTTCTCCAAGTTTCTTTCAAATGTGGATGGGTGGATAAGTGCTCTCTCTTAATCTTCATGGTCTAGGCAAGTTGGTTGATTAGTCTTTTTAGTTAGTTTAATTGTAGGATATCTTGATATGTAACACCTAACTTTTCATTTGATAAACTAAATCTAGTGCAAGGTATAGATGGAATGATAAGGGCATACTATGTTGGAGGAGATGGTGGATAGCAACAAGAGATGAAGTGGTGTAGCTAGCTCCTACTGCACACCTGCTAAGAGTGATGGCTGGAGAGTGTAGTGGGCCTCTCTAGCTTGATAATGATCATAAATAATCATATATGTTGCTTCAAAGATGATCCACTAATGGAAGGATCAAAACAGATAGATTGGAAAATAATCCAAGACCAAAAACTTTTTATTTAGTTCACACACGTAATCAGTGTTTTGAATAATTCTCTGAGCTCAGCAACAATTGGCTTAATTCCTTTTGGGGAACTCTAGTTAACTTAGTAAGCTAACAATCACGAGTGATTTCATAAAAAAGGATGGACCACATGCAGAGAAAGAAGTTTAGCAAGTCATTGCTCCATCCTGACATTCACAGGTTGCAACACTCATCAGACCAGTGAGCAACAATATGCTAATATCTCATGATCCCGAGAAGTAATGCTAATGAAGCTTTGTAGAATTGTAATTGATGGTATGCTGATTCTACCATGCTTTAAATCATTGCAAATGATCAACTATACACTCAGAACAAGCTCTGAGAAGATCACTATTCTGATGGAGTTATGACAGAGAAGTAAGATGAGAATGTAATGATCATATGTATATTAACATGTACAAATACAATGTCGTTGGCAATCAAACATTGCTCAATGTGTAAGAGATGAATGAGCTATGAAGTGAGCTCTTACTCCCAAATGATTGTACATCAAAATGGTCTCTCAACCTCGAGATACACGCGTGTCTTTTATATCCTCTTCATATAGTTGAACTTGGAACCAAAAGTTTGAATTCAAATTCAAACTTCTACCTAAAAGGTAAATGCTAACATATAGGATAGATTATCTCATTTGATCAACAACCAAATTTTACGTGATTTAGAGCTTCCTAACTCCTCGTGGGTGTAATCCACTTTTACAAGGATTATTGTGAAGTAATTTTACAAGAGGTTGATCATATGAATCCTTTCATGGGTTATGCCAACAAGTTAAGCATAAGCTTAGTTAACCAAGTATGTGGGCTTGGGTTTACTTGCACCAATAGCTCCCCGTCAAGCCTAACATGCTTGGTCTTCATTGCTCCTTGATTTCTTGCAACCCAATCATCAATTTGAACATGTTCATCTTTGTTCCATCCAATCCCTTTGTGAGTATATCTGCACATTGTAAATGAGTTGATACATAGGATAGTTGGATATCCTTGCTAAGAAATTTATCCCTTACATACTGATAGTGCACTTCAATGTGCTTAGTCCTTGCATGATATACAAGATTAGCAGTCAAATGAAGTGAGCTTGTATTGTCTCCAAAGATTATTGGAGCATAGGAATGTCTCTCCAAATCTGCATATAATTGCTTAAGCCACATAGCTTCCTGAGTTGCATTTGCCAAACCTCTATATTTCGATTTTGTGGAAGATAAGGCCACAATTGGTTGTTTCTTAGATGACCAAGATATAGGCTTTGAACCTGCAAAGGATAGGTACCCTAAAGTGCTCCTCCTATCATCCTTGGAGCCAACCCAATCTGCATCAGAATACATATTTATATCTATGTCAAAGGTGAACGGATAGAACAACCCTTCATTCATTGGATCCTATAGATACTTAAGCACCCTCTTTGCAGCTTCCATATGAGGCTTCCTTGGTGCATGCATAAAATGACTTAATGTATTTACTGCATAGGCAATGTCCACTCTGGTTAGAGTAGCATAATTGAGGCTTCCCACAAGTTGTTGATAACCCATAACATCATCAAGTAATTCACCTTCATGTGAACTCAATTTATGGTTGAGTTCCATAGGAGTGTCTGCAATCTTAGTGTTCTCCATCTTAGAGTTTACCAACATATCATGTATGTACTTCCTTTGAGTGATAAATATATCTGAATCTGTATACGTAAGCTCTAAGCCAAGAAAGTAGGTTAATATACCAAGATCACTGATTTTGAATTGCTTCATTAATTGAGCCTTGACCTGTTTGATGCCATTAGCATCATTCTCTTTAATAATGATGTCATCTAGATAGACACATAAGTAGATAACTTCTTATTTGTTCTTCTTAACAAACAAAGAAGAATCTACCTTGCTTTCCACAAAGCCTTGGTCCTACAAATAAGTAACTAGCCTAACACCTTTGGAAATCCTTTTGAAGCCTTGTTGGGGATCTTCCACATATTCTCCATGCTTAGTGATCTGACCTGTAAACCTTTCTCAACAATCTGCATAAACACTAATTAGGTTATTGGTTATAGTTGGCACATATAGAACTTTACTCAATAGGTTCATGCTACCATCAGATGTTTTGACATTTCCAATTTGCTTGACTGTGTGTTTAGTATCATCACCTGTTTGTACTTCATGCTTCCCTTTGGGTTCTTCAAGATCAGATAATAGAGTTGCATTTCCAGCCACATGATTTGAACAACCTAAATCAATGTAGAAAAGATGCTCATCATCTTTACCTTGCTTGGATGTCATGTTCATGATGAGTAGAGAATCTTCTTGGTCTTCAATATAGTTGTTGTAGTCCCTTCATCCTCTAAAGCCTCCTTGATAATTGTTTTTGTTGTAGCCTTGGTTGTAGTTGCCTCCACCATTGTTGTATCTGCCTCTTCATTGTCCATAGCTACCTCTATGGAAGCCTCTTCCCCTTTGGTTCCTAGTATTCTTGAAACATTCTTATGTGGTGTGGTTACTAAGACCACAAATGTTGCATGGTGAGTTGTTGTAGGGTCTCCCCCTGTCTTGCTTTCCTCCTCTGCCCCTTCCTCTAGCACCTCTTCCTATTCCTGCATAATTAGCTTGAGAGGTACTAGCCTCTTCTTCACTCTTCTTTCTTTTACCTTTATCCTTAGCTTCTCTGTATAAAGGGCAGAAGATTGGTTACCCCTTGAGTTGTCACCATTTTTTATGAGCTTTTTCTTGTGGATGAAGAGTTGCCCCATCAAGGTGTTGAGATTAGGTATTTGCATATCCATGTAGAGGTCCATAGCTGTGGTGAAGGACTCCCACTTATCATTAGCCTTGATTCCATTAATGATCTCCCTCACTATGTGCTCTTCTTCTATCTCCTCTCCAATGCTTGCAAGCTGGTCAACCACATCTTTCAGTTTGGTTACATAATCAACCATTCCTTGCTTTGATTATTTCTTTAGTGTTGTAAATTCCATCCACAACTGACTCTTCCTAGCTCTTGTGTTTGATGAGAAGTATGATGAGAGCACTTCCCAAGTCTCTTGGGAGGTCTTGCAATTCCTAGCATGTAGTAACAAGAAATCAGAAATTGGGTTTAGTAGATATGACCTGGCAAGAGCATCCTTTGCACACCATGTGGTCAACGTCTCTTGCCCTCCCTTGTAGGTTGATGCTTGCTTCTGAAGATTGGCATCTCTTCATCTCCTGATATGTATCCATATAGACTTCTCCCTTGAAGGTAGGCTTGCATCCTTAGAGACCATGATGAGTAGTTGTTCGTGTCCAATTTGTCAATGAAGGATGGAAATCGGTCTCCCATCTTGATTGTTGTTGCTCTGAAACCATAGTTGGAGGAGATGGTGGATAGTCACAAGAGATGAAGTGGTGTAGCTAGATCATGGTTCACACATGCTAAGAGTGATGGTTGGAGATTGTAGTGGGCCTCTTTAGCTTGGTAATGATCATAAATAATCATATATCTTGCTTGGAAGATGATCCACTAATGGAAGGATCAAAACAGATAGACTGGAAAATAATCCAAGATCAAAAACTTGCTATTTTAGTTCACACACATGTTCAATGTTTTGAATAATTCTCTAAGCATAGCACCAATTGGCTTAATGCCTTTTGGGGAACTCTAATTAACTTAGTAAGCTAACAATCAGAGTAATTTCATCAAAAATGATGGACCACGTGCAGAGAAAGAAGTTTCCCAAGTCATTGCTCCATCCCAACATTCACGGGCTACAATAGTCATCAGACCAGTGAGCAAAGATATGCTAATATCTAACGATCGTGAGAAACAATGCTAGTGAAACTTTGGAGGATTGTAATAGACAGTATGCTAATTCTAGCATGCTTTAAATCATTCCAAATCATCAACTATACACTAAGAACAAGCTCTGAGAAGATCACTATTTTGATGGAGTTATGATAGATAAGTAAGATGAGAATGCAATGATCATATATGTATTAAACATGTACAAATTCAATGTCATTGGCAATGAAACATTACTCAATGTGTGAGAGGTGAATGAGCTATGAAGTGAGCGCGTACTCCCAAATGATTGTACACCAAAATGATCTCTCAACCTCCAGATACATGCGGGTCTTTTAGATCCTCTTCTTATAGTTGAACTTGGAGCCAAAAGTTTGTTTTCAGATTCAAACTTCTACCGAAAAGGTAAATGCTAACATATAGGATAGATTCTCTTATTGTTGAACAACAGAATGATACATGATTCCTAACTGCCCATGGGTGTAATACACTTTTACAAGGATAAATGTGAAGTACTTTTACAAGATTTTGATCATATGAATCCTTTCATGGGTTATGCCGACAAGTTAAGCATAAACTTAGTTAACCAAGTATGTGGCCTTGGGTTTAATTGCACCAACATACTAAACATCCTCATGGAATTCAGTGTTTGTCTATGTTCAGTCTATGCATCCATAGCACTGACAGGTGAAATAGGTGGATTCAAAGTATCTCCATACAAACTATTAACTTGGTCCATTCCTATGTACCACTTGTGTATGGGCCTAGTCAAATAGATGGATTCACTAACTATTCAATTCGTTGTGCTTTCTTGTGAAATTTACTTAGAATTGATTTGGGTAAATGAATCTTTGCTAGAATCGAACAAAAGATTTGACTTATATGTTTCCACTATGTTCCATAAGTTGAAGTATTTCTCTGGTGATGCACAATGTTGGAATCTCCTTGAGAGGTCCGCAATGCTACCCTTGTAGTACAAACCCGAACTCTGGTGCCACACATAGTAATCCACATAGGGGGTGCAGAATACACATAGTACATAGACCACAAACACAGATTTCTTAGTTCATACAAATGCAATCGAACTTATAGTCTATGGCTCATTGGGCCACTATATGTTTTATTAAAGAACATATAGAAAAGTGTCCAGTGGTTGTTTGGCCTTTCACGTAGACACTAATGGTAACAATCTCCTAGTAAAGCAATTATGGCCAATGTGAGTATGGGAGAAAAATAAAGAATGATGAGAAATAATATGGCCAACTAAATAATGATAAAGAATACCTGATTGGAAGTATACAAACTAACACAACAAAAGTGTTTAGCGATCATTTGGCCTTTCACATGGACATTAACAGTAACAATCGCCGACTAAAGGCCAGCCAATGTGACTATGGGAGAAAAATAAAGAATTAAGATAAATAATACCTGATTGTAAGTATACAAAGTATACCTTCCACTTGATGGACTTCTTACATAGTATACAACTAACTTTGTAAGATCATGAATCACGTAACCCCCATCAAGTGACAACGGTGTCGAAAGCTATCCTATGGTAGAGTTTTAGTCAATGCATCTACACCATTATCTCGAGTATGAACATTCTCAGGAATAATGTGCTCAATGGCTACGTAGTCTCTAATGAATGAATATCACATCTCAATGTGCTTGGTCTTTGCATGATAGACATCAATCTTAGCCAATGTAATGGCACTATAACTATCAATGGGCAAACGAGGTACATGCAGAGGTAGACCCATACCACAAGCAAGATGAGAAAGCCACAATGCTTCGTTACATGCCTCACGTGCTACAAAATACTCTGCTTCTATGGTGGAAACAATTGTAAATTCTTGAAGATGCGATCTCCAAGAGATAGCACCTCCCACAAAATGAAAATGTACCTTGATGTAGACTTACAATTGTCTACAAAGCGAGCATAATGAGAATCTATGTAACCATTAATGGATGCTTTCTCTCTACCTAAGCATAGACACTTGTCCTTAGTGCCACTCACATATTTCAAAATCATCTCGATTGCTTCCCAATGCTTCTTTCTAGGATTAGACATATATCTGCTCACAACTCCCACTACAAATGCTTTGGTAGTACTATGTCAAAGATTAATCATGTGACTAGCATCCAATATTGCTTTTGCCAAAAATCCTTGTGAAAATTTTGCATCGTGTAGCATAGAAACTACTCTATTCTGAATAGTTCTATGCGTCCTTTTAGCTACACCATTCTCTATTGGGGTATAAGGAGCTATAAACTCTCTACAAATTCCTCTAGACTGATACAAAATTCTGAATTATGTGAGGTATCCTCACTCCCATTTTCTGAACGTAAAGCCTTAAGGTTATTTCCTTTTTTAGTCTCAAGTAAGGCAAGTTATTTTATCAAAATATGGAAGAACTCATCCCTCAATTTGAAAGGATATACCCAGAATTTTCTAGTAGCATCATCTATGAAAGAGACAAAGTAAATAGAACCACCTAATGACATTGTGGGTATAACACCACAAACATCTATATGAACGAGATCTAAAGGTTGAATTGAAGAGTCAACGTGCATTGTATGCACATTCCTAGTTTGCTTTCCATATTGAAAAGGCTCACAGAATAAAAAATTAGAGAAAGATAAAATATGTAAGTAGCTAGAACTTTCCATTCCACTATGAGATATGTAGCCCAAATGTCCATGACAAATAGAACTTATAGGTTGTTTAGTAACATCTAAAAAGTGTTCTTTCTATGATACAAATAAGGAATAAAATGAGCCAACTTTGCTTCCTTTTGCAATAACCATATTTCCCTTTGATATGCAAAAAGACTGAGCATAGAAAACCACGTTGTGACCAAGGTCATGAAGTTGACCAACTAACATCAAACTACGTGATAATTGAGGTACATGGCATACATTATGCATAGTAAATTTTGAAGCATCAATGAACTGCACAACCACATCTCCAATCCCAACAACATCACAATAGTAAGAGTCATGAAGTCTCACAGTACCGAGAGACTTTGTTGCATAAGTAGAGAACCATTCTCTATGTGATGTCAAATGGGAAGAAGCACCATAATCTAGTAGCCATGTGTGGGAAAGAGAATCAACCATAAGAGCCTCTATAGGCATAGTACTCTCAAGTTTCAACACATCAACATCATCAGTTGATTTCTTCAATCTTCACAATCGAACTAGATGGTGCAAGTAGCTCTTTAACAAGCCCATCAACATTCTACCCCTTTCCTTTTGGCATCCTTTAATGCATAGCAGTATTTCTTCATGTGTTCTTCCTTATAAAACTAATGAAATTTTATATCCCTCTTCCTTGATTTACTTCTACTCTTATTTTGTTGACCATTCGTTTCCTTCTTCTTGCTCCTACCATGTTGATTCTTTCCTTGGTAAGAATCACAAACATTATATGCATCTCCACTCAAAGTGCCAACCATAGATTTTCTACGAATATCCTTACTCAAAAGTGTTCCACATATGTCATCATAGACCACTTTACCACCAGGTCCACTATTGCTAATAACTATGCAAAACATATCCCATGATGATGGCAAGAGACATAAGAATAAGATTGATTTCATTTCATTATCCATTTCCATTTTTTGAACTTATAACTGGGAGAATGTAGCATCCAACACATTTAGATGAGTAGCAACCTTATCCGTGTCCTTCATGCAAAGGTCATATAACTTTCTCACAGGTACACTTTATTTGATGCCATTTCTTTTTCATATGTATTTCATAACTTTTTCCAAAGCTCATTTGCACTTTCATAGTCCAATACTATAAAGTAAACCTTATTTGCTAGGTGCAATCCAAAGGTAGAACTCACCATTTCATCCAACGCATCCCAATCATTGTCATTCATATAATAGGCTTCTTTGAGATTCCATTTACTAGCTTCCATTGTCTCCTTTGAATCAACAAATCTTTGATCTCATTCTTCCATAATGCAAAGTTTGTTCCATCAAATTTTTGGATCTCAAAATGTTCTTTGCCTTGAAAGTTATAGCTCCTCTTGGGAACATTGGCACTAGAAACAGATCTACCAGATGTGCCTAAGATTTCTAATGCCATGATGATAGAGAACTGGCTAGAAATGAAAATGCAGTTAGAATAGTCTAAGCACCACTAAGGCTCTAGAAAGGATGACCACTGAAGTGTTGGATTTTGGGAGAACATCAATAGCCTCCCCTACAAAATGGATTAATAAACTTTAATGACCAATCAAAAAGATTATGCGAGATCGAATGTGCTGACATCAATAAGTGTATCAAGGAGTATATCGACCATTGTATAGTTGGCAAAAAAAATTGGAAAATTTTGCCAAAGTCTCCTCTACAAAATGAGCATATGGTGTCACTCTAGCACAATGGCAAGTACCAACATGAGGAGCTTCACCTCATAAATGTCAATACGTGGAGATGCGAGGACCGGTATGAAGACCGTGAGCAAGTGATGGCACAAGTGTGTGAGTGAAAGCACACAAGCATGCAGACACATACACACACATGTGCACAAAGTAAGAGCAAAGAGTGGAACAATGGAAGATCTTTGATTACAAAAGAAATCTCTTACAAAGCTCAAATCTACAACAAGCTAACCTCAAAAATGAGCTCTCCAGTCCTTTTTATAGTTTTTTTGAGTGGTTTTGGCCCGGTCCAGACCTAGTGTTTGGCCTAGTTAAAAAATAGGTTCTAGGGCTTATTTGGGGGCTCAAACGGAGTCTAAAAATTATGAAAATTGGTAGGATGATATTTCTAATACTCCTCAAGCTCTAGAACTCCTCGGCTTTAATAAAATGGAGTTGCAAAAATAAAAAATGGTATTTACAATGGTTTTTAGTGATAAAAATCACTATTTTTATAGGGATTTCTTCTGAAAATTTGACAGGTGCTTCTTGGAGCTCCCTACATGCTCCTTGTTCTTGTGTGTCCACTTCCTTGATGCGCTTCCATGCTTTGTCCTTATCCTTGAGTGTAAACACTCCCCCCCCTCTAGAGTCTGTCGTCCCTGACAGACCCTTGTTGTAGTGGTTGTTTCATGTAGTACATTGAGAGGTAGTGTCCTTCATGTATCAACAAAAGCAGTCCATCTGTACACGTAATGTCCTTTGGAGCTTTGAACATGAGTTTCATAGTAGGATGCCAAGTACTTTTGATCCATAATGACTGATGGGTAAGTGCATTAGTGCATGGGTTAAGAAAAATATGTGCCTTGTGCACAGCCTTGGAATGTGGCCCTATGTATGCATACTTGGGAAATGCATTGGAAGAAGTATGGTGCAAGAAATGGGGTCTTGAGCTAAGTGCTCAAGGGTATTCTGACGAAGAGGTTTCCTAATCTATCATGGTTGTGGTGTTGCCGAGGAAGGCAATTCTTACCATGGTGAAAGGTATTGTATGCACATCGTGATGATTGACCAATGGCTTGTCTTTCGTGTTGATGGATGTCCATGTTGATGGTTCGCATCAGAGATTCTTCAAGCACACAATCATGTCTTGTCTCTCTCTTCTTTTTTTTTCTCTCTTTTTTTTTGGAACAATATCACAAGAAAAGAAGAAAGGTGATAGCATCAATAAAATATTTACAGTTAGCAAGTGTGTCACATGTGCCTGGGATTCTCAATTGTGTCTATGCACAGCCATGGAAGGTGGCCCTATATTAATGGATACTTTGGAAATGCATTACCTGAATGGTGCAAAAGACAAGGTTATGCCAAAGGCACATGGTTGCTGCACATCGAGGTTGTCAATGCTATTGGTGGACGTTGATGCAATCTTTGTAGGAGGTAGCCAGTGGATCTAGAAATGATGTGATAAGTCGATGGTTAAATGACAACTGACCATTCCTCCCTTTAGGTATCCATTTGAGAACAATGTTCGGTTGCATACATATTACTTTTGAACTCTTCTTATTTGGATGGTTACTTGTCTTTTGTATCCCACGTGGTTGGTGCTTTGTTTTTGTGGGTGCTACTGATGCTTTGGGCTTCCAAACCCATAGGCTTGATGAGTGTCTTCTTACATTTGCCAAAGGGGTGAGTTTATCATCTTTTAGTCTTTGTGCTCGGTTCTTATCCTTTTCTCTCCTTGATTTCTTTGTTGAGACCTTTTGCATGGTGGAGAGCATAGGCCATTGTGCGTGTAAGAGTGCCTTGGGTATCCACATAAGTGATCGCCCTTGTTGAGCTATAGCTAATTTTTTTGGTACCCAAATTTGTTGAAGACCTTTTGGTTGAGCTGGTCCTGGTTGCTTGGTTCTTGTCTTCACATGGTTAGCTTGCCTAGGTGGTAATTGTGTTGGCAAGGTAGGGGGTTGCTCTACTTTTCGTACCCAGATCTGCTTCATGCTCAGAACTACTTTCTTCTTGAAATCTCTTTGTCTATTTGAGATAGCGACTGTCATGTACTGACTCGCTTGCCTTTTTGGTTGAGATGATGTAACGGCCTTAGTTGTTGCATTAGAGAAGGTGGTGGTTTGTCTTTGAGCCTGTTCTTTCATGGTTGAGTTATTCTAGAACATAGAGCTTTTGACACATACAACATTCTTTTTGCAAAGATTACTCCTAGAAGAACTAAGAGAGTGTGTGGTGCCATGATCTATGAGCATACAGTTGTCTAATTCTAATGTAATACATTGTTCATGTACCCAAACTTGAAGAAGTTGACTTCTTAGGTTCAAGTTGATTGCATGGTCATAAATCCAATCTTGACCCAAGACAAGTGGCTCTGTAAGGTCCTCATCATGACACACTAGCATTTTGACTTTCATTGGAACATCTTGAAGGTACATGGGAAGTTCCACCTTGCCCAAGCAAGGGGTTTCCACACCTCCCAATCCTATGAGATATGCTTCTATGGGCTTGATGTCCAATTGCAGGTCTTGGTAGTATGAAAGTCTAATTGCACTAGTTGTTGCACCTGAGTCAACCAATGCTCTCACAATCCTTACACCCTTTCCTTGTCCTACCTCTGTGGTCACAAAGGGGCGTCGGTCGATGATTCGAGAAGTAATTGTGCCCGATTTTTGGCACATGTGTATGTGATATTTTGGGGCTTTCAGGTTGACATCTAGGCCTAATCGCCTTAACTTATTTCTTCTTATGCACTCTCTAGCCTCTGCTTGTGCTTCTTCTCTAACCCTTAACTCCTCTTCTTTTCGCTTCTTAGCAGTGTCAAGTCTCATGAGCATATCCTCTGTAAGAGGTTCTTGATATAACTTGACTCGACAACCACTTATATAATTTGGCAAGATATCACCTTCTAAAGTGGCCAATTGAATTGCACCACTAATGGAGATTCTATTAATGATCATGGGTCCATATCCTTGTTTCTCCAATTTGCGGGCACGTTGCTTAAGCGTATAAACCAGCACTAGATCTCCTTCTTTCAATCCGTTATCCTTTATATGGGCATCAAAGTATGCCTTTTGCCTTTTCTTTGCAGCATAAATGTTTGTTGCCGCCCGTAGCCTCGTCTCACCTAAACCTTCTAGATCAAAGATCCTAGAGGACAACTCATGTCCATTCCACTAGTATTCTTGTGCTACTTTCAAGGCTGGGATTAGGAAATCCAATGGTAGCACAGCATTCTATCCGAAGACCATCTGAAATGGTGTCACATTGAGTACCGTTCTGTAGGCAACTCGGTACGCCCAAACAGCATGATGAAGTTGTTTGTCCCAATCAGAACGTTTATTATCTGTGAGTCTTGTCAACACGTTACATAGGATCTTATTTGTGCTCTCGGCTTGTCCATTAGCTTGTGGATGATAGGGGGCGGACTTCTTACGTATCACCAAGAATTCTTGGAGAAGGTTTTCAATGACTTCATTCAAGAAGTGTGTACCTCTATCACTTACTAACTCTATTGGTAACCCGTATCTAGTGAACACATTCTCAAATAAGAACTTAGCCATCGTTTGAGCATCATTCTTTGTCGTGGCTTTTACTTCTACCCACTTTGTAAGGTAATATGTGGCTACAATAATGTATTCCGCATGGAAGTTTCTAGTTGGGGGGTTAATAGGACCTACAAAGTCTATACCCCACTTCAAGAATGCACGTCCTCCCATCATTGGCCTCAAAGGCATCTCATCTTTTCTTATTGAGTATTGTGCACGTTGGCATGTGTCACATTTCTTCACATAGGTATGTGCATCCATATGAAGAGTTGGCCACCAAAGTCCTGAAAATAAAATGGTCTTGATTACTCTGTCAGGCCCAAAGTGTCCACTTGCAACACCACTATGTGCGGTTTCTAAGACTTTCAAGTAATCTGATTCATGAATGCACAATCTTAGGTACATCTTTGTCTCTCTGATATAGGTTGTCTCCAACTAAGGCATAGTCTTGAGCCTCTTGCTCCATGCTTCGTTTTCTTGCTAGACTAGCCTCATTGGGTAGTGTTCCTAATCTCATAAATTCTACCAATGGAGCACTCCAATCTGGAATTAACGACACGTGATAAAGGGTGGCATGCTCCACTAGGGGTCTCTCTTTGCACGTTGGACAATTCTTAATCCACTCATGAATTTCTTTGTCCATGCTAGGCCAATACACTCCTAAATGTTTTAGATTCTGCAATCTTCATTGTTTAGAATAGTGATTTCCTAGCAATCCTTCATGGGCTTGTTGCAAACGAACTACTATGTTCGTCATCCTCGACACAACAAGCTAGTACACCATTTGTATCTTGTTTGTACATGCTTCTTGCCAATATTTGATATTTTTGTGATTTTACAATTTCATCTTTGTTTGATTTTACTTTCTTATTTGCGGGTCTGAAGGTTAGGACAGGTACTAACTTATTTGCCCATTTAGGAACAACTTCTAAATTGAACAAATAAGCGTCAAGTAGTTCATCAGACACTCCTTTTGGTGACTCTCCTGAAGTGATGTGAGAAAGGTGATATGGCCTGAGGTGGGTTCTACCTTTCCGAACAACCACTTCAAAGTCATATTCCATTAGTAAGAGAAACCATCTTACTAAGCGTCCTGTATTGCAAGGTTTATTGACTAAATATAATAAAGCTTGATGCTCAGTAAAAAACTTGAACTTGTTGGCCAACAAGTAGTGTCTAAACTTCTTCATAGCATATACCATGCCTAAGCCTTCTCTTTCAGTTGTGGTATAGTTTTGTTCAGTAGCATTCAATTGCCTATTAGCATATGCTATAGGCAAATCTAAATTTCCTTCACTTGTTGGTTGTGACAGCACACATCCTATTGCATAAATGGATGCATCCACGTGGACATGGAATGGTTTATTCCAATCAGGAGTGTTCAGTATTGGTGTTGTGCATAAACGTCCTTTTAGCTCATTGAAGGAATTCTTGCACTCATCAGTCCACTCAAAATTTGTCAAGAGACCATAAAGAGGTTTGGCTATGATTGCATACATGTGGATAAACCTGCGGTAGTATCCACAATGGCCCATAAAGGCTTGTACCTCTTTAATGTTCCTTGGCCTTGGAAGCTCTGCTATGGCTCTTACTTTGTCCTCATCTGTTGATATTCCGTTCTTAGAAACAATGTGAGCTAAGATTTTACATTGTCGTGCCATGAACACACACTTCTCTAGGTTCAGACACACTCGATATTCTCTACACTTGTTGAAGATCTGTCTGAGCTCAGGGATGTGGTATCTTCTTTCTTCGGAATGAGCACATAAATCATCCACATATACTTCTAAGCTCTTTCAGAAGAACTCTTTGAAGACATGAGACATGAGCCTTTGGAATGTTGCAGGTGCATTGGTGAGCCCAAATGGCATCATGCGGGATGCAAAGATTCCCCACTCTATGGCAAAAGCTGTTTTGTGTTGATCTTCTGGGGCAATGGCTACTTGGTTGTAGCCTGAAAATCCATCAAGGAAGCTATAAACTTCCTTGCCTGCAACACGCTCCAATAAGTGTTCAGTGATTGGAAGAAGATAACTATCTCTAATTGTAGCCACATTAACTTTTTTGAGGTTAATACAATTTTCCATTCTTCTTGGGCACCACTACAATGGGGGATACCCATTCAGTATGCTCAATTTCGTAGATAAATCTAGCTTCAATCAACCTGTCGATTTCTTCGTTTATTTTAGCTGCATAAGTATCATTATATGTGTAGGGCTTTTGTTTGGTGGGTTTGGCATCAGCAGTCATGGGGATGGTATGAGAGCAAATTTTTGGATCTACTCCCTTCAAATCTCTATAGTGTCATGCAAACACGTCCCTATATTCCCTTAATAGAGCTACAAGCTCCACTTCTTCTTTTGCACTTAGGTCATCTCCTATATATGTGCATCTCTCTTCATTCCCTTCAATGGTCACTACAATCTTCTTGGTCTTTTCTTTGTTATCATATGCTTCTCCTATGATTTCCTCTCCCTTAGGCATTCGTACCAAAATTTTTTGATCTTCAACTTCATATTTTTTGAAGTTTTCTAGTACTTCAAACAATGATTCCTCCTCTTCTTGTTTCACTGCATTTCTTTTCTTTTTCTTTTTACTACCTTCACTTCCATCCTTTGAATTGACCGTTTTAATGCTTGTGAGAGGTTCTTCTTCTTGTTGGTTAAATACTCCTACATCTTCTAGATAGTGCTTTTCTGAATTTAAGAAACTATCCATTACAATGCACAGAGATAGAATCTTCTTTCGATTTGTGGATAGGATTCCCCTGTAGGGGTGGTACATCTCTGAAGGTGTAATCCTTCAAATTGACCTTGATGGTGACCCCTAAGTGTTGTAAGTACAAGGAGTTGGTTCCCCAATCCTGTACTATTTGCAATTGTCATAGGAAAGGCCTTCCGAGGATCATCTCATAGACATTATTTTTATCAAAGTCACATATAGCAAATGTGTGCTTAAACTCTACACCACAAGTGGTTAGAGTTATCCCTTCGAGCAATCCTAGAGATCTTTCAAAATGACTGTCTACCATTTGAAGCTTCATTCTAGTTGGTTTTAATGTGGGTTTGCCCCATCTCTTCCACAAGGAGGTGGTCACAATAGCAACCCCAGCACCTGAATCTACGATTTTTTTGGTTGTGTAACCTTGGTAGGTGATCGGAAGATAAGTATTACCTTCTTCGCCTTTGCTCATGTCCCCTATTTTATCGAGAGGTATCTCTGGAACTTTTTGCTTACAGCCTGCTTTTGGCATTTTGGAATCACGTTCTGGATCCTGATCCTTCACATGATTCCATAGCTCAGGTTTTGCTTTGAGCAGCTCTTCTACAGTGAGATGACACTGAACCTTAGGTTTCTTGGAACCACTGAGTCTTCATTTCTGACCAATATTGTGGGAGCTCTGATCTGAAGAGATTCGGATTCCCATGGGCCTGTGAATTGTGCCAACTCTTGTAAAGAATTAGATTCAAAATCTAATCGTTCATCTTCTTGTTGCTCTGTTTGGTCTCCATAGATACATGGGATGTCTTGGGGAAATTGGTCATGAAGATCATCAATCTGAGGAATAGGAGGGGAATTACCCCTCTCCTTGGCCCATTTCTCTTCTTGTATTTCCCACAAGAACTCTTGAGAGTATTGTGAATTGAAAGATGTGTTCCCTCATCTATGGAATATGGAACATAAACTTTCGCTGGTAGTGAGCTTTCTCTTTCAATAAATGGTTGAGCCTGTGGAGGTAAAGAAGTCTAGGGCTTGTTTACCAACTGCTCTAATCTTTCTAGTAAGCCCTAGAAATGCAAACTCGGCTTGACAGAGTTTGTCTGATTGAACGATTGACTGGCCTCAAGCATAGGCTGAGCTAGCTCTACCATTTTCATGCACATTTTTGTCCGTTCAATCTCTAAATCTACTCTTGGGTAACTCTCGTCCAGGTTTGCAGTTGGATCTGCAAGAACAGCAACAACAGCCTTCTGGGGTTGGATCTGCAAGAACAGCCTTCTGGGGTTGGATCTGCAAGAACAGATCTTGGTTGCGGTTTATTTACATTGATTGGTGGGGTGGGATGAGGTGGAGTGGATGGAGATTCGGCATGTGAGGGGCTTTGAGATGCAATGTCTTCTATTTTTGTTTTTGCATCTTTTAGGATTTCTTCTAGTTCGGATAGCTTTTTATTCCACTTGCGATTGGTTCTCTCCTAGGTATCTTTCCATGTTCTTGTTTTCCTCTTACTAGGCTCTCCTGATTCACTTGGCTCTGATTGCTCAGCTGGTTTATCCTTTTTTAATGCTTGTGCCCTAGTAAATGTCTGTACAAGAGCCACATATTGCTACCTGAACTTGAATCTGCCACTAAGCCTACCACATTGATGGGTGTAACCTTGGGTGCACTAGAGGGATTCCTAGGACTCTTGGAAGATGTTCTTTGCCACACTCAGGACAAAAGCCTTGTATTGTGATGTTTTGTCCTTGTCCCGAGGTTGGTGGATGGGGACATTCAGGAGTGAAATGGTCACCTTGACTTCTAAAACATGGTCCTCTAGGGGCTTGTGGTCTTACTTGTCTCGCTTGTGGCCTGGGGTTGGGATTCATATACATGATGTTGGAGTATTCTGGCTCCCAATTTTGTTCCATAAGTGGTGTCTCGTATTGATACGGAGAAGTCTCACTTTGCTCAGGTGACTCAATGTAATAAGCTCGTGGGCTTTCCTCATGGGAGTAGTCAGAACTATGAGCATGAGGGTCATTTTCTGAGACCAAAGGGGTCATTGGCACCAGTGCTCTATTAGGGTTCTCCTCTGCCATCGCATACTTAACTCGAATTACATTGGTAGGAGCTAGTGGTTGGTTTCCTAGGACAGGTTGTGGCCTATAATATGGCTGTTGGTATTGATTCTGATAGCTACCCTGTTGGTAAGGTTGCTGATAATTTTGTCTAACAGCCTGCCTCTTGTAGGGACAATCTTGAGCTGTGTGGTTTGTGTATTTCCTCTCAATGATGTAATATGGAGCATTAGGGTTTCCTTGGGGCTGAGCCATCATCGGGCAAACATTAGCCATGTGGTCTCCTCCACAATTGTAGCATCACTTCAATGAGGTGACCCTTGGTGTTTGTCTATTTTGAACTCCTAGCTTCTTGGCAACCTGTTCAGCTATCTCATCTATCTCAGTGGAGGTTCTGGAGGTATGACTAGTAGAACTGTCAGAATCTTTATAGAGTTTGGGCAGTCCTAACTCCTCTCCCAAGTTGTCTTCTATGTCAATGCACATATGCACACATTCTTCTATAGATCTAGGCTCTTTCAAGTACAGGTATGATCTTAACTTTGTGCTCAGTAAGACATCTAAAAACAAAGCCACTTGTTTGGCTGCTGTGGGTAATTCTGGCACAGGGCATCTTTCCAAGTATTGTCTAAACCTTCTTCCTGCAAGTCGCATTGTTTCTTGGGGTGTCTGTTTAAAGCTGTGGATCAAGGAAGATGTGTTATGCCTGATACCACTTTTAGAAAATTCTACAATGAATTCTTCTAGCAATTGACCTATCTCTTGGTAGTTGCAACTATTCAAGGGTTGGAACCAAGCTAAGGCAGTACACTTGAGAGTTAAACCAAATGCCTCGAACTGGGTGAACAAGCCCTCAACCTGTTCAGCTCTTAGCACCTTTTTGAACTCAGCCACATGATCATGAGGGTCTCCGAACCCATCAAAATAGTTCTTCGTTGCCTTAACCACTTGAGAGGGTCTAAGGGTTCTTGGGTGATCTTGGGGTCTAAACAATGGAAAATCATGTTCCTCTCTTTAATGCCTATGTTCTTGGTGTCTCTCTCTTTCAGGTCTCTCGCCCTCATGTCCTGATCTATCTCTGCCCACAATGTGTGCAAAGCTTACCTCTAGTCTCTCTCTAGTTCTTTCTCTTTGGGTTTCATGAGCCTTGGATGATCCAGCTCCTTGGATACCATGGGAAATTCTAGAACTTAGTGGAGGGAAAATTGATTCACCCTGCCAAGTGTAGGCATGCCTATCCTGCTCTGTTACCAAGAACATTTTCTCAGATGTGTTATCCAGATATACAACCTTGCCTGGTGTCTTAGGATCTTTGAACTCATAGATGGTGATTATTGGGTTATCTTGATTTGGCTTGAATCTCCAAAAGGCTTCTTCCGTTTCTCTATTCAAGAAAAATTATATGCTTTTGTTGTCCTGGGGAATACACTTTGGAGTGATCACCCTATTAAAAACTAACTTACCTCTAGGAGTCTTGGGTTCTCGTCCTAGGTCTCCTTGCTCTAGGTCTCCTAGCTCGTTCTCAGGAATGATGTTTCCAAATTCATCCATCCTGTCTGGTAAGTTGGTAACCACATACATGGTTCCTTCCTTATCAATGTATGACCCTTCTTCGAACTTGACCACTGGGTATTCAAGTCCAAAGGGTTGATCTGGATTTTTGAGTTGGACCACTGATCATCTTAGACCATCCTCATAGATGCGAGCACCTAATCGGTTGGTCTGATATATTTCAATTGTGTCTTATAAGGCAGCTCTGGTGTTTGTAAATAGGCAGTACTTGAGGTACGTGTGGGTCTTTCCATGCTAAAAGACATTTCTGGGTCACTTGTTTTAGAACTTAATGTGTAGGGATAGCCACTAAGTTGTTGAGCCCAAGACTTAGCTGTATGGTTGACACTAGCCTCAGATGATCTAATGCTTTGTCTATCCTTGCCTAAGCATCTACCAGATCTCAGGTTCATAAGCCTTGTCTTCTGGTCCCAAGGTTCTCTTGTATTGCTAAGAATCCTTTGGAACTCCTTGGTTTCCTAGTCCCACCTAAGGGTCAACTTCAAAATACTATATCTAATAATCCACCTATTAATTTTAGAGTGGAATTTTTGGTAGTACTCCCCACAAGCTTTCCAACGAACCCAAAATCACAGCAAACGGATTTCGTATGAGAAAGTTATGCAAGTTCAAGGTTCTAGGGGTTAAAAAAGGGAAACACGATCTCTCTAGGAGTACCTCAGAACAGGCGATACGATACCTCTTTTTCCACGATACACGATACCACTTTCGACGATACCATCTTCGACGATACGATACCACTGGGCCGATTGCGATTGCGATACCAACTTCCACGATACGATACTGCTCTCTTAGATGATACGATACTGAAGTGGTCACGATACAATACCTCTGATTGGCACGATACGATACCAACCTGGTCAACCTCACGATACGATACCAGGACAGCTAACGATACGATACTTGATAGGCTCATGATACGATACCAGTAGTTAGGATGATATGATACCAATCTATAAACGATACGATACCTTCCAGGCAATACGATACCACTAGGCTCACGATACGATACCACACCAACTACGATACGATATTGCTTGTGCTACGCGATACGATACCACTGAACCGAAATGATACGATATCTCCAGCTAGACGATATGATATCACAAGGTGCACGATATGATACCAGAATAAGAGATGATATGATACTAAGTTAGCAATACGATACCAATCATGCACGCGATACGATACCACTTAGTCAACTATATGATACCAAGATTGACACGATATGATACCAGGTGGACCACGATACGATACCATCAGGGTGACTGCGATCACGATACCAGCACTTGATGATACGATACCAGAATGGTATCATGATACCTCAAGTGGGTACGCACGATACGATACCTCAACAAATATCGCGATACACGGGAGTTTTGGTATCACGATACCAAAACTCAACCGGACACGATACTTGGAGCTTTTAAGGTCCAAATTCAATTTTTTTGGCAAATATGTGTACCTTAGGTCCTCCTTGTCACTCCTATGTGCGTGTAGATGCAAAGTCTACCTCCAAACCGACAATACCACCCGCCCGATACCAGATGCATTCCTTGTCACTTTGCAATACAGTCACTCAATTTTTGGGGTATTTTGAGTGTATTCCAAGGATATTCTCTAGTGTTTCAACTCTGAACACCCTTTAAGCTTCTTGCTCATATCTGCAAGTGAAAAACGAGGTGAATGTACACCCGAAAATGAAAAAATCAGAGAAGATGAAGATGGGGAGGAAATGGTGGTGATGGTGAAGATGGAGATGAAGAAAAACTCAGAAACTCAACTAAAAATAGTGATTTCTTTACCTTCCAATGTCGCTACTCTATGTCTTACCATCACACGCTCGTCCTCCAAGCTCTCTCCCCGAGAACGGCGCCAAATTTGGTGTCGCTCTAGCACAATGGCAAGTACCAATGTGAGGAGCTTCACCTCATAAATGTCAATCCGTGGAGACGCAAGGCCCGGTATGAAGACCGTGAGCAAGTGATGGCACAAGTGCGTGAGTGAAAGCACACAAGCATGCACACACATACACACACACACACATGCACAAAGTAAGAGCAAAGAGTGGAACAATGGAAGATCTTCGATTACAAAAGAAATCTCTTAGAAAGCTCAAATTTACAACAAGCTAACCTCAAAAATGAGCTCTCCAGCCCTTTTTATAGTTTTTTTGAGTGGCTTTGGCCCTGTCTAGACCTAGTGTTCGGCGTAGTTAAAAAATAGGTCCCATAGCTTATTTGGGGGCTCAAACGGAGTCTAAAAATTATGAAAATTGGTAGGATGATAGTTCTAATACTCCTCAAGCTTGAGGACTCCTCAGCTTGAACAAAATGGAGTAGCAAAAATGAAAAATGGTATTTACAATGGCTTTTAGTGATAAAAATCACTATTTTTATAGGGATTTCTTCTGAAAATTTGACAGGTGCTTCTTGGAGCTCTCTACATGCTCCTTGTTCTTGTGTGTCCACTTCCTTGATGCGCTTCCATGATTTGTCCTTATCCTTGAGTGTCAACATATGGCCATTGTCAAACACTCATAAAAGTACAAATACTGACATGGAAATGTGCATAGTGAATCACTAATTCCATTGCATATAATCAGTTACACGAAAGAAGTGAACTACGTTTATCGAGCACCTATGAACAACTAGCATACATCCCCTGTGGCAAGGCTGGGTAAGTCTTCTATTGGTGCATTTTACCCAAGCCTACATGCTTGATATGATTTGATTTATGCTCATTTGTAGTCATATGTGTAGACATATGAACACCTCTTGTAAAAGAATATATTTTATCTCTTGTAAGTGTGAAAGAAAGAATGGCTTGAGTCATCCATGATGTAAAAAGGAAATTTGTGTCTCTAACTACCTAAAACCACGAATCCATCAGTTGAGATAATATCACCTAATTCTTAGCATCACTTTTAGGTGAAGTTATTTGAATTCAAATTCAAAACTACCTCCAAAAGTAGCTATAAAAAGAGCAAGAAGGAAGTCGCCATGAGAGAGCTTGATTCATGCCCACTTCATGCTCATTTGTAGAGATTGAAGAGCTTATTCCATAGCTCTATCATTCTACTCCCATTGTGCAAGTATTCATTGCCAATGTGGTTGTAATTATATGTGAATCTATACATTCATCATTTACTTCTTCTCTATTTTATTCTCTGCCATACTCACTCAGAACAGTAACTTCAGAAGCTCATAGCTCGGGCTATACATAACCTTTTTCAGAGTTATAATATGCATTGGATTGATCTCTAAGTCTAGGTTATGTTCACAAAAGTTTATGGTCATTGTCTTTACCATTTGTGAGAAATTTGTGTTTTTTTGCTCGCTAGTTGAATCCCTATAAAGCCCCAAAAATGGCACGAGTGTTCTAGATTTTGCTAAATCTTTTTCTCAGTGCTCCATTGACCAATTGAAGTGTTTTAACTTGGATTAGCAAGCTATCTAAGTCTACCTTCTATGTCAAAAAGGATGTTTTATAATTCCTACCAGGTTGACAGCAGTGTTCATTTTTTCAGTAGGTGTATGTACAAAAATAGCAAGTTTTGGGAGCTCGTCATTTTGCAACTAGTTTGTCTTGACTCAAACTTTTGAGATACTTGTTCCAAAGAAGTTGGGTGATTCTTTTGTGGATTTAGGAAGCTCAAAGGGTCTACTAACCAACTATGAAGTCTTAGTTGGCTGGTGTGAAGGTGGTTGTAGTAGCACCAACTCATCTTTGGATTGCATCCACCATCTCTCTATAAATCTTCCACCTACATAACCAAAGATACCCTGACATCAGGGTGCCTCTGAGTTAAGAAAACCTCACCATGATCATGTTTATCAAATGTAAAAGGCTTTATGCAAAAAGAAAAATGTAACCACTATATCAATGACCACATGGACATACATAAGCAGCATCCACAAAAGCATATATAGTGTGTATGTGCTCAATATTTGCACTAAAATGGTGCTAAAAGGCTGAATTCATATCCCAAACACTAACCAAAAACTCTTATAAGTGTGTGTCAACTCTGTTCTTTAGGCTCCAAAAACTCGCATAAACTTGTGGTGGCTCCTCCCACCACAACTAAGAACCTTTAAAGAAACCTATAGATTTACTAATGTGGCTGAAAAAACAGCCCCAAATCCAAATATTCATTGCCATAGAAGTACAAAGAACACTCTTCTTCGTGTTCTTAACCCTATGTAAAGAGAACTATCCATACTCCAAAATGGCTCCAAAAGGCATCCCAAAAATCCCTCAAAACAAGCTTTGAAAGCAAAGAATGAAGCTTTGATGGCCCAAAACATGTTCAAGGTAATGTGAACCTTAGTCTTTCCCCTTCCTCAAGCACCACAAGAGTGAAGCTTAGTGGCAAAAGATCTATCGGTTAAGGGAGGGGGAACAAACTAGGATGGGTGACCTCTCCAGAAGTGTCGAGAACCTCCGTCTCCCTTGATCGTTGAGTTCATCCCTCGTGCATAGCCAATGGCACCAACTGTGACTCAGATGACAAGGTGTGCCAAGGTCTATGCCTTAGTTGCCGCCTTAGGGGTAAGCCTTGGGTGGGTGGGTGGGTGGGTAGGTGCTCGCTTGGCTTGCACAAAAGGAACCAAGCTTTTGCATCAAAATGTTGTCATAGTAGTGAAGTATTTCTTTAGCAATGTATGATAGTGGACTCTCCTTTGTGAGAGCTCTACAACAATACCCTTGTAATAAAAATCCGAACTCTGGTGCCCCATATAGTACTTCATATAGGGGCTACATAAAACATAGAAAACCACATACTTGACAGACCATGAACATAGATTTCTTAGGTCAAACAAATGCAGTCAAAATCATAGCCTGTGATTGACCAAGCCACTATATGTTTTATTAACAAGCATATACAAAAGTGTCTGATGGCCATTTGGCCTTTCACATGGAAAGTAATGGTAACATAATCAACATCCACTAACATCTTAGTCAACTAGAGGACTAGTGTGTCCAATTCGGAACTAACACTATAAACAAAATATAGATAAGAAGTGTCCCATCATACTTTTCAACCCAAATTCAACTACACCTAAGAAAATATAAATGAATTTCATTATTTTTCAACTCAAGACACTAAAAGATGTAAATTAATATTTGGGGAATTGTTAAATCTATGATCAAGTCCTGCTTTGTCTTTCTTTAAGAGTGTTATGAATGCTTGTAGAGAACTATGAAATCCTTCTTTATCCATTGGAGATGTGATATTATGATTGAAGAAAAATCAAATAGTTGAGTCGAATTCAACTTAGCACCTTTTCAGATTGAATGGATTTTGTTATCTTTCTATGATGTTTAATTTAGTTATCTATTCTAGCTAGCTAACCTTGACCTTTATTGAAATGCATTAGATACTTTATGTGGGTCAAGCACAAAGATTTTGAAAAGTAGGAAGGAGGAACATAATTTTTGTGTAGTGAATTCGAAATTCTAAGAAACTTTTTAATGATTTGATTCAAGCTTTATGATCTTCAAGTTTTCAAAGTCAAGGTTTTGAAGCATTTTATCTATCTTTAAGAGAATTACACTAGATTCTCAAAACGATTATGGGAGTAAAACTAAACCCTCATCCAAGTCTTAAACAATGGTGTTTGAATGCATCAAGAATATGATGATATTTATCCTTTACTCAAAATACTAATACTTCAACCAAGAAAACGTTAATCTTTCCTTTTATCAATTTCTTAAAATTCCTTAATTTTAATGCAATTTTGATGTATTTATTTAATCAGGAGATTGATTTTCACCGAATTGTACTATCAATTTGTTGCTTCTAACTTGTACTAATTTAGACTAACTAGCCTTAGCTGAAAAGATGCATGTTTCAAACTTCTACTTCTTCAAAAATTTATGAAATTTCTATGATACACACACACTTTACATTGAATTGTTCACAATTCAAGTAAGGGCATGCAGGTCATAACTCAATTCTAAATACGTTGGTATCTTTATGATGCCAAGTTGCTTTAAGAAAGGAGAAATTACGTCGACTCAATATTTGAGCTTCGTATCACTACTTGGGCTTTGATTACTTCTATTTTATTTATTCCTTGTAAATCTAATAGAAATAATCAAAGGATTCACCTTCAAATTCTTTGCACATATTGGATGATCCTTAGAAGGAATCCTAAACTTTAGGAGAAGTATCTCAAATTGTATGTCTTGAGTTTTGCTCATGTCAATCAATTCTCATGTGACATTTGTTTCTTTATGTAATTCCTTGAGATTATGTTGAAAGAGAAGCTATTGTTATTGGTTGATCCATGTTTGTTTTCTTGTCTAATGCAATTTGAATTTTTCTGCAGTAAACTTTGGACACATTCTTTGAAGTAGATTTGAGGTACAAGAATCATGATTTGCCATGAATTAATGACTCTTCAATTGTGTTTTTTAAGAACAGAATTTCATGGTCTTACCATTTATCAATCTTCTATATTTTTTGTTCGATATGTTAATTTACTAATATTTTGAGACATTTTAATATTTGCAAATAGTTCCTGCAAGAGTAGATATACTGGTCCAATTGTATTTATTTGACTATGGAAATCAAGGTAGTACTTTTCTCAATAAAGAGATTATACTATGATTGTCAATTACACATTAGATTCATCTATGTCTAATCTAAGATCTATAAATCTTTATATAATACTTAATAAGATTGGATTTAAAAAATGGCCTTTGGGATCTTCATTGAGCTCGTGAATGACAATACTTATTAATTGACCACTAGTCTCACTCAAAGTAATGTTTGGAATTACTCGATGCTTCCTTTAGTAAGGCAGAAGCTTATGCTCTCTCATTCTTTTTAGATTCATGTAGCTCAAAACAAATAATTTTTGGTCATCTTTGTCCTATCCAAAGGTCTAGTTCTTTAGATATCTTTTCAATATTTTTCTTTCACATATTCCTTTTTGTGCTAAAGTATCATTGATACTTATTCAAGACAACTTTTGTGATTCGAATTTTCTGAACCATAATGTCCTAAAGACATGAATAACAATTCCATTAAATTTTCCATTTCATAGATTCACTAGAGAATTTTCCATACGTCTTTCTCGACTTTAATTATGCTTCCAAAGTGCTAGCATTTTTTTTGGAAAATTTCTTTCAAAGAATCTCCACCTAAGACTTTCAATACCATGTCATTACACTTTTCTTAAACTCTGAACCTTCTTGGTATTAAATTTATTGTGCAAATGAAAGGTTGTCTCGGATTTGCTATAATAATCTGCTACATGCACAATCGTCGTCTCTAATTCATCAGGCCCGCCATGGCCTGCTCATTGGAGCTCCAAACTGCACACAGGAAAGATGTGTGTACCACGTGAGTACAGGTGAACAGGTATAGCACCTATGGGACCCCCCAAATCCCACAACGCAAGGGAAGAACATACAGAACTAGAGGGTTTTACAAAGGAGGTTGATAACCTTTTCGTCCCCCTCATGCAGGACCCACTTGGCTTTAATCATCCACGTTCAAACATTCAACGACAACATTGCATCCTGCCTTCAATCATTTCGTGCTAGAGCTGCAATCTAAGCCAAGATAGTCATTAATATAAACAAAGAAAGTTAATGTCTTCAATGAAACGCTTAGCTTATCCATTCCTCAACGGATTACTCAAAGTCGCAACTTCAAAATCTTCTACTCTGCTATACAATGCGTTTTCCATGTTATGTAAGAGTTACGTATGCACATTAATGTTTTCATATGATGATTTTGTTTGCAATGGTTTATATCTTTCTCAATCATTTGAATTTTCCATTTTGCAAAAAATACTCTCCCCATGCTTCCCATGAGGGTGAAACCAATGCCTGCTCCTTCTCATCGTTGAGACTTAACCACTAGGCTAAGCTTATGAGTTGTTTGATACTCCAAATGTACCTAATGTTCGTCATTACTTTAAAAACTTTCCCTTTTGAAGAGCATTTTTGTTCTCCATAATATGGTCAAGGTACAAACATGTAGTAGCTTTTCCCTAAGCCCATGGTTTAAACTAAGGAGCATGGTTGTGGCCTCTCTAATTCGCCTCTTTAAATAGAAAAGGACCCTATCTTGGTCTAAATTTAGAAAGAGAGGAATCTATATGTGGTTTCATCCCTTCTCAAATCATTCAGACCCTCAGCTAATGTTGTATAATCCATGAGTTCAGAAGGATAAATATATGGATTCTAAAGGTTAAAATATGAACTATATTTACCTTGGTTTAGACCTTTGTTTACCCTTGGAACATGCTAGAACCCTTGTGTTGAACCCTTTGGATATTTTTCCATATGAGCTCCCAATTGAATCATTGTCAACCTAATGCTTGATATATCCTAAGCTGTGGGAACCTTAGTCTTGGGAAAAGCTTCTCCAAGTGCCACTTTAGGGTGTAAGTGAGAGAAGAGTTCTCATTTGATTTTGAAGGCTTGTGATACACCTTGGGAAATTAAAAGGCATGCGATCACCAATGAGAAGGTGTCCATATGAGGGACACTTCACCAAACCCAAGGGCATGAAGCCCCTTAGCCTAGAGGTATATATGGGTGGACTTGGATGGGAGGATACATGATCTTTCTTGATCTTGATGGTCTATGTTAGTTGGTTGATTAGTCTTGCTAGTTAGTTTAGTAATAGGATATCTTGATTATGTAACATTGAACTTTTATGTGTTTTATATGTTACATTAATCCAAAAGCCAAACAAAGATTAAGAAAGATAAAAAATACCTTAAGCATGGAGTCCTATTTATGGATCCTCAAGTTCCATAAGACCCATGGCATGCATGATCACAAAGTCCAAGAAAAGCTTTAATTCATAGCACCTTCTCTTCTTATTAAACCTCAAATGGTAGTAATATGAATTTGGATTGAAAGATTTCCAAAAGAGAAATTAAAAGCCTCTATGAGTCCCTACACACAATGATGGGTTAATGCCATGATGTTCAAAGGCCATAAGAATTTCAACAAATGATCATTGAGGACAATGATCACACTAATGTGGGAAAAGAATGTCATAAAGTGACAAACAAAGGTAAGAAATGGTTGAACCATTTCTTCCTTTTGAACAAAACTTATTTCCTCCCCAATAAGATTCTCTTTTTCTGGACAAGAAGGATGATCCATTTTGAACTTAGAAAGAAAATTTCTTATGGAATAAAGAGTTATAAACTCATTATGCATATCTAGAGAAGAAAAATAGTTAAGGGTTGAAAGAAACTCTGATTGACACTAGCCACGATATTCTCTAAGAACATGATGAAATTTACCAATATTGTTAAAAATGTAACTTTTTGGCTAAGTTTATGATTGAATATATTATTTGAGATTAATGTCTCGTTAGGACAAGAGATAATATCTTGTATGTAAATACTAGCTCTATTATCAAACAACACAAACAAAGATACCATTGATTGCATTTGGTCAAAAAAATAGTTCAAATCTTAAAAGTCTTTTTCAAGAATAAATCAAGGCTTGGTAATGATATAACTTAAAAAGATTTATGTGGCTACTTTATTAGAATACGAAAGTTTTCACAATAATCAATCCTTGAGTAAGAGTTAAAGTTTTCTACACTAAGGTGAGAGTATAAACAGGATGGCATGAGACATCTAGGTTTACCTCAGACATCGGATTTAAGGATAATGGAAGCTTGAACTCAAGTATAATTGATGGCTTGTTTACTAAAGTTGAAAAGAAAAGTGAGCTTTTATAAAACTCCAATTAGGTTTAGGAAATTGGATAAGCATTTTTAACTTTCCCTTTGTTCTTCCATAGCTTCAATTTCTCCAACTCTATCATTTCATCTTCAGAATCACTATCTTCATGATGCTTTGGTTCCTTTGTTGGAAGGGATGGAAAGTCTTCTTCCAAATCATAGGGTAGCTTCACTTTCCTATTATCATCAAGCCAAGATTTATTTTCATCAAAGACTACATCCCTACTAACTAAGAAGCCTTTGTTAGTGGAATTATAAAATTTGTATCCTTATCTATTTTGATCATAACCAATAAAGACACACTTTTCTGCCTTGGGATCCAATTTCCCTCTCACTTAAGAAGGAATGTGAGCATAAGCTACACATCCAAAGATTTTGCAATGCTCTAAGCTGGGTCTTCTACCATTCCACATTTCATAAGGAGCCATACCTTCTAAAGACTTTGATGGAAGTTTATCAATAAGGTATGTGGATGTTGATAGATCCTCTGCCCAAAGATAATTAGGTAGGCCTTTTTCATTTAGCATAGATCTAGTTGCTTCTACTATAGCCTTGTTCCTCCCTTCAACTACTCCATTGAGTCTAGGTGTGTATCTTGTAGTTACCTCTTTCTTGATACCTCTTTCTTGTAGAAAAGCATCAAATTCATTTGAGAAATATTCTCCACCACCATCTAATATGAGCCTTTTGAGACATCTACCTGTTTGGTTCTCTACAAGTCCAAGATACCTTTTGAAACAATTAAAAACCTCATCTTGATATTTCATAAAGTACAAAATTCACCACTTATTGCAATATCAAGAAAAGATATATAATATCTTAAACTTGAGATAGAAGATTATTTGCTTAGACCCCACACATCTGTGTGTACAAGATCTAATAGCTCCTTATGGATGTAGCCTTTTCTCTTGAAAGGTTTTCTACTTGCCTTGCCAAATTGAAAAGCTCCACACTTGTAGATCATATGTTGATTTGTTGATGTTGGGCAATCCAAGTACACTTTGATCCCTAGATATAGTTTTCAAGGTTCTTTCACCGATATGAACAAGCCCTTTATGCCATACGTCTGATTCAGAGAGTGTTTGAGATCCATAGCTAAACAATGATATGTTCTTGGTGTCTTCCACTTCAAAAGTGAAGAGTCTTCCTGTCTTATCGCCTTTGGAAATCCTTGTAAATCCTTGATTTGGGTCTTCCACATATGCTCCATGTCTTGTAAATCTAACCTGAAATCCTTTCTCCACAATTTTTCCAACACTTCTCAAGTTTTTGGTTATTGTAGGTACATATAATACCTTGCTTAGAAGACTATTTTCCACTGAATGCCTTGTATCATCACCTATGTGCACTTCATATTTATTCTTAGGATCTTCTAGGTCAAAAAGCAATGCTACATTTCTTGATACATGATTGGAGCACCTTGAATCAATATAAAAGACATGATCATCATCCTTACCCTGCTTCAATGATAGGTTCAAGAGTATTAGTGAGTCCTATTGGCTTTGGTCTTCAGTGTAGTTATTGTAATATTTCCTTCCTCTGAATTCACTTTGATAGTTGCTATTGTTGTTGTAGTAGTTATTGTTGTATCCTCCATTGTATCTTACTCTATTTGATCCATAGCCACATCTATTGAATCCTTTTCCTCTAGAATTTCTTGGCTTTTGTTAACACTCTTTAGTAGTGTGATTAGAGTAACCACATATGTTATAAGGCTAAGATATTTGGGATCTCCCCCTGCCTTGCTTTCCTCCTCTACCTCTTCCTCTAGCTCTTCCTCTACCTGTGAAGTTGGCTTGGAAAGAGCTACCTGCATCTTCATTTTCTTAGTCTTTGACTTATCCTTAGCTTTATGCTCTGATCCCACTATGAGAAGAGATGGTGGATACCTCCAAAGGATGAGTGTGGTGTTGCAAAAACATGTTCTACACCTGCCAAGATAACTTCAAGGATAGTACATAGACACCTTGAGCTTTCTAAGGATGCATATAGATCACCTTAGTGCTTTGGAAGATCATTCTCAAATTGATACATCAAACTAGATAACTTAATTCAAAACAAATGACTCAGAACTTGCTATTTTGGAATGAGGTGCTCTCTAGAATTTCACTCAGAGCTCACACCTACTGAGAATTATTCACATAGATTTTGCCAACATCAAATTAGATATATGATGAACCTAAAGCAACAAAAATGATGAATTTTGATGAAGCATATAGAGAGAATTTAATTTAGGAACATTGGGGTGTCATCCTGACATTTGAGGGAACATCTGCTTGCATACATAGGTCACTTCAAATAGATGTAGCTCATAGAATATTGAACCAATGATGATGAATGTTTACATGATGCAAATAGACTTAACACTTTACCTATACCAAGTTAAATATCATCAAAAGACTAAGTATTCATAGAGAAACCAATTATCAAACTTGACTGAAAATGAGACATAGACCTATAGCAGTAGTTGAAGTGAACTCCAAGAAATGAATTGAAAGATCAATCTTTATGGAACATATAGTACATGGAAGGATTGGGCATGAAGCTTGAGGATAAGGGGCACAATGTGTGCTTGATCAATAGTATAAACCTTGACCATAACCTCCTCTAAATGTAGCAAATAATCTGCTCTAATCCGCGACTCATTTTGAGTGTATATATAGAGGTATTTGAACTCAAACTTTGGAGGGATGCTACCTAAAAGTTCCCTTGTGTTAGGGGAATCCTAGCTAATCGGTTTCTCCAACTTCAACTTCGTGATTAGTACCTAAAAAGGTCATGATATTCTCTTTTGTATTTACCTTTAATGTACTTACTTTTTAAGTAATCACTTTTACAAGAGGTTGTTCTTGTGGCTTCTCTCATTGAGAGTATACATAACAAAGTGATGAATGATCAATTACAAGGTTTGGATCAAAAATGCACCAACAAATGCCTCTAAGCCTAGAATTCACTATTGCTTTGAAAAAACTATGGAACATATTAAAAGCTATACTAGTTGGGCATCCAAATATATCCATTATTCCTAATAATCCATCACCTGTTGCAAGTCTCATCAGTGCAATGATTACTCTATCATCAACTTGCACTGCATCTCGTAATTGTGTTGATTTTTTCTTAATAAATGGTGCAAGTCATCCACAAAGATAGTGAAACAAATAGTTGGACACTCTAAGTAGCCTCTTTAACATATTATCATTATAGGTACTCAAGAGAAAACCTTGTGCACCTAGGTAGGCACATGCTCTCATATGCCAATGACCATTTCTATGATTTGTAATTTCTCTAACAATTACAACTTGTGCCATGCTTTCTATGAAGTGGAAGCACGTTTGCTCTATGTCTTGGTCCTTCGATATGTGTGATGTAGATAACAATTCACATATTAACATTGCACACACTCATGCATGAAATAAAGACCTCCCCGTAGACAATATCATTTTCTTGCGTACAAAAATGAACAATAATTAGCTACTGAAATGAGAAAAACAAACAATATGTCTACATATATAGCAAAAATAGTACATACATCTACACGAATGCATACACAACAATGATGCATCCATGCACAAATGCATGTGCACACATAAGCATTATGTATCACATTAGTACATGTACATGAATGCATATATATATAAGCATACTGCACATGCAGAGATATACATACAAGCATAATGCACATGCATAGATATAATTGAAAACATATATGCACATGCATAACACATGCTTAGAAGCATGCATGCACATGCATAACACATCCATACAATCATACATGCACATGCATAACACATGCTTAGAAGCATGCATGCACATGCATAACACATCCATACAATCATACATGCACATGCATAACACATTAATGCGTACATACATAAGCACAATGCACATGCATATACATAGGTGAAAACATACATGCACATGCATAAAACATGCATAAAAACATACATGCACATGTATAATTGTTAAGCACATAAAAGTCACATCGGTCAAAGTCAGCCACAGTCAATTCAAAGCAGTCAAAGTCTAGTCAAGTCAAAGCAATCAAAGTCAACATGTTAAAGTCAACATGTTCAAGGTCAAGGTTAACATGGGCAAAGTCAAAGTGTTCAGGTGTCAAGGTGCACAGGTAGTGCACAATTAATTGTTCACAAAGATTATATTTGCAGAAAGTTGGATGCAGGTTGCAAACTGTCCTTCGGTAATTTCTCTAAGGTTCAAAGTGTTTTTAAAGTGTTTTGGAAGGTTCAGGTGAACCCTCTCTTAGGTGCACATTTTAAGAACTAAAAGGAAAAATGTGAAGGTATGTGAAGCGGTAGCGTATGCAAAAGTGAAAGTATGGCCCCCAATTAAAAATTTTGTTTTAGTCTAAAGTCACTATAGGACAAAACAGGGACTCGTTGGCTGTCCACTTTTGGAGACAAGCTTGGGACATCAAAGTGAGCACCAAGATGCTATGGGAGTTAGGAGCATATGTGAACTGACACCCAAGGAAAGGAGTATTCTTGATTGGACCAAGCTATTGTGAGATAGTCTAGACCAAGAGAGAAGTGCAAGGGACATTCAGAGAGAGTGCACGCGACACAAAGAGCCATTGCAAGGTGCAAGAAGAGTGACTTAGATTGTATGCAAAGAAGGTGAAGCAAGGAATGGCAAGAGTTCCAAAGTCCCATTGAAGGTGCACGTCGACAGAAGGTGTCCATCCCTCCCGTTATTGGAAGCTTGGTGCAAGGTATGCACAAGGGCAAGCTTGGAGAAGGTGGAGGTCTGGTGCAGAGGTCGGTGGCAGATTCTAAGTACTTTGTAATCTTGTTTCATGAGCATTATTTAGTTTTTGGCATATTGCACAGAGCATTTGGCTTATGTACAAGCTTGTATTTTTCTCTTCCTAATTGATCAGAAGCTTTCGGTGTCATTAATTCTCTTGTTCCAACTCTCCATTCTCCTACAAACACTCAAGTCCCTTTCTGCACAAGAATCCCCCAACAAAATTTGGCACGCTCGGTGGGACCTAAGGAGGCTTGAGCATAGGAGGAGCAATATTGCAGTGTGGGGGAAGCATTATTCAAGTGCCGACAGTGCTACAGTGCTACTTCATTGGGTTAAGAGGTAAATCTTCTTATTAATTATCTCAGCCTAAGAGGATTATGAAGAACTCATGACCGCAACCCGGTCTCAAACATTGAGGATCACTTGCAAAGCGACAAGAAGGAAGGTTGTTAGAAGATCCCTCAGTCCACTGTCGTCAACATCGTCAGTAAGGAACATGGTAGGTCAGGTAGACTTGGAAACTCTACTTTCTAGATTAAATATAAAATTTCCATCTTTCAAATGCTTAGCTCACGAAGACTCGGATGAGCACATTAGGAGATTATTAGCATTATCTAAAACAAGGGGTCTGATGGGAAGAGAGGACGCATTTCTAATTCTTTTCCCTGCAACATTAGAAGGGCTAGTAGACAAATGGTTTAGTCAGTTCATCGACAACCATTTCACCACATGGGATTTGATGAAGGAAGCATTTAAAACACAGTTCCAACAAGGGAACACAACTGAAAACATTATTGAAGAATTATAAAATTTAAGACCAGGTCCTGGAGAGACCTCCCCAAAATTTGTGACCAGAGCTAAGGCACTGGTGGCAAAACTACCAGACCCTCCCCATGATTTATTTATCAAGAAGTGGCTGGCTAAACCACTTCCCATATCAACATAAACCGACAGCAACAATAGAAGAATTTATCAATACAGTTGCAAGGTTGGAACAAATTAGACAGCAGTATGGGGCAAGCTCTTCCAATTTGTCATATCCTGCAGAACCTGAAGACCTAGTACTTCAGCTAAGGAAAGAGCTTGAGAGCTTAATAAGGAATAAGCCCCATAAAGAAGAGGAGAGTGCGACGACTCAGTTGAGGAGGGAAATTGAAGCATTGAAGCTACAAAAGGAAGAGGAAGCCCAAGCAGAAGAACTGGCTCAGCTTCGACAAGAGTTGCAGGAACTCAAAGGGGGTGGCATCAAAAATGGGCTATGGTGTACCATGTGCAGCAAGCAGTGTCATGTAGTAAGTGAATGTCCTTTCTTAAGTGTAACATGCTAGCTATGCAGGAAAGTTGGTCATGAGGCCCATGAATGTTAGTCAAGAGGAATGCCAGCAACAACATATTAGACACAAGGAGGAGCCCTACCACCAGCTAATGTGATGGCGGCTGAAGTAATTCGATGGCGATGCACCACAATGCTCTCTCCTTCTCGAGAGCTCCATGACGATATGCTCGGAGTACAAAATCGAGCTCCTAAGGCCGCACACAGTACTCCGCACAGAGGCTGCAAAATACGCGGAAAACACAGTACATAGGGAGTACGAAGACAGACTTTTTAGGTCTTACAAATGTTTTAGGACTTTTTAGGCCACTATATGTTTTATTAAAGAACATATACAAAGAAGTGTCTGGTGGCCATTTGGCCTTTCACATGGACACTATCGGTAATAATCTCCCACTAAAGGCCAATATGGCCAGAGTAGTTATGGGAGAAAAAATAAAGAATGATAAAGAATACCTGAGTGTAAGTATACAAACTATACCTCCCACCTGATGGGCATGTTACACAGTATACAAGTGACTATGTAAGATCAAGAATCAAGTAACCCCCATCAAGTGACAACAATGTCGAAAGCTATCCTGTGGTAGAGCTTTAGTCAAAGCATCTGCAACATTATCTCGAGTGTGAACCTTCTCAAGAATAATGCACTCAGTGGCTAAGCAATCTCTAATGAAGTGATACCCCACCTCAATGTGCTTGGTCTTTGCATGATAGACCGGATTCTTAGCCAAAGCAATGGCACTCTGACTATCACTAAGTAAGCGATGCCACTCAGATATCTCAAAATCATCTTGACCGCTTCCCAATGTTTCTTGCCAAGATTAGACATATATCTTCTCACAACTCCCACTACAAATGTAATGTCTGGTCTCGTAGCTAGTCTACCAACAGCAGATTGATAGGGAATTTTGGTCATGAATTCCTTTTCCCCATCTGATTTGGGGCAATCATCCTTGCTCAATTTCACATATGTGGGTAAAGGTGTACTCAATGCCTTTCCACCCTGCATATTGAACCTACGAAGTACTTCGGATATGCACTCACTTTGAGACAAGTATATGCATCTTTTACTCCAATCACGAGTAATGTGCATGCCAAGAATATGTTTGGCATCCCACAAATCCTTCATATCAAAAGTCTGACTCAACTTCTTTTTTAGAATTGACAAATCATAAGAGGACTTCCCAGCAATCAACATATCATCGACATAAAGTATCAAGCATATCAAGCTGCCATCTGAGCATCTCTTTGTGTAGAGACAATGATCCTCATTGCTTCGAGAATAGCCTTGAGACTTCATAAAAGCATCAAGCTTTTGGTACCATTGTCTAGGGGACTATTTAAGTCCATACAAGCTCTTCTTGAGCTTAAAAACTAGACTTTCCTTGTCATGAACTACATAACCCTCTGGTTGTTCCATATAGATCTCATGTGTAAGATCTTCATGCAAGAAAGCAGTTTTCATATCCATTTGGACTAGCTCTAAGTTCTCCATTGCAACGAATCCAATCAACATGCATAGTATAGTCATCTTCACCACTGGAGAGAATATTTCCTTGAAATCAACACCATGTTGTTGCTTAAAACCCTTTTCAATGAGTTGTGCTTTATACTTTGGAGAAGCACTCTCTGATGTGAATTTCAGCTTATATACCCATGTACATAGAAAAGCTTTCCTGCCCTTTGGCAAAGGTACTAAATCCCAAGTACCATTCTTGTGAATAGAATCCAACTCATTCTTCATGGCACGCTCCCGCTTGACATGATCCTCTGTCTGCATAGCCTCTTTGTAGCAAGAAGGCTCACCGACATCTGTTAGCATAACAAAATCTAAACCTAGAACATATCTATCAGGTGGATGTGAGACACGTGTAGAACGTCTAGCATTTTTATGCATGCTAACCGGAGGACTAGTATCCTCAAACACCACTCTTCTCACTTCAACCTCCTTAATGGACTGTTTATCCATCTTAGGCTCATTGAAAATGACATCACTACTTCTGATCACTGTCCGTGTTTTAGGATCCCATAAGCGATATCCAAATTGTCCTTCTCGACCATATCCAAGAAAAATGCATTTCTTTGACTTATGATCCAACTTTTGTCTAAGATTCTTGGGTATATGAACATATGCTTGACACCCAAAAACTCTAAGATGATCATAATATGGTGGCTTCCCTGTCCACAACTCTTGTGCCACTTTCATACCTTTGGCAGCACTAGATGAAAGGTTAATCACATGAATTGTAGTCAATACTGCTTCTGCCCAAAAGCCTTGTGAGAGGTTTGCATGATGCAACATAGAGACTACTCTATCTTGAATAGTTCTATTCATCCTCTCAGCTACACCATTTTGTACTGGGGTATAAGGAGCTGTAAACTCTCTATGAATCCTCTAGACTGACAGAAAAGGCTGAACTCATGTGAGGTATACTCACCCCCATTATCTGAACGTAAAGCCTTAAGCTTAGTTCCTTTCTCAATCTCAACTGAAGCAAGCCATTTTTTGAAAGTAGGGAATACCTCATCCTTTGATTTGATAGGATATACCCAAACTTTTCTGGTAGCATCATCTATGAAAGTGACAAAGTAAAGAGAGCCACCTAAGGACCTAGTGGGCATAGGACCACACACATCTGTATGAACGAGATCTAAAGGCTGAATTGAAGAGTCAATGTGCATTCTATGCACATTTCTAGTTTGCTTTCCATATTGACAATCCTCACAAAATGAAAAATTAGAGAAAGATAACACAGGTAAGTAGCCAGAACGAGAAAGATTTTCCATTCCACTACGAGATATATGGCCCAAAGGACCATGCCAAATACAAGCCATAGGCTATTCAGTAACAACTAACAAGTGTTTTTTTGTGATACAAATAAAGGATAAAGTGAGCCAACTTTGCTTCCTTTTGCAATAACCATATTGTCCTTTGATATGCAAAAGGACTGAGCATAGAAGAACTTCTTGTAACCAAGGTCATCAAGTTGACCAACTGACATCAAACTGCATGATAACTGAGGTACATGGCATACATTATGCATAGTAAATTTTGAGCCATCAATGAACTGCACAACCACATCTCCAATCCCCACAACATCACACTGGTAAGAGTCACCAAGTCTCATGATACCAAGAGACTTTGTTGCATAATTAGAGAACCATTCTAATGTGGTGTCACATGGAAAGAAGCTCCAGAATCTAGCAGCCATGTGTGGGAAAGAGAATCAGCCATAAGTGCCTCAGTTGGCATAGTACTATCAAGTGTCAACACATCAGCATCATCAGAAATAGCATTAGATTCTTCAATCTTCGTAGTCAAAGTAAATGGTGTAGGTAACTATTTAACATGCCCATCAATGTTCTCTCTTTTACCTTTAGCATTCTTTAATGCATAACAGTCTTTCTTCATATGTCCTTTCTTATGACAATAATGGCATTCAATATCCCTCTTCTTTGATTTACTTCTACTCTTATTCTGTTGACCATTCTTTTCCTCGTTCTTGCTCCTGCCACGTTGCTGATTCTTTCCTTGGTAAGAATCACGAACATTATATGCATCTCCACTCTGAGTGCCAACCATAGATTTTCTGCGAATCTCCTCACTCAAGAGTGCTCCACATATGTCATCATAGACAAGTTTACCACCAGGCACATTATTGCCAATAGTTGTGCAAAATGCATCCCATCATGATGGCAAGGTGCGTAACAGGAATACTGCTTTCATTTCATTATCCATATCCATTTTTTGAGCTTGTAACTGGGAGAATATAGCATCAAACTCATTTAGATGAGCAGCAACACTATCTGTGTCCTTCATGCGAAGGTCATATAATTTTCTCATCAGATACACTTTATTTGATGCCATCTCTTTTTCATATGTATTGCATAACTTCTTCCAAAGCTCCTCTACACTTTCACAGTCTAATATTATAAAGTAAACATTATCTACCAAGTGCAAGCGAATGGTAGACCTTGCCATTTCATCTAACTCATCCCAATCATCTCCATCCATGTCAGCAGGCTTCTTTGAAATCCCATTTACTGGCTTTCATTGCCTCCTTTGAATCAGCACATCTTTAATCTGATTCTTCCATAGAGCAAAGTTTGTGCCATCAAATTTTCGGATCTCAAAATGGTTTTTGCCCGGCAAGTTATAGCTCCTCCTCGGGACACTGGCACTAGACCTTGATCCACCATATGTGCCTGAGACATTTGATGCCATGATGGTAGAGAACTGAATAGAATGATAATGGAGTTAGAAGAGTCCAAACACCAACAAATAAGTGTATCAAGGAGTAAATCGACCATTGTATAGTTGACTAAACTAGAAATCTAGAAAAATTTTGCTAGAGTATCCTCTACAAAATGAGCATATGAGCAATGTCAAACTCTCATAAAACTGCAAGTACTGACATGTTTACCGGCATAGTGAATCACTGACTCCACTACATATAATCAGTTACCCAATAGAAGTCAACTAGGCTTATCGAGCACCTATGAACAACTATCATACATCTCCTATGGCAAGGTTGGGTAAGTCTTCCACCTGCATCACCGAAGAGGCCTCGACATCTAGGTGTCTCCCAATTAAGAAAACCTCACCACCACCCTCTTTTTCAAATGTAAAAGGCTTTATGCAAACGTAAAATGACACTAAAACATAAAATCTGGGTGCATTCAGCCTTTTTCAAACGTAAAAGGCTTTATGCAGTAAAATGACACTAAAAGGCTGAATGCATAGCCCAAAAACTAGCCAACAACACCTGCACGTGTCTATCAAATCTGATGTTTTAGGCTCAAAAAACCTGCATAAAATTTGCAGCGGCTGCTCCCACCAAAACTGAAAACCTTTCGAGAAACCTGTAGTTTTACGAGTGTGGCTGAAAACACAGCCCCAAAGGTTGATATTTAATGTCGGAGAAGTACAAAGAACACTCTTCTTGATGTTCTTGGACCTGTGTGAAGAGAACTATGTGCAATAGTACTCCAAAATGGCTCCAAAAGACACCCAAAAAAGCTTCAAAAATAGGCTTCAAAAGCAAAGAATGAAGCTTTGGGGGACCAAAACATGTTCAAGGTAATGTCAACCTTCGTCTTTCCCCTTCTTCAGACACCACAAGAGTGTAGCTTAGTGGCAAGAGATTGCCACGGTTAAGCGAGCTCTGGGGGGAACAGTACTAGGATGGGTGACCTCCTGGGAAGTACCGGGAACCTCTATCTTCCTTGATTGTTGAGTTCCTCCCTTGTGCGCAGCCAAAATCACCAATGGTGACTTCGGTGACTTGGATGACAAGGTATGCCAAGGTCTATGCCTTGGTCGCCACCTTAGTCGTAAGCCTTGGAGAAACCCTTGGGGGGGGATGCTCGCTTTGCTCGCACAAAAGGAACAAAGCTTTTTGTGTCGAACTGCTCTGATACCAGTGAAGTAATTCGATGGCGATGCACCACAGTGCGCTCTCCTTCTCAAGAGCTCCACGACGATATGCTCGGAGTAGAAAACTGAGCTCCTAAGGCCGCACACAGTACTCCGCACAAAGGCTGCAGAATATGCAGGGAACATAGTACATAGGGAGTACGAAGACAGACTTCTTAGGTCTTATAAATGTGGTCGAACTTACAGTCTGTGACTGAGCAGGCCACTATATGTTTTATTAAAGAACATATACAAAGAAGTTTTTGATTGCCATTTGGCCTTTCACATGGACACTATCGATAACAGCGGTTGCACCTAATCAAGGTAACAATTACAACCCTAGACATAGAGATAACTTTGGAAATGGGCCAAGGAGGCCAATTATTTGTTTTAGATGTGGAAAATGTGGGCATTACCAAAGTAGGTGCACTCTACCAAAAAATGCCTTGCAAGAACTGCCCGGAGGCTAGAGACCACTATACTAATTGTTGTCCTAAGAACCAAGCATTTTCATTTGGGCCCCACATTCAAATGATTTTTGTGCACAAAGAAGAAATGGTAGATCAAGTCAATGTGCCATCACCATCTACCAGGCTGGTGCAGTTAGAAGAAATTGAATCTTTTATAGTGCAGACAAGAAGCAAGGGTAAGGCTCAAGTAGAAATGGGTCAAGAATCAAGGATTAATGGATTGAATAAAGACAAAGAGACATCTGAAGACAAAGCCACCACATGTGCAGATACAAGGCAAAAAGAAAATCTCATAGGTACCAATGATGCCATTGGACACGCATTCAGCAGGGCTCATGAGGAGTTTGATAAGTCAATTGGAGCCCATGCTCTTAAGGAATCAGAAGCTTCAAGACTACTTAAGTCCATGAAAAAAGAGTTCATTATTTTTTATTTAATAAAGATGGATGGGAAATTCAGGTCAAAACTCTTGCATATAATTGATGAGGCTTCCACAACAAGTTTAGTGGCAAAGACTGTTGTTCTGCAAAAAGATAAAATTGTAGGGGAAGCATCGCTCACATATTATAAGAGTCCTCATTTAACAGTTGCTATCAAAGGACATGAGTTTCAAGGAGTCATTGTAGATGGCGGTTTTGGCATTAACTTGATGCATGAACATACCATGACAAAGATTGGACTACAACCTTCAAGACCTACCAACTTCACTGTAACATTGGCAGACCAAAGCATAGTAAGGCCTATGGGAGTGGTCCCTGGAGTCCCAATCAAGATACAGGTAAAATCTTTAACTTGGACTTTGTTATCTTAAGGTTGCCACAGGTAGAAGGAAGTTTCCCCTGCTGATTGGGAGACCTTGGTTAAGGCATGCCAATGTGCTGCATGACTGGGGTAAGGACACAATGTGGGTAAAGAAATAGGGAAAAGAGTTGCAGCATATATTTTTAGAAGAAGGTCTAGACAACCAAAGGCATACTAGCATGATGCAGACAATTGGTATTTGTATGGAAGAAGAATTGTTGGATAACCCAGAGGCAGACCTGTATGAAGAAGCAAATTTATATGAAGATGAAAACATGTTGGCTTGGCTCCATGCAGAAGACCCATCTTCTTGCTATGGAATTTTTCCAAACTCAAGTAGAGAATAAGTCTATGAAGAAAAAAAAGACATCATTCAAGTTACTGATTCGAGTGAGACAGTCTCAGTCAAAGGCCATAGAAGAGAGAAGAAAAGAAAAGCCTTTAAGTGCAGCAGTGATGAAGCTACTTCAAACCATATATCAATGGCCACTTTGTTATGGATAATGGTATGGATATCATCTGTTATGTCAATTTTTATGATAGTAAGTGCAGGGCTTTACAAGGATGGGGAAGGAGTACGTGCAAGTCTTTGGAAACACAGGGTTACATTGGATGAAGAAGCTGGAATAGAAAAAATGACATTTTGCAGATTACGTCACACAGTAGATGAAACAAAGATACAAAAGATGCAATATGGAGGAAATAGGATTCTAATGAAGGGTTTAGGGTGGCTCTATCAGATGGGCAGTATGGCCAAAAAGAAGATGAAACAAATGAAGTGCAAAAAAAAGTAGGAAATTTTTGGGAATTTTTAAGGCATTTTTAGGATTTTTTCTAATATTTTCTTTTTCAATGTCATTTTCTTGATATAATGGAGAAAAAAAAAAGAAGATCTCTATGGTTTTGAGTGAGTAAGTGGCTTAGAAATGTCATGAAATTTTTTGAGAATTTTCTTGAATTTTTTTCATTTATTTTGAATTTTTTTGGATTTTCTTAGTATTTTTTGATATTTTTCAGGGTATTTTTGTTTTTTTTTGTAAGGCCCTTGGTGGCTAATTTCATTTTTTTCCAATTTAAAAAAAAAATCTCTCTCTCTCTCTCTCTCTCTCTCTCTCTCTCTCTCTCTCTCTCTCTCTCTCTCTCTCTCCCTCCCTCCCTCCCTCCCTCCCTCCCTCCCTCCCTCCCTCCCTCCCTCCCTCCCTCCCTCCCTCCCTCCCTCCCTCCCTCCCTCCCTCCCTCCCTCCCTCCCTCCCTCCCTCCCTCCCTCCCTCCCTCCCTCCCTCCCTCCCTCCCTCCCTCCCTCCCTCCCTCCCTCCCTCCCTCCCTCCCTCCCTCCCTCCCTCCCTCCCTCCCTCTCTCTCTCTCTCTCTCTCTCTCTCTCTCTCTCTCTCTCTCTCTCTCTCTCTCTCTCTCTCTCTCTCTCTCTCTCTCTCTCTCTCTCTCTCTCTCTCTCTCTCTCTCTCTCTCTCTCTCTCTCTCTCTCTCTCTCTCTCTCTCTCTCTCTCTCTCTCTCTCTCTCTCCCCCCCACATACCCCCCCTCTCCTCCCCCGCCCACCCCCCGCCCACCCCCCACCCATGCCCCGCCATCCCCATACCCCCACACACCCCTCCTCCCACCCCCCGCCATCCCCCCCACTGCCCCCCCCCATCCCCCCAACCCCCCCCCCCAACACCCCACGACACGCCCTGCGACATGCCCCACAAAAAAAAAACAAAAAAAAAAAAAAACAAAAAACAAAACAAAACAAAAACTAATACTTTTGGCTTTAGATCGTGCCTCGGATGGCCATTTTTTTCAAACTTGGTGTCATTTTCATGTCTTTTGGCACCTCTAGAATCATTTTTTGACTTAGTTTTTCCAAAATCCCAACTTTTCTCTGAATTTTGGGCAAAACCCACTTGTTTTGTGCATTTTTACCACATGTTTTTCATTTTGCATGTGGTTCCCATGGTTTATTCTCACTTTATTTTACCCTATGTTTCATATTTTCCCATTTGCACCCTCTATAGCTTTACTATTTTCTCATTTTAACCCTCTCCAAAGCCCACAACCCTACTCCCTCACCTACCTTTAGCCTTCTCACAAGACCCATCCTTACCCTCCATACCCTATCCCTCTCAGCCCCTCAGCCCCCCTTCCAAAATCCTCTTACCCTCCATTCTCCATCCTTTCCTCTTCAATGCGAAATTTCCACCTTTTGGTTCTTCACTGGTGTTTCTTCTTTACTGCTCTTGGTGGGCTTGGTAGTTGCTCAGGTGTCCGTTTGAAGATTTTGCAACCCAGGAATCATGGTGTCATCTTTGCTAATAGTTTGGCTGGTAGCTCTCCGAAACAGAGAGCCCATTAGGTGGCGGGCAACTGTTAAGCCCATAAAAGTCACATTGGTCAAACAACCACAGCCAAGTCAAAGTGGTCAAAGTCTAGTCAAGTCAAAGTGATCAAAGTCAACATGTTCAAGGTCAAGGTTAACATGGGCAAAGTCAAAGCGTTCGGTTGTCAAGGTGCATAGGTAGTGCATAATTAATTGTTCACAAAGATTATATTTGTAGAAAGTTGGATACAGGTTGCAGGTTGCACGTTGCAGAGTGTGCTTCAGTAATTTCTCTAAGGTTCAAAGTGTTTTTAAAGTGTTTTGGAAGGTTTAGGTGAACCCTCTCTTAGGTGCACATTTGAAGAATTAAAAGGAAAAATGTGAAGGTATGTGAAGCGATAGCGTACGCAAAAGTGAAAGTATGGCCCCCAATTAAAAATTTTGTTTTAGCCTAAAGTCACTATAGGACAAAACAGGGATTCATTGGCTGCCCACTTTTGGAGACAATCTTGGGACATCAAAACGAGCACCAAGATGCTATGGGAGTTAGGAGCATATGTGAACCGACACCCAAGGAAAGGAGTATTCTTGATTGGACCAAGCTATAGTGAGATAGTCTAAACCAAGAGAAGTGCAAGGGACATTCAGAGAGAGTGTGCATGACACAGAGAGCCATTGCAAAGTGCAAGAAGAGTGACTTAGATTGTATGCAAAGAAGGTGAAGCAAGGAATAGCAAGAGTTCCAAAGTCCCATTGAAGGTGCACGTTGACAGAAGGTGTCCATCCCTCCCCTTATTGGAAGCTTGGTGCAAGGTGTGCACAAGGGCAAGCTTGGAGAAGGTGGAGGTCTAGTGCAGAGGTCGGCAGCAGATTCTAAGTACTTTGTAATCTTGTTTCATGAGCATTATTTAGTCTTTGACATATTGCACAGAGCATTTGGCTTATGTACAAGCTTGTATTCTTCTCTTCCAAATTGATCAGAAGCTTTCGGTGTCATTAATTTTCTTGTTCTCACTCTCCATTCTCCCACAAACACTCAAGTCCCTTTTTGCACAAGAATCCCCCAACAATAACACATGAATGATTATATACATGCATAATCATAACACATTAATGCATACAAAGATTAGCATAATGCACATGCATAATGCATGAATGCATACATACATTAGCATAAATGCAAACACAAAGGCACATGCATAACACATGAATGCAAACATACATTAGCATGATGCACATGCATAGACATAAGTGCAAACATCCATGCACATGCATAACACATGCATACGACCCTACATGCACATGCATAACCCATGAATGCATACATACATTGACATGGATAACACATTAATGCATGCACATGCATACAAACATACATGCACATGCATAACACACGAATGCATAACACATGAATGCATAACACATGCATACATACACACATGCACATGCATAACACATGAATGCATACATACATGAACATGCATAAAACATTAATCCATACATACATTAACATAATGCACATGCATAACACGTGATGCATACATACATTAGAATAAATGCAAACATAAATGCACATTCATAATGCATGAATGCATACACACATTAGCATAATGCACATGCATAGACATAATGCAAACATACATGCACATGCATAAGACATAAATGCATGAAACATGCATACCAACGTACATGCACATGCATAACACATGAGTGCATAACACATGCATACAAACATACATGCACATGCATTAACACATGAATGCATACATACATTCTCATACATTAGCCAATAATGCATACATATGCATACAAACGTACATGCACATGCATAACACATGAATTCATAACACGTGCGTATAAATGTACATGCACACGCATAACACATGAATTCATACATACATGCATATGCACACCACATTAGTTCATACATATTCATACAAACATACATGCACATGCATAACACATGCATACAAAGGTACATGCACATGTAGAGCACATGAATTCATACATACATGCATATACATAACACATTAATGCATACATACATTAGCATAAATGCACATGCATAACACGTTAATGCAAACATACATTAGCATAAATGCACATGCATAAGTCATGAAGGCAAACATACATTAGCAGATGCAGATTCATATACATAAATGGAGACATACATGCATAACACATGAATTCATAACACATGCATACAACATACATGCACATGCATAACATATGAATGCATACATACATGCACATGCATAACACATTAATACATACACATGCATACAATCATACCAACACATTCATAACACATGAATGCGTAACACATGCATACAAACATACATGCACATGCATACATACATGCATATGCATAACACATTAATGCAAACATATATTAGCATAAATGCACAAGCATAAACATGAATGCATACATACATTAGTATAAATAAAAATATAAATGTACATGCATAACAAATGAATGCATACATATGTTAGCATAATGCACATACATAGAAATAAGTGCAAACATACATGCACATGCATGACACATGCATAAAAATATATATGCACATGCATAACACATGAATGCATACATACATGCACATGCATAATAGATTAATACATACACATGCATACCTACATACATGCACGTGCATAATGCATGAATGCATACATACATTAGCATAATGCACATGCATATACATGAACACATGCATGCATAAGACATGCACATATGCACTTACATGACTGCAATCCTATATATCACATTAGTGAATACACATGACATAAGCATGTACGTGCACATGCATAACACATGACATCAATCCATACAAAAGAAAGTGTAATAAATTACAAAAGAGTGAGAGTTGAAACTACAAAAGAGATGTAATTTAAGAAGAGACATTAACAACGCAAGAGGTCTTGAACAAAGCAACCTAGAGTCTAATATAGACTAAAATGACACTCCTAGCACTATGCCAAAGAAATATAATTTCCCTAGTCCATTCGAATATGACATTTTTAAATATAATGGCATTATTCTTCAAGAAATCAGACATAGTCATGTGTAACCCTTGCATGACTTGTAACTTCTCTGTCTCAATATCCATGGATTCTTTATGAGAATCCAAATCTTTTTTTGGGAAGTCTTTTGATTCTCTAGAAAATCCTTCCCATTCCTTTCAATGAATGCAAGAGATTCCTCATATTTGGGAGGAAGACGACGAGTGGAAGGCTAGGGTAATTGGGGCAAATCTTCATTGATAACAATGGAGTCATGATTTATGTTGTCCCTTGAGGATGGCGCATGACTAATGGGTGTCATGTTTGCTCTTGAATTATAGTATTCATCAAAGATGTCAAACCGTTTGCATGTGTATTTTTTATCGTTCCCCAAAATGGCATTGTGTGCTTTGTCCAATCTATAATGTGATAGCACCTTTTGCCATTTATTCTTGCAACTTTCACTATCTTTATCAAAATATGGGTACATTGATGTGATCTTGATGGCAAACTTTAACCACAATTTGACACCTTTCTTGATGGCATTTTTGAACTCATCACTCATAGCACCCCATACATGGATCAATTGATACACAGAAAAGTCATTCAATGTCAAGCTTTTCTTGATGTCTTCCTACTCTTCATTGTCCAAGTTGACAAATTTCTTCTTCTTTGAGCTCCTCATTTTCTTTATTTGAGGTCCTTCATTGGCCGCCTCCCTTCATGTTGCCTCCATGGTTTTTTTTTGTTGTGGAATGCATTTGGGAATGTGAGCTTCCATAGTTTTTATCGGAAATGCAGATTTAGAAATTGGTAGAGAAGGTGGAGTATGGGTTGGAGAGGGATGAAAGGGAGGAGCACAAATGTGAAAAGAATGAGGAGATAAGGATTGAGCATTCAACATAGCTTGAAAGATATATGAAGGCATATGACATGGTGGATTAGAATAAGGATAGTAAGATGAGTGTGAGAAAGAAGCTTGAGAAAGAAATGGATCCTCATTGTGACTTTGAGAGTCCATTTCTTGAGAAGCATGAGGATCCATATTACCTAAAAAAAGTAGAGAAATGCTAATATCACGTATAAGAGTAGGGTAAAACATATTGATAAATGTTAATTACCTTTAGAAGTTGATGAGGTCTTTACAGTATATGCTAAATATACACAATCAAAAGCAATGTAAAGTAATGACAAGGAATGGGATAAAAATTGTTAGCAACCGGTAATGAGAAACTAGGATTTTACGGAGATTATAAGAGTTTCCAGAGCTGTGAATTTGGTGATTTATTGTATTCTAAAAATACGGAACGGTTGAAGGATACGAAGAAGTTCGGTGTCATTCAATTACGGTATGTACTACGGAAGAGGCGAGAGTTCAGAGGACGAAGATACATAGAGCAATAAAGTCTGAGAAGTATGTCAGATGCTATTCAGAGTATTATCTGTGAGAAGATGATGTATCTCAGTGCTCTTTATTAATTAAAGATCTACTTTCTATCATTGTAATCTGATTCTATCTATAATTTACTAGTGTAAAGTGCTACTATATGAAGTTTGTATTAATGCAAACTGTAGGGAATAGAAACGCATGTTTATGAGTATTGTTGTATTCGTAAATCCACGTTCCCAAATCCCATTACTTGACTATTATAGTGTTGTACTAAACAGTCACAACCAAAAATTTTGGCGACCACGATGGAATGGGGTAACAAATCAGAGAACTGAGTGGATTCATCCCATTGCGAAGCAATAAGGAGTACTTGAAAAAGACCTATCGTGATGAGTATCTAGACGAATTTGTTCAACAGACCCTAGCAACACTAAAACTTGAAGATATTCCCCTCGAGGACGCAATTAACATTCTAGAAGAAGTGATGTATTGGGTGGAAACCGGAGTTTTATCTTCCAAGATTTTGACGGACTTGCTCTTTGAGTGGAGGGATGGTAAGCTAACCAAAGTCTTGTGGCAAGCGGAATCCAGCAGGACCGATCGGCAATGCCACTAGCAAGAAGAAATATACCCTGCAAAATCAGGACAAATTGGCAACAACGAACCCCGTTAGAGTTGGAGTTGGCCCTAGCTCCTTCGACTTAATTTGATACCTTATAGATGCTTGAAAACCTAATGGTGCACAGAAATCAATTGCTAGGGCTAAATTACACTCATTTTTATGGGAGAATAGACGAACACCTAGATGTGCATGTATACACATTTGAAAAATAAATATATTTGTAATCATCGTAACTTACACGATGAAAAGCATAAGTTTCACGTATTCCAAGCCACACTAGTAGGTGATGTAGTGAAATGGCTTATCAAGTACCCTTCATATTATTTTTCAACCTATGATGAGTTGAAAGAGGTATTCTTAGAGCGATTCCAGACTGCCAAGAGCATTTCAAAGCTCTATGCTTCACTCCAGTATATGATGTAGAAAGGAAGAGTAGAACAATATGCGTCAAATTTTCCATGATGCAGCAGTTTCTGAGAGACAAGTGTCCTTTCGAAATGTTGAAGGATTTTTTTGTCGATGGACTTCAACCACCTATAAAAGAAAAGATCTACATGTTCACACTGGATCAATCTTGTACACTTGATCAAATAAATGACTTAACGACAAGGATGGATAGAAAAATACAATTTGTCAACTTGGGCTCCTAAAAGACCAATCTAGTGTTCAAGAAAGGTATGACTCCAGTGCAATAGTTGTATTGTTTACAGTGTAGGAATGCAAGCCACGTCATGGCTGATTGTGCATTGAACTATGTATTCTATCCAATTTGTAATACGAATAATCATAGTCTAGAGGAATGTTGATTTGATGCCCAGAACACATTAGTAGCTTCCGCACAAGTAGATGCTCCTGCATGGAAAGGAAATTCAACAGGATATAAGCCACAAGCCCCCTCCCAACAATGGCAGGATAGTCAAGATGTCAGATAATCATAACCATCATAGTATTCTGGTCCACAACAATTTGTGGAACAGTGGTGAGGTCTTAGGAAAAATTTGCAAGAATTTGGCAGAGGTCGGAGGTTTCGACAACCTAGCCCAGGCACTTCAGGGACTTGACCAATTCAGTGCCAGTTCTATTTGCAATATTGCCACAAATGATGGGAATGTGAGGAGGCCAAAGATTATGATAAAACCTCCACTAGTTCTAGAGGAACCTTTCAGAAAAGAACGCCATAGTAAATTTGGTAAGAAGGTTGATAAACCTACTCAGGAGATAAAGGAAATAGTAAATGATACGAAGAATTATGGGCCACCAACTGATTCAACAGTATCTGAAGTGCTCCAGGTAGGGTCTACTGATCAAGAGACTACCATCAGGATTTGGAGCCAGAAGTTTCGGGCAAAACAGAAGCAAGGGAATTGGGACTTCGGAACATTTGTGGATGGTACAGATTGTGAATTATTGTAGGACCCGCATATTAAAATTTCATTAGGAGCTTTATTGGAACTTGTTCCTACTTTATGGAAGCACTTATTACAACAACTACAGGAAAGATATTCACCATCTCTGAGCTTGGAACCTTCGGTTTCTATAGTAAAAGAGGTCCCTGATAGGATAGTGGACTATGCAGTCCCCAAAATCACACTCAAAAACAAAAATAAAGCCATCCCCAAGGTTTTGATTGATGGTGGGTCTAGTATTAACATTGCTTCTACCACCACATGTAAACAAATGGGTTGGACAAAATTGAACTAGCCCCATTTTTCGTCCGGATGGAAGACCAATCAAGGGTGAAGCTAGTGGGACTGGTTAAAGACATCCCCATCTGAATTTCTCAGGTACTATTCAATATTACATTTGTTGTGTTAGAGCTTAAAGGGTAGAATCTGGATTATAATTTGTTGTTGGGGTGGCCCTGGTTACGAAATGCGAAAGTCCAACAGAATTGGGTCAAAAAGACCATAACATTCAAGAGAGGACATGCAAAAATTTCCATCCTATTAGAAGAAGAGAAACATTGCCTCCTTGAGCATAAACCCGTATTAGCAGAGCCTTCACATATGTTGGATGGGCTCAAGGAAGATGAGGAGCAACAGTTTTCAAAAACAAATAGAGATCTATTATCTTTTGGGGCTATGGATGTGAATTCAGTGATCAGCCCATTTTGGAACAGCATGGCAGCCATTGTTTGCACAGAACCCTTGGAACTAAACATAGAGAATGTTATGGACCCAATGATGAAAGACCCCATGGAGATTGGAAAAATTTGGGTGGAAGAGGATTCTTTGGAAGTAGTGAATCTCGGCGATGAGGAAGACCCAAAGACTGTCCAAATCTGTTCGGAGCTTGCTCCAAAATTTCGGATGGTGTTGATAGCTCTACTACAACAATATAAAGATTTTTTTGCATGGACTTATGCTTACATGAAAGGTCTTGATTCGAAGCTATATCACCATCGCATTTTTCTTAAGCCGAATGCTACTCCAGTCATGCAGCAGTGATATAGGATGAACCCCAACTTTGCGGGGCAGGTGAAACACGAGCTAGGTAGACTAATCAAAGTGGATGTACCCATTGAGAATCCAGAATGGGTCTCTCCTATTGTTATCGTCCCAAAAAAGAATGAGAAATTACGGATCTGTGTAGATTATAGAAAATTTAATGCAGCAACTATACCAGATCCTTTTCCCCTGTCATTCCTGGACAGCATGCTCGATGAGGTAGCAGGTCGGGAAATGTATTCCTTCCTCGATTGCTTTAGTGGATACAACCAAGTTCGAATGCTGGAAGCAGACATACCTAAAACAACATTTATTACGAACTGTTTGGACAAATTCTCACTTTTTGGCAAAATAGTCGTGCATCTGGAACATTTACACGCCTGCTTTGATTCTTGCAGATAGGTCCATCTTTGTTTGAATCCGAATAAATCTACTTTTACACTCAAATGCGAAAAATTGCTCGGCCATGTTATTTTAGAAAAAGGTATTGCAATTGATGCAGATAAAGTTAAAGCTATACTAGAGATCCCAGTACCTCAGAATCCGAAGGAGGTCTTATGATTCTTGGGGCAAGTCTGGTGGCACGGCTAACATCCATGAGGGCTAGCACATATTGCAATTCTGTTGAACAAGCTAGCACATGTCCGACTGGAGGAATTTGTGTGGATGGATGACACCCAAACTACCTTTGAGTGATTACCGAAAATGTTAGCTATAGCATGTGTTTGGAAAGGTTTGGATTGGAAACAGTCGTTCCATGTGTTTGTGGATGCTTCAAACAAAGCTATTGGAAGTGTCCTTATGTAGAAGGAAGACCACAGCTAGTTCTACTCTGTTTATTATGTTAGCCAGAGATTAACCATAGCAGAGCAGACCTTGCCCTCTTCAAAGTCTTTACTGTTTGATTTTCAACAAGTGCTATATATTTTTTGAAACATGAGAACATTTCATCTTTATGCTTCATAAAGTATAGAATTCTCCATCTGCCACAATCATTAATGAAAGACACATAGTACCTAGGTCCAGAGATTGAAGGCTCCTTGCTTGGCCCCCATACATTTGTATGGACTAGCTCCAATAGGTCTCCATGAATATATCCCTTCTTGGTGAATGGCTGTTTATGAGACTTGCCAAATTGACAAACATTGCACTTGTAAATCATGTGTTTCTTGGAGATATTTGGTAAACCAAGTACTCTTCGATTCATATTGATTTTCTTCAGAGCCCCTTCAGCTATATGAGCTAACCTCTTGTGCCAAATCTCCAATTCTAATAATGTTTGATTACCAAATTTGAATAAAGCAATGTTCCTAGTATCTTGTGTCATGAGGAAGGAGATAAGGAAGAGAGCTCACACACACACTCTCACAATCAAAGAGAAGTAAACACTCAGATTGAGGCAAGGAAGAATGATCTTCTTCTTCTTCTATTACATAAAAGAATGATCTTCTTCTTCTTCTTCTAAAAGGAATGTACAAGAATGACCTAAAAACAACAACACAACAAGTGCAATATATAAAGAATAGTACATAAAGGAAAATCCTAATGTCCGTGAATGAGTGAGTTGGAAAGAAAACAAATGTGTCATCACTCTCGATAGATAAATCTAGTAAAGCTCACATGATAGAGGCATAAAGAGAGAGATTACAACAAGGTACACCCCTGAATAGAATGGAGTGGCAGAGAAGAAATAGATTGATAGTAGAGGCTGCAAGATCAATGTTGAATAAGAAGAAGCTTCCTAGCTATCTATGGGTAGAGGTTGTTTCCATAGCCACTTACCTAATCAATAGGCTTCCATCCAAGACTATGGATGGAATGACACCTTATGAGGCATGGAATGGCAGGAGACCTTCTTTAGATCATTGTAAGATCTTTGCGTGCATTGCTTATGCACACATACCCTCATAGATTAGAGGAAAGCTTGATCCAAATGCTGAAAGATGCATATTCATTGGTTATGATCAGAAACAGAAAGGATATAGGTTATATAATCCCACTAACCAAAAATTTATAGTTAGTAGTGATGTAATGTTTGATGAAAATAACTCTTGGTTTGAGGATGATTGCACGAAAATAAAGCTACCCTATGATTTGGAGAATGATTTCCCAAATCTGACTCAAGAAGAACCACATACATCAGAGGATGTCAACTCAAAAGATGAAGAACAAATTGATTTCAAAGCTTAAAAGTCCAAGGGTAAAGTAAAAATTAAACAATTGGAAGACATTCAAGAGTCATCCAATCAAGCACTTAGAAGATCCCAAAGGGAGAGCAAGAAACCTATAAGGTATGGCTATGACACATCACTAGTCACCAAGCATTCTATATACATGGCTAAAGATTCTATGTCAGAGGAACCTTCTTCATTTGAAGAAGCCAACAAGAAGGAAGAGTGACGAGAAGCTATGCAGGAGGAAATTGAAGCACTTCAAGAGAATAGTACTTGGGACTTGGTTCCAAAGAAACCATTCATGAAGGTAATAGGATCTAGGTGGATTTACAAAGTGAAAAAGAATTTAGATGGCACAATAAATAGGTATAAAGCAAGACTAGTAGAAAAGGGGTTTGCTCAAACCCTTGGAGTGGATTATGGGGAGACCCTCTCATGTGTGGCAAAGTGGTCTAGGAGAGTATTTCAATGCCAAGCTTCCAAATCCCAACTTTATGCATTGTTACTATCTTATCAACTCTCTAGCACCTAATAAGGATCCCAAAGCATCCAACACTTTTGTGATACCATCAAAATCATGAGGTTTCTGAAGCAATCCGATGCCTTGCATCGAGTTTCAGCATAAAGTCGATGCCTGACATCAAATTCCCACATAAAAGTGGTTTTCTTCATACCTGGTGTTCACGGGGGTATTTCATATGCTGAAAAAGTGGTTGAAAACACACGAATTTGATGCTTGACATCGAATTCTTGTTGCAAGTTGATGCTAAGTTGAAAACTTTTATTTTTAGAAAGGTGCTTTTACTAAAATAGGCAAAAATTTCCCATTTTGACAGTCAGACATAGTCATCTTGTGAAGGCCATAACTTGGTGCGTAGTGAAGCGTTTTCAGGAACTAATAGCTCGTTTGAAAGCTGTTTTTGTTTAATTTCATTCACCAAAATATCTTGACAAAATAATATTTTTTTTAAGATAAATAAGCAAAACATTAAAGATATGTCATTTCAGTGACTGAAAATTTTTGAAGAAGCAAAGTTCGTTGTTTAAGTAATCTTTTCTCAAAGTTTGGAGAAGCATTGAGTTAATGGTGACCATAGAGGTTTTCTAGTGTCACATTAATTCATTTCTTGTGATGTTTCATACATCAACAGTTCTCTACTTTGCATGCAGGGTACTATAAATAACAAACTCGTTAAAATTTTACATGACAATGGTAGTTCATATGACTTCATTTCACATTTATTAGTACAGGAACTTAAATTAAAAACGTTTCCTTCCTTGTATAAAGTAAAAGCTGCATTTCAAGTTAATCGTTATAATGTAATACAAGAAGTGCAAGATGTTACGATTAGCATAGGCCCATATGTTGATTCACGAACATTTTTAATTGCACCTTTGCAATCTTACGATGTTATACTAGGTATGCCTTTTCATCATCATTATAACCCACACAATGATTACCATACACATACCTTTAACTTTGAATTTAAAGGTCGAATCATTACTTTGTCTGCACGGCATGATTTCCAGCCATTTCCATTTATTAGTCATACTCAAGTAAAATGTGCATTTAGGAAAGGATTCAATTCATGCATTGTTTTTATCAATGTCATCAACCATTATGCCCATACACTTCCCGATGCACATAAACCTTTCATGACTACTTATAAGGATTGTTTTATGTTTGAGTATCCCTCTGAACTACCACCATCTCAAGGATCCTTTGACCATAGCATAGACTTAGTCCCTGTTAGTTCTCCTCCTCATAAAGCACCTTATATACATGGACCACTACACCAAAAGGAAATAGAAAACCAAGTAAAGGACCTACTACAGAAAGGAATTATAAGGCCTAGTTCTTCCCCATTTGGAGCACCACTTCTCTTACTAGAGAAGAATAATAAAACTTATCGAATGTGCATTGATTATAGAGCCCTTAACAAGATCACAATAAAGAATAGATACCCTATTCCTCGAATAGATGATCTTTTAGATAAATTACGAGGATCTCGTGTCTTTAGTAAAACTGATCTAAAATCGGGATACCATCAGATTCATATGACGCAAAGTGATATTTTTAAGGTTGCATTTAGAACTCAAACCGTCCATTATGAATTTATGGTAATGCCCTTTGGACTTACCAATGCCCCTGTTACATTTGCACGAATGATGAACAACATTTTTCTTGTATTTTTCGACGATATATTTGTTTACAGTTGTAGTTGCATTACTCTTGACAATTTGAGAATTTGAGTTCTCTATCTCTCAATCTGTGTCTATATTTATCTGTGTTTTTTCTCTCAACTCGATCTATTGTTCTATGTTTTTCCTTACATGGTATCAGAGCTCAAGAGGCTCTGAGTGGTGCAAAAGCAAAAACACAGAGGTTCCAAAGGTTTCAATGACAAAAGAGAGAAGATGTCAAGCGGTGCATCATCATCTACAATTGGGAATCAAGGTGGTTTGTCAACAAGAGTAGGTGGAGCACAGACACGAGCAGCAATGATGCCAGTCATCCCAACATTGTGGATATGACCACCAGCCTTCACTAAAGGTAAACTTGATGGTACAAACTACACCCTATGGAATTTTAAAATCACTTCTATTCTTGATTCATATAAGATTTTGCAAACTACTCTTGGGATTGATCATGAGCCCCAAGACACACTTGATTCAAATAATCTTGGTTGAATGATTCCTCCTGATGTTGATCTTCTATGTGCTTGGAAACGTAGAGACAGATGCACTCTGTGCTCTAGTTACAAGTACTATTGATAGTGTTTTAAATCTCGTTCCACATACTACCAAGGCATATGAAGCATGGAACATATTGAGAAATCAATATGAAACTCGTAATCAAACACGGATTCAAAACTTGGAGAATCAGTTAGCATCAGAAAGTTTGTCGATGGGGAGACCACAGAGGTGTTTATCACTTGCATAAAGAATCTATGAGATCAAATGGCGGGAGCAAGTGTACAAGTCAAGGAGGAGCTAGCTTGGCACTATCTTGGAATATGTCCACCAAATTTTGATGGTTTCGCAACTGCTATTAATACTCAATTCAGACCTCAACCACTATCGTTTGAAGAATTCAGTGCCTTACTCATGGAGGAGGAGTTGCGGCTGAAGGCAAGGAGTGGTGATAGCAAAGGAGATGTTGCATTCACAGCAAATGCCAAAGGAGGCAAAGCAGACTCTTCAAAAGATGGAGACAAAAAGAAGTTCAAGGGAGAGTGTTTCCACTTCAAGAAGAAAGGCCACAAAATCCAAGACTATCGCATGAAGAAGGCAAGAGAGAAGAACGTCTCTTCAAAAGGTAGCAAGGGCAAGGTGTTTGCCAACACTACAGGATCAAAGCTTGAGTTATTTGTTGTGACAGAGGTATGCTCCTCGGGTGAAGATTCGAGAACAGATGAATCATGGGTGTTGGAAAGTTGTGCATCTCTTCACATGACGAGCAGAAAAGACCTTTACAATTCCTTACAACCTCTAAAGGAACCCATCACAGTGAAGGTAGGCAACAATGTAAGATGTCCTACAAAGGGTGAAGGTACGATTTCTTTCATTAACTCTAATGGGGATTTCAGAACACTTTGAAATGTGTTGTATGTTCCACAAAGCAAACCAAATCTACTTTCAATAGCTTCGATAATTGAGGTCATCAAGTATATTTCAATAAGATAGAAGCTAAGATTATGGATAGTAACAACAATATTGTTGGGATTGGCATAAGGAGGAACAACCTATATAAGTTGTCTACTCTTACAAACACTACAAATGTGGGCACAAGTAAGCTATGGCATGAGAGATTCGGCCACATCAGATACCCTATACTAAAGGAGATGCATCACAGGGGTATGGTTGCACACCTACCATTGATTGCAAAAATGAAAAAACATGTGAAGTTTGCATGATGGGAAAGCAATTGAGGAAGGTGTTTCCATAAGAAAGCAAGAACAGAGCAAGCTATCATCTAAAGGCATGCTCACTTGTGCAGAAAAATGCCTACATGACCCTTGGGCGGATCTTCCTACTTCATGTTACTTGTCGACTATAGCAGGAAGATGTACTTCCTTCATGATAAGGCTCAATCTTTTCGTAAGTTTAAAGAATGGCTTCAAATTGTTGAAATTGAAATAGGGAAGAAGATGAAGAAATTAAGGACAAACAATAGTGGTGAGTTCACCTTGACAGAGTTTGAAGATTTCCGTGATAGTAAAGGAATCAACCATCAACTCACAATGGCGGGAAACGATTTTCCACAAGTTTTTATGATATTTTTTAAAATGGTGTGATCCCCGTGGGCTAGCCATTGTGAAGAATTTCACTCCAATATGTGTAGAGGAAGTTAGAGAACCTCTTCTAGAAATTGCCTTATAAGACAAGCTTATGAAAACCTGATTCAGTCACAACTCAGAAAATCCAATGACTAAACTTTTGTTTCCACACTATAGACACTTGTAGCTTTCTAAGAACCTAAAGAACACTCCATTTAGACTTCATATGATCAGGCAGTCAACTGTCCAAAGATAGACTACCTCTCAACTCAGGTTGAGCAAAAAACTGAGGTTCAGAAGGAATGTTCCTAATAACTACTAGAGAATCATCTAGCAGAGATATTTGAGAGAAAGCAATCATGAGGATAAGGTTTCCAATAAGATATCATATACATTAAATGGATAAGTACATAGAGAGATATCACCTTCACAAGGTGGTTGCATACAAAAAGGTATGCGACTGGAATACCTATGTGCCTTGTAGCACAGTATTGAGGGCCCTTCTGATATCCATTGGTGAGAGAATGACCACCATATGCTTCAACACCATCTTGTCATCTCCACATATTTTCACATTCAAAAGCCTTCTATATATAGAGATGTGCATGGGAGTTTGTATCTCTTCACATACCCTTGCATCATCTCTCACCTCTTGACCTTTCACTTCATGTCCTTTGTCCTTTTGTTTCCTTGGGTGACTTTGGTGCTCCAAATCACTCTATATGGATAAGGTCATGCCTCTTTCGAGTATTCCATCCCTTCAGTCATAATTTGTCTTTTATCCAAGACACAAACAATGTTGCCCTTTTACTTAAATACTCTTCTTTAAGGTTAAAAATCCAAATTCAAGGGCTCAAAACGATCTCCCTGACCATCCATGTTCTTTGCGTAAAGTCACCTTTTGGGCATTAATCCATCCAATGTACAAGCTCACAAACGTCTCCTCCAGCAATTGGTTGTCACATTAGAAAGCTTGCACAAGTAATGGTAGTCACATAAGAAAGCTCTTAAAAGACTCAAAAAAGCAAGTTATTCAACAAATAAGCAAGAGAATCGAAAATTCTTCTCGTATTTCAAACCCCATCCAACTTAGTTTGATGAGATAATATTTGGGCATGAAAGCCAAATATTGTAGAAAGTAGTAGAGGTATGTAATTTCCTTCACAAAAATTCTGTATTTGCAACACAAGCCATAACTACACCTTCAAACAAGAAATTGAATGATGATCTAAATCATGCTTGGATGGCACATATTTAACATGGAATATGCAAGTCATTAAGCAAAGTGCCCTAGGAGTCAATTTTGGAAACTTCATTAGTGTAAAGATTGGTTTGATACGTATGAAGATCCCAATCTGCTCCAAATATCCTTAAATTTTATATGGCATGAGATTTATTTGATCGATTAACATATAAGTGTTCAATCAATACTCGTTCTCAGACATAAAACTCTTGTTCTAGAGTTTGCAAGTCTAGAAAGTAAGAGGTATGTAATTTCCTTCACAAAAATTCTTTATTTGCAACACAAGCCATAACTACACCTTCAAACAAGAAATTGAATGATGATCTAAATCATGCTTGGATGGCACATATTTAACATGGAATTATTTGGGCATGAAAGCCAAATATTGTAGAAAGTAATAAAAGTATTTAATTTCCTTCGCAAAAAGTTTGATGAGATAATATTTGGGCATGAGAGCCAAATATTGTAGAAAGCAATAGAGGTATATAAATTCCTTCACAAAAATTATTTATTTGCAACACAAGTCATATCTAAACCTTCAAACAAGAAATTGAATGATGATCTAAATCATGTTTTGGATGGCACAATACTAACATGGAATACGCAGAGTCATTAAGCAACCTGCCCCAAGAGTCAATTTTGGAAACTTCATTAGTGTACAGATTCGTTGGATATGTATGAAGATCCTAACTTGCTCCAAATATCCTTAAATTCAATGGCACGAGATTTATTTGATCGATTAACAACATCAAGGAATCAATACTCATGTTCTCAGACTTGAAACTCTTGTTCTAGAGTTTGCAAGTATGCTTACATGAGCTAAGCCTTGTAATCTCAAAGAATTCATGCATATATTATTGTACACTCCACAGAAACTTAAACAATCCCTTCAAACATTAACCTTTGGGCCTATACACTATGGCTAGGCTTTGCAAACTACATGGATGTTCCAAATTATTGAAAGCATAAGATTGTGCTCACCAAGACTAGACTTTGAGCAACTTTCTTAGTGTTCAATCAATACTCTATGTTCTCAGACATGAAACTCTTGTTCTAGAGTTTGCAAGTCTGCTTACATGAGCTAAGACTTCTGATCTCAAAGAATTCATGCATATATTGTTGCACACTTCACAGAAACTTATCCCTTCAAACATAAACGTTTGGGCCTATACACTAAGTTTCTTAGTGCTCAATCAATACATGTTCTCAGACATGAAACTCTTGTTCAGGAGTTTGAAAGCCTGCTTACACGAGCTAAGCCTTATGATCTCAAAGAATTCATGCATTCACTGTTGTACACTTCACAGAAACTTATACAATCCCTACAAACATGAACCTTTGGGCCTATACACTGACTAGGCTTTACAAACTACATTAGTGTTCCAAACTTCTGAAAGCATAAGACTGTGCTCACCAAGACTAGACTTTAAATTTCTTACATTGTAGTGAGAAAATACAATCAAGGAAAGATTATACAAAGATACTTAACACTTACAAATACTCCTTCAGATCCCAGAACTCAGAATTGATAAGACTAAGCTATAGAAGTTTTCGACACAACTCAATACTAGAAGCAAACTATGTAAACAAAAGATTCTTGAAATGCTATAATAACATGCTAAAAATCCTCAGTATACTATTAGAACATACATTCACATGGGCTATTAAAAAGAATGGGTCCACAAAGCAAGCTTGTAAAACAACGCTAACACTCAATCAAGACATGATTGTGGCAGAAACTCTTTACTAAACACTTGAATATGTCACATTTTGATGTCTTACATATTTTATAGTAATAGCAAAAACGCATTATTATGTAAGTTGTTCAAACTGAGGTGAAGCAGTTCACATGGGACAGCTTCTAGATTCCTACATCACATTAACTCGTTATGAATGTGACTGATTGGAACCTCAGTGGACAGACAATTTCCCACTGAAGATAGTCCTATTCCTTTAGCAGTAAAAGATTAGAGATATAATGAAGGTTGAATAAAACCCTACATATCAATAAAAAATTAGAAAGTAATGACATGGAGCTACAATCGAACATTCTTTGAAATTTTCAAGGCAAAACAAGCAAACAGAAAAACCAGCTATAAGTACAATCAGGCAAATGTATATACCTGTGACTGTTCACATTTCAAGAACCATAGATAAGTAGTGATAACATGGAGCTACAATCGAACATTCTTTGAAATTTGCAAGGCAAAACAAGCAAAGAAAAGAACCAGCTACAAGTACAATCAGGCAAATGTATATACCTGCAACACTTCACATTTCAAGAACCAGCTACAAATACTATCAAACTATTGTATATGCCTGTAGGCTGTGACAATCAACATTTCTTCACTACATTGCTGTAATAATGTAATTTGGCTAGATGTCTTTCACAAAACCTACCTCACAACCAAGCAATGATTGAAATGAGTAGTACTAGCCACGTATTGTGGCTAGTACAAGTATTTCTCTGGTGCAAAATCAGATAAAAACATGAGATCCTCCAAAGACATGCATAAAAGCAAAAAACCTAAACCCACACATCACATGGGAAATGATATTCTACCATGGCACGCCTTTTCAGGATAGGATCCAGATATAAGCTACAGACACAAGATAAGCATAGACATCTACACATTCCTTCAACTTTCAGGGCAAGCACACCTCAACATATCCTCAAACATGAAAAACCACCAACTAAAGGACACAGGGCAGGTATTCACTTAAACAGACTAAAACTGTTGATATTCATTACTGAGAAATTTTTTGCACAGCTCATTGGGATACAAAATGGTAATAGTTGAAAACTTCATTCTCAAAAAAAGTCAAGCAAAAAATGTCATTGATGCTCCTTAAGTACTAAGTCAACCAGAAACAGCAGCTGACAAAAATGCTCTTCCAGGCTGCCTGTTTGAAAGCAATCCATGACATCCCAACAGCTGCAAAAAGGCAGGACCAACAGTAAAATGACATAGCAATTTGCAGATCTTCAAAACAAAAATCTAAAAAGACTCATGAATACCTTGGCATTCACACCGTCATTGACAATCCTGTTCTCTTCCTTCCACTTGACATAATCAGTTCGTGCAAACTTGGTGAAACCCCTAGAGAAGAAGTTATACATTAGATCAGAAACAGACATTAAACAAGATAAAGACAATGACAAAGAATAATCTAAAGAACACCGCATTACCATTTTCTGCTAACAATAATCTTTTGCCTTCCTGGGAACTTGAACTTGGCACGTCTAAGTGCCTCCTGTGCATGAACTCCATTGTTGTCCTTGCAGCGTACAGACAACAGGACTTGTCCGATATCAACCCGGGCGCATGTTCCCTGAGGCTTTCCAAAGGCACCTCTCATACCTGTCTGGAGCCTGCCCATTAAAAACATTAAGGTGCCAGAGACACAGTAAGTTATAGACGTGCGCATTTAAATGCATAAACAAGGATATCACAAGCAAATTCTGAGTTTACCTATCTGCTCCGGCACAGGAAAGCATCTTGTTGATACGGAGGACGTGAAATGGATGAACACGGACTCTCAGATGAAATGCGTCTTTCCCAGCGTACTTAGTCATGTACTTGTTGCAGGCAATACGAGCAGCTTCTAAAGCCTCGCTAGAGACATTTTCTTTCTCCCAGCTCACAAGATGCACACAAAATGGAAACTCGTCAACACCTTTTTTCTTCATACCAACATCATAAATACGGATTTTGGGATCTGGGACACCCCTACAATAACGAGATTTGGGATACGGTTTGTTCTTGATCTGCCTGTAGCATCTAGCAGGTCCTGAAAACGAGTAGGAAGAATATAAACACAACAAAACCATGTCGTACACCTGACACTTAAACACACTGCTTTTGTCAAACTTCAATGAGAATCAGTTAAAATATATAGTAATTGATCATGATTCAACAGCTGCATACACAGTCGTGAACCCTTTAAATAACATAAACACCCACATTTATATATCAAAGCAATCTAGGTATATATGTAGTTTAACCGACGAAAACTTAGAGGTAAGAACTTCATGACCAGGAAAGAACTCAAGAAGTTCACCATTGAAACTGCAATTACAACCTTTAATTCAAAAGTGATAAACACCCTCAGGCACACGATCCTACCTGCTAGTTCAACGTATAGCATAAACATTACTGAGAATAATAATTCGTATGGGACTAATAAGAGTGGACAACCCATTTGGCCACAGCAATAGCGATCTTTTATGTCATACAAAACCCTTCTTACAATAAACACCATGAGTCGATCACCGAAAAGACGTGGGTAATAATAGTGTAAGCATCGAGAAAGTATAATTACGACAGAAAATTCGTCAAAAGGAATAGCACAACCTGAGCCACACGCATATTTGACTTGCAACCTGTATTATAGCTGTCAGAAACCAAGACAATCAAAGGCTAATCCTGCGCAGCATTTATAGACGCGATCTGCGCTACATAACTATCGATTCGAAATGCAAATCAATGAAGCCAAATACCACTCGGCCACGAGAAAAGAAAGAAAAAAACGAACAGACACCACAGCTTCCATATACTATCGCCACTTGTGTACTGAGAACCATTAGTGCACATCAAACAACGGAATATGGAAAAAGCACACATAAATGATAGAAACCGCTCTTACTTCGGCCCATCGCAGCAGAATCCGCAGAGACCTGTCGAAACTAGTTGGAAGCTGTTGCGTCTCGCAACAGCCGAAGCTAACGCAAAAGGCTGGACTAGTCGACTTCAGGAGGTAAAACCCTACCCTGGATTCGAGAGAAGCGTTCCTCTTTGTAATTGGTTACATCTAAGAGTGCGTTCACGCGGGGGAGCGAAACTGCTGTGGAAAGAAGGGGGAATGATCTACCCAAAAGGCTTGGTATTGTAAACTTCTATGACTCTCTTCCTATGCCATAGAAATGTGTGTGAGATATAATCATACACACATGATAATAAAGTGCAATCATTTTTTCCATGACTACCTATTCCCTTGCACTATTGCTCTAAATTTCATTTTGTGTAGACATTGATTTGTGATGAAACTCAGTCAAAGCTTGTTCATCATCTAAATCTTGATGCAGATATTGTGCAGTCAACTTCATGTTAAGATGGATGACATCTTTGGTTTCATAAACCATGATGGCCCTTTTGATGTATGTGTTGTTAGCACACGTGAAGGAGGATGACCTCTTGTTAGTTCACTTGATGGGGGATGACAGCTTTGGTTTCATAAACCATGATAGCTCTTATGATGTGTGTTGCTACCTCATGTGAAGGAGGATGAAACCTTGATGGATAGCGTTGATTATTTGGATTCAATAGTTATGCAACCATTCATGGATTAGCTCATGCAAACTATTGGCATGGATATAAAAGGTAGGCTATTGCTCTATCTACTTCTCAATAACCACCCTTTGGTAGTCATAGGGCAATGTTTATAGCTTCTTTCAGGACCAATCAACACCAACATAAATTCCAACTTTGGCATGGACATGCTCTACTGATGTTAACCTCTCAACATTCTCTAGAATCTATTGCAAAAACTCTTAAATGGATGAGATCTTTAATTAGGATTATTCATCTACTCTAAACTTTGTAATTGCATGCCTTCAAGTGCATCTATTCTTTGGTTTTAGTGTCTCTAAAGAGGAGGCAATTAATGTCTTTCTAAAACTTTGAGACTTCTCTTTTATTATTTTGGGTGAGGGATTGCGTGTTTGATAGGGGGTCATACATTGTTTGGTTGCATATTCTTTGCCTACATTTGATTTTTCTCATGCTTCCATTACTCTAGATGCATCATAACGAGTGTAAGACACAAAAATGCACCAATGAATGAAACACAACCTTTGCTTACATAGATATACACGATGAAGAACAAGACATAGATATATATGATGAGTCCTTTGCAGATAAGTAACATGTTATGCTAATTGAGCACACACAATCACTTAGATTGCTTATGAACATGCTTGCTAGTTCACTTGATGAATTAAACCATCGACTCAATGATGTCCAAATGCAATTTATCTTACCTTTATATCATCAAAGTGCTAGTGGAAAAGAATAGTATGACTCGGTTTAGACCAATATAGGTAGTACTTGCAAGCCTCTCTAATAAAGACTTGAAGCCTCCATAGTTTTTTGGAGAGGATAGGGATAGTAACAAACATGTTGTGTATACATTCCTCAAAAAATGGAATGATCTAAAACCACTGAATATTGGGTTTTAGAAGTTAACATTATGTATACATGACAATGCATGCTACAAATCTATAGAGATTCTACATGAGGATATGATGCATTCATGCAATCTTACTCAATGTATGTGGTGAACCTCCTTTGGATCGCATGATTTAGTGAAGTTGCATGGTTCAATACACAAAGCACCCATTTGGGAATCATGTGGTGAACCTCCCTTGGATCACATGACACGATTTAGTGATGTTGCATTGTTCAATACATAGAACACTCATTTGGGTAATCATAGACGATTCTGCCATGCATGAATCACCAATTATACACTATTTAAAAGGCCTAAACTTTCTCAAAGTTAATGCACTCACTACTATGTAGTCTCCATGATGTAGGGAGAGTATACATGTTTCTGGAATAGTATGGTATCCAATGTAGAGATTGGAGTACAAGGCTATCGAGATAGACTTAAGTTCATTATCATGAACATGGAGCAAACAAACTTAGTGTTAGGACACAAGTGGCTATGGGGTGAGAATAGCACATTGGAACAGAGTTATTACACTAACACTATAGAGTTTGGCAAGGATGGAAGCACAGTTTAAACTCTAGGTTCATGAGCACAATGTACTTAGCATGCCTCTAATCTTGTCTCTTGAGCTTATCCAAATGCTAGAAGAGGACTTAATCCAAGAGTTGTACATGATTGTTTTTTTCAGATACTTACATGTGCAAAATGTTGTGACTAAATATTTTATAGTTATAATTTGCATTGTTCTTACTTATTTAGAATCTTATGGATCAATGTAAAAGTTCAATGTTTGAGTATAAAGAAGTCTTTCCATAGAAGTTACTTGGTGGATTAGCACCTACTAGGGGAGATATAGATCATGCCATCAAATTGGTGTCTAACACAAAGCCCATTAGCAAAGTACTCTATAGAATGAGCCAAGCCCAACTTGAGAAATGTAAACGTCAAACACAAGTTTATCTTAAATGGGGTTTTATTATACCAAGTAACTCTCCTTTGATAGTCCTCACATGCTCGTGTGATTAACTCAGTTGCCTTCAGGGTGGGGGGGAGGGGGTTCTTTCCCCATGTGTTGTAGGACACTCCTTGCCTATATGATAGGATGCTTGTATCTTCCAATATCCATTGGAGGTGAGGTATCTTCTATATATGATTTTGTGTGGACCTCAATAAGTGTAGAAATCTCCTTGCAATCCTCCATGTTGAATGCCTTCAAAATCTGCCCTGCATACTTTTGTTGAGAGATGAAAATCTTCCTTGGTTCATACCATACTTCAAGGCCTAAGTAATAATGCATTAAGCCCAATTCTATCATTTCAAATTCTGAACTCAAGACATCTTTCATCTATTGAAGAAGAGAGTCATCGTTTCATGTAATCATAAGGTCATCTACATATAGTACGAGCACAATGGTCTTTCTTCCTCTCTTTAGAATATACAATTTAACATCAAAAACACATCTTTGGAAACCTAGATCTAAAATATACTTATCTATATGTTGGTACCATGCTCTAGGGCTTGTTTCAGCCCATATAGTGCCTTCTTCAACTTACATACCTTGTTCTCTGGATGGGGAATCTCAAAACCTAGTGGTTGAGATAAATATAAATCCTCCTTGAGGCCTCCATTGAGGAATGTTGATTTGACATCCATGTGATAGATTGGCCATAGCTTATGTGTAGCCACAACTAGTACTACTTGGATAGTAGTGATCCTTGTCATCGGGGCAAATGATTCACAAAAGTCAATGCCTTCAACTTGTGAGTAGCCCTATGCAACAAGTCTTGCTTTGTACTTTTTCAACCTTGTACTTTAGCTTCCAGACTCACTTAGTGCCAATGACTTTATGCTTAGGGGTTCAATCCACTAGCTCCCAAGTTCCATTCTTCATGATACTATTTTATTCTATTTGCATGGAAGCCCTCCAACTGTGATCATGGCATGCCTCTTCTAGATTGGTCAGTTTCTTTGATTGTTCTTGAATGATCTCAGCCATTAGGGTCCTATTTACAATATGGGCACTTGCCTGTCCGTTCCTTTATTCTCTGTGATCACCTTGGTCCATCTACAACATGTTCTAGTGACTATGGGATGGGGTTTGCAAAATCATAAAGCTGTCTCACCCCACATGGCAATGGCTTTTATGGTTGGGTGAAGATAGGTTGATGCGTTTCAAAATCATCATCTAAAGATGATGCTTCCTTCTCTTGTGTAGAAGGGATAGCTCTTGGGCCAAGTTCATAGTGGATTGCCCCTTTGCCGAATGATAAAGTGGAAGCTCTCTCTTCCTCTTCCTCTAGGTGCATGTGGTTGTTCCTCCTTAAACACCACATCGCAACTCGCCATGATCTTCTTAGCCTTAGGGTCGTAAAGCTCATAAGCCTTCTTATCCTTGATATACCCTAAGAAGATACATTTGATGCTTTTTGGTTGAAACTTGTTTCTCTCCCTATCTACAACATGCACATAACATTCACTAGCAAGTACTTTGAAATGGGAAACATATGGTTTCTTATCAATGCAGGCCTCTTGTGGAGTCTTTCCATCAAGTGCCTTGGTGTAACTTGAATTCAAAATGTAGACAAAAATTTTGATAGCCTCTACCCAAAATTGATTTGGCAAACCCTTTCCCTTCAACATGCACCTTGCCATATCCATGATGGTTTGATTCCAAGGTTTTGAAGGACACTTTTGTTGATGGCTATGTGCCACTATGAGTTGATGCTTGATTCCTTTAGTCTTGTAGAAATCTTCAAACTGTGTTGATGTAAACTCACCACCACCATCTATCTTGAATCTCTTCATCCTCTTCTTTGTTTTAGTTTCAATAAGCTGATGCCATTCTTTAAACTTACCAAAAGCTTGAGCCTTATCACAAAGGAAGTGCACCCACATCTCCTTGCTATATTTATCGATGAGTAACATGAAGTAGGAAGAACCAAACAAGGCTTGTGTATGCCTCTTTTTGCATAAGTCAACATGAACCAACTCTAGAGGATAGCTTGCTCTGTTCTTTCTTTCTTGTGGAATTGTCTTCATTTGTTGCTTGCCCATCATGCAAGTTGCACATGGTTTCTTCATCTCTGCAATTGATGGTAGGTGTGCAACCATACCCCTGTGATGCATTTCCTTTAGTATAGGGTATCCGATATGGCCAAATCTCTCATGTTAGATCTTACATGTGTCCACACTTATAGTGGTTATACAAGAAGACAAGATATCTATGTTGTTCCTTCGTATGCCAGTCCCAACAATGTTGTTATTACTATCCATTATCTTAGCCCCTATCTTACTGAAAGATACTTGATGTCCTTGATCAGTTATAAAGGCTGTTGAAAGTAGATTTTGTTTGATTTGTGGAATGTACAACACATTTGAAAGCTTTTTGAGATCCCCATTAGAGTTAATGAAAGAAATCGTACCTTCTCCCTCTATAGGACATCTTGCATTATTACCTACCTTTATTGTAATAGGTTCCTTTAAAGGTTGTAAGGAACTGTAAAGGACTTTTTTGCTCATTGTGTGACAAGAGGAACCACTGTCCAACACCCATGAGTCGTATGTTTCTGAATCTTTGTTCAAGGAGCATACCTCTTCTATGGTAACAAATAACTCAAGCTCTACTTCTGTAGTGTTGGCATACTCCTTGCCCTTGCCACCATTTGAAGAGCCATTCTTCTCTTGTGCCTTTTTTATGCAACAATATTGAATTTTGTGGCCTTTCTTCTTGCATTGGAAACACTCTCCCTTGAGTTTCTTTTTGTTGTTCTTCTTTTTGTCTCCATCTTTTGAAGAATCTGCTTTGCCTCCTTTGGCATTTGTTGTGAATGCAACATCTCCTTTGTTGTCACCACTCCTTGCCTTGATCCGCAACTCCTCCTCCATGAGTAAGACACTTAATTCTTCAAAAGTTAGAGGTTGAGGTGTGATTTGATTATTAAGAGCAGTTACCAATCCATCAAAATTTGGTAGAGGATTTCGAAGAAAATTCCAAGCTAACTCATTGGTTGAGTTTTGTACACCTACTTTTGCCATTTGATCTGATAGATTCTTTATGCAAGTGATAAAAACCTCTATAGTCTCACCATCAACAAACCTTTTTGTTGCTAGCTAATTCACCAAGTTTTGGGTCATGTCTTATTATGGGTTTCATATTGATTTCTCAATATGTTCCATGCTTCACAAACCTTGATAGGATGTTGAATGAGAGTTAGAACACTATAAGTAGTACTTGTAACTAGAGCATAGAGTGCATCTACATTTCCATGTTTCCGAGTATGTAGAAGATCAACATCAAAAATAATCATTCGACCAAGATTGTTTGGATTAGGTGTTTCTTGAGGCGCACGATTAGCCCCAAGAACAATCTTTAGAGGGTCATATGAATGAAGGATAGAAGTGATTTTAAACTTCCATAGGGTTTAATTTGTACCATCAAGCTTACCTTCCATGAACATTGGTGGTTGTATCCGCAACATTGGGATGACTAACATCATTGTTTGTCTTGCTTGTGCTCCATCTACTTTTGTTGATGAAGTCCACAACTTCTATGTTTTTGTTTTTGCACCACTCATGGCCTCTTGAGCTCTAATACCATGTAAGAAATAACAACACATTGGAATACACTAGTATACATAGCTGAGAAAATAAGGCAGACAAAGAGAGATGCAGACTGAGAGATAAAGAACTCGAATTCTCAATTTGCCAAGAGAAATGCAACTACAAAGATGGTGCTCTCCACACGTGCAATCCCAATGTGGATCTTACATGGTAATCTAGACAAACTCTTGATGAAGGTTTTACTAGTGCACAACTGTCTATAAAGGTACACATGGTCCATGCTTATATAGCTTTTATAATATGACAATATATCCACAATTAGAAGTCCTATCGTCTCGGCCTATGTGACGACAGGATAGGCCCCCCCATAGAAGGGGGCAAGCCCTCCCTCTACACTCCTCCAATTAAGGTTCTATGGGGAAACTTCAAGAAGAAGAACAGGGATAAGTCCAAGTTTACTCCAAATATCGAGCATCAAACTCATTGCATAAGTGAAGATCTATTTCTTAGCATTGAAAACAAGGCACTTGTCGCATGGACTCCTAGCAAAGAACGGATTTTGAGAGTGGGGCTTCATCACACATGTGCAATGACAAAGACGACTTTCATGAGTTTCAAGAGCACAAAGTCCAAGTTTACCTTGGAGATAATAAGTTCATTAAGGTCCAAGGAAGAGGGAAAGTTCAAGTCACAAACTCAAAAGGTGAGACCAAGTCACTCAAAGATTTTCTTTATGTACCAAGCCTTTGCAAGGACCTTCTCTTAGTGAAGACCATTACTAGTGCAACATGATGGTACAACTTGATCATGAAAAAGTTCAATTCATCGACAGAGGATCCAAAGAAGTGATAATGCAAAGATTAGATGACAAAGGTCTCTACAAGCTTTCAAGTTTCATGGTCAAGGATTCCAACTTTAGCTTATGGCATTTCAAATTTTGACACACCTCTTACCTAGCTAAGATCTCTTCAAGTCATCTTGTTAAGGGTTTACCCGAGATCACATAAGTGGAACTTAATTGCCAAGCATATGCTAAGTAGAAAATACCCCTTTGCCTATGGAAGCATCCATTTCTTCATCCAAACCCTTAGCATTAGTCCATGTTGATCTTTGTGGACCTATGCATACACCTCTAAGTGGGTCAATTTACTTCTTCTTGATAGTAAATGTTTTCACTAGATACTCTTGGGTTTATTCACTTAAACATAAAGAGGATGCACTTTCCAAGTTCAAAAAGTGAACACAAACAATTCAAGAACACTTTCTAAGTTCTTTGAAGACCATCCAATTAGATGGAGATAGTACGTTTGTCAACCACAATTTCTTAAAGTACTTGAAGCAACACAATACTAAGTATTAAGCAAAGCACAATACTCAACAAGGTATTGCCTTACAGAAGATTCAAAGTATGATCCAAATGGCCAAGACTACACTTCATCAAAAGCAAATTCCACTAAAGTTTTGGGATGAACCTGTACAAACAACAGTCCATATTCTTAATAGAGGATTTTCACATGTCTTGAAGAACCAAACTCCATTTGAGGCTTAATTTTAGAATAAGTCAAGTGTGAGCTATTTTAGAGTTGGTAGTGATGCCTATGCTCAAGGAACTAATGACATGCCAAGCGATACATTTTCATTGGTTACAGTGACCATCAGAAGGCATACAAACTCTATGACCCAAATAATCACTTAGTTACAGTTACCAAAGATGGCACTTTTGATGAATACGCTAAGTTTTCATCCCTTTTGGATTCTTATTAGGATTCTGATCCTCCCATTTCTTCTTCAGAGGGGGATTGTTCCAGTTTCAATCAATCACATTATGTGGAGCACGCTCTCTTTTTACATGACTTTCCTAATCATGGTATAATTTTGGAGCATGAGAACTCAGAGATACAATCTTAGTTTCCACCTCAGATGGATACACCTCCAGTCATAACATCAAAGGTTTACATTTCCCCTTATCTTTATTTCGGGTTTACTCTAAGATCAATGACTCATCATTAATCATTCATATCTTTGAGATTCCACTTACCTCGTCTACAATAGCATTCTGAGCATACAATGTTCCATACATGGAGTCCAACATCTTTTCATTCTCCATAGGATACTCTACTTCAATATATCACTTAATTGGATCCTTTTCTGAGCCATCCTCTCGGATCAAAGGGGAATTTCATGGTCCTACTGACACACATCAAGACTTTGCACATTCCATGAAGGACTACAACATAAGATGTACTAGCATGTGATTATGATTTTATGCTTCATGCTTTAGACTTTGCACATTCCATGGAGGACTACAACATAAGATGTACTAGCATGTGATTATGATTTTATTCTTGCAAGACCTACTTCTTGGCGATACACAACTCATGATGGATATTTTCAAAGCTATCGAGATTCCCACATACCACATGGATTCGTCATATCTATCTTGAATGGAGGTGATCTCATCCAACGAGATCTTGTTGTGTTCTTGTACCTCTTTGGTGGCGTACCTATGGAGCATTTGCTTGATCCATTTGGTGATATCTTATGGATTACTTGGCGATCACACATGGTCAATCCCACTTGGAGGCTATGGATTTCCACATGGATACTTCCTTTTTTGGTGCTCGCATTGCTCTTGCTACACTCATGGTGGACCTTTGTCTCGTACCCTAGCAGACTCCATACTCTATAAAATGGAGCTGCAAAGGGGGCGTTGAGAATATGAGAGATCACCTCCCTTTTGTATATAGGAGACACTCCATTTTCATTTCCATTTCCATCTTATTTCCATTTTAAATTATATCTCCTTGTATTTGGGTACCTTACCATTTGCTTCTACTTGTGTATTTATTCTCCTTCAAGGGGAATTATTCTACATATGACATACTTTGGAGATCCCCCTCTATTGGAGAATTCCTCTCCTATTCGCAGCGGAAAGTGTAGAAGACCTTCTCAGGATCAAAACTTTTAGCAGCATCTGAACCTTCAAATGAAAACTGGTATCAATTGAAAAACGAAATGAACTTGAAACACTGGTCACTCAAATTATACACTTATAGCTTTCAAATGAGCTATCAAACACTCAATTTGGAGTATTTTTGGTTTGGCAATTCTTTGCCTCAAAACAGGCTGCCTGTTCACTCAGTTAAGCTAAAAACTGGACTTCACTAAAAACTAAATAACTCACAGAGCATAATGAATTTGAAAAAATAATTTTAGACAAAGGAATTAATCAAGATAAGCTTTCTAACGAATGTTTAAACCCTAAAAATGGATACATATATTGAGACATATGACTCTCACAATTAGGCTACCCAAAAATTGGTATGTGTCTGGACATAGTCTATGAGAGTGAAGAGAATGAAATGACTAAAACCAACTAAACTATGTTAGAAAGAGACTTGAATAATGTGTGTGTGACTCTCCTCCCATCCATATATACCCTCTTGTACTCTAAAAATAGCATGGTATACTCTAAAGATAGCAATGATCTGGAATAATCTAGTATAAACATGTGGCCATCATGCAACACTTATTCCCATTACTACCCAAGTACTCCCATTACTACCAAAGTACCTTAGGGTATCCCCCGAGCTTGGAACCTTGGCTAGCTGGCCCTTGTCCCTCACACACATGGATTGATCCCTCTGGATCAAATAGACTGATCCCTGTGGATCAATCATCCTTGTGGATCACATGCACTGATCCCTGTGGATCAATGTCTGACACTCTCTCCCCCTTCTAAAGATCATTGTCCTCAATGATCAACAAGGGAAAGTACTTGTGAACCAGAGCTTCTGATTCCCAAGTAGAGTCAGTAAGTAGTAATCCTCTCCATGCTACTAAATACTCCAGGACGACACGATTCCGGTATCGCTTCTGTCTCTGATTTAGTATCCTGTCTGGAGAATGATCCATGCTTTTAGTTTCTTGCAAAGAAACAGTACCTTCTATTAGATTATCCTCCCTAGAAGCATGAAACACTGTATGAAATTTATAACCTGGAGGAAGATCTAATCGATATGCAACTTCACTTAGCTTTTTAACTATCTTCCAAGGTCCACAAAACCTTGGTGATAGCTTACTACTCTTCCCTGTGGAGAGTGAAGCAGATCTAGCGGGTACCTGAAGAAAGACTCTATCTCCCTCCTCAAAGGATCTAGCAGATCTCTTCCTATCAGCATACTCTTTAGCCCTATCAGCTGCTTGCTGCATCTTGGCTTTAGCTATTTCTAAATTTGATGTTCACTAAGAATTCCAAAGCACTAGGACATTTCTTTGGCATGCCTATGGTACTAAAAACATTGGGATTCATACCATAGTTCATGTCAAAGGAGACAAACTCAACTAGTGGCAAATAAGTATCCCAATCTATCTGTCTCTTAGACACATATGCCCTCAACATGTCCTCTAAAGCCTGGTTGACCCACTTGGTCCTGTAAATCTGACATCCCTATGTGAAACTATGGATGTCGACAACCCATGCAATCTGAATACATGCTGGATAAACAACTCCACTATGTGTGGATCAAATAGAATGATCCCTGTGGATCAATGATCCCTATGGATCACATGCATTGATCCCTATGTGGAGTTTCTATCGTCTCCTACGTGGGTATGAATTGATCCCTCTAGATCAAAGTCATGATCCTTATGGATCATAAATCTTTCTACCACAACTAGGATAGCATCCCACTTCCTTTGGGTCCGTGGTACCCGACCATGAAGTCCATGGATACACTGTCCCACTTGGGATCTAGAATCTGTAAAGGATACAAAAGTCGTGGAGTCTTTATCCTTTCTGCTTTGTTGACTTGACACATAAAGCCATTTACTTGTATATTCAAAACAAGTAAATGGAAGCGAAAAAAAACCAAAGCCTCTCAAATTCTTTTGATATTCGTGAAGCATCCAATTGAAGAACTAAGAGAAGAGTATTGACTCCCTTTGGTTCGTGGATCACATATGCCTTCAAAAAGTGCTTCGTTGATGATGCTTGATGAAGAACAGTCCACTTTCACCCTCTATTCCAGGAAGGAAAAATAATTCCAAAGTATGGCTTGTAGCCACTCTCTGGATAGTTCGATGAGAGAGCTAATCATAGCAATAAAAAACTCGAAATTCGGAGGTGGTATGCCAAAATTATGATCAAAATAAGTGGATAAATTAGCTATCTTGATAAACTTCATGCTATGGAAAGCAAGATCTCCAATCGATTGCACTCCTTACTCCTCTGTAGTAGGACGTTCTCCCATATGCGATAGCGCGTGAGCAGCAGAACCAATCCCACATGTAATGTTCAGTGTCCAGAAACAATATGAGCCGCCCTCTTATCCATTCAATTTCAAAATAAATTTGCACTCGCTAGCTTCCAGGCTCCTTGATGCACGCTAATCTCCAGACTCCTGTGTGATACTGGGCGAAGAAATTTTAAATTAATAGAAGCGCGTAGCCTGCCTGAAAATCCGGGCAAAGCTTGTGGCGCTGTGCTCATCAGGTCACTACATTCGGTCCTCGATTGATGTCAGCCGGCGGGGAAAACCCACAAACGTACACATAGTGCCAAATCGTTTCTCCAGAGAAGTGTCCACGGGCTTTCAAAGGAGGGTTCTATGGGACTGTGCTATCCATCCTTTGTTTTATTTCTGCTCCTCGCACGGCCGACCACGGGAAAACACCTCCATCGCTTCACGAAGACGATAGCTTGACGATGAAGATGATGCCGAAAAAAAACGCACTCCAAAAATGGCTCTGATATCAAGTGTTAGAAAGAGACTTGAATAATGTGTGTGTGACTCTCCTCCCATCCATATAGTTCTAATGGACTTTATATCCACGTGCTTGCTCTAAACTTTTTCTCGAACATAATGATAATGCACTTCTATGTGCTTACTTCGTGCATGAAACATTGGATTGTTTATCAAGTGAATGCTTGAAATGTTGTCACCATAAACTAGAATGGTCTCTACCTGCACATCAAGATCAGTCAAGAGCTTCTTAATCCACATAGCATCACAAGTGCAAAGGCCAATCCTCTATATTCAGCTTCTATAGATGATAGTGCAACAGTAGGTTGCTTCTTTGAGCTCCATGTGATAGGTTTGCTACCTATCATGAATACATAACCTAAAGCGGATCTTCTATCTTCCTTCGAACCAGCCCAATCAACATCACTGAAGCCCTTTACCTGCAATTCCTCATCATATCTATGAAACAAGGCATGATTCACTGTGTGCTTCACATATCTTAGCACTCGTTTGGCTGAATTTGAATGTTCAGTTGTTGGAGCTTGCATAAATTGAGAAAGAACTCCAACAATATAACACAAATCTGGTCTTGTGATCGTAGCATAGATCAATGAACCTATAATATTCTTGTATGTAGTTACATAATGCAACTTCTCTCCATCATTTGAGCATACCTTCACATTTGTGTCCATAGGTTGAGTGAGTGGTTTGCATTCACTCATTCCAAATCTGAAAAGAACATCTAGTAGGTACTTTCTTTGCATCAAGTAGATGCCATCTTTCCCATAGACTACCTCAATGCCTAAAAAGTATCTCTTGTATTCCTACAACATTACTTCCTGTTATGATGAGATCATCAACATATATGCAAATGTATACCTGCTTGCCTTCTTCTTTCTTCATGTAGAGAGAGGGATATGCACTACTTGGACTATACCCACACCTTGTGAGGTACTCAACCATCTTTGGTTCTAAGCACGTGGTGCTTGCTTCAGCCCATACAAAGCTTTCTTCAATCTACAAACAAAATTTGGATGCTTTTTATCTTCAAATCCAATCGGTTGACTCATGTATACCTCTTCTTGAAGTTCACCATTGAAAAAAGCATTTTTTATGTCAATTTGATACAATGGCCATCTCCTTGCTGCACTCATTGCAATCAAGGTTCTAATTGTTCCCATCTTTGCAACCGGGCTAAAAGTCTCTTCATAGTCGATGCCGTGAGTTTGCTTGAATCCTTTTGCTACTAGTTTAGCTTGATGCCTAGCTAGAGAACCATCAACATTTCTCTTTATTTTAAACACCCATTTATTTGGAACAATCTTCATACCTTCAGCCTTTGAAACTAGCTCCCATGTGTGATTGTCCTTGAGAGCTTTTATCTCTTCTTGCATAGCTTCTTGCCATTCTTTTTGTGTACATGCTTCTTCATATGCATCCGATTCTTTGTCTTTGAGCACCTGTGTCATATATGCAAAATGCTTTGCAATAAAACTATCATAGCTCAGTCTTTGAATTGGATACCTTCCTCTTGAAGGCCTCCTTTCATTTCCTTTTGAATATTGCTTCTTCTGTTGGAGTTAGACGTCTGCAGAAGCACGCAAACAGCACAAGGAAGAAGAAGAAGCTTGGAGCACAACACACAAGACTGAATGTATTACTAGAGAATGTACAAAAGATAAGTAGCCCATTAGGGCAAAAGGCGTATATACAAGCCGGGGGAAAAAACCTCCTAAAGAAGGAAAAAAGTGCCCCGGTGGTCCTAGAGTGTTCACACACATCACTACCTAAATATATCAACAAATCTTCCCTGGGAGTGATGCGGTGAACAAGGAGTTTGCACTCATGTATAAGGAAGTGCCAAGCTATGTGGAAATCACTCCACGAAAGGAAGTAAGCCCAAAGCTTTGCGGAAAGCTTCAAACTTCTCCCTAGGCAGAGCCTTCGTGAAAAGGTCTGCAATGTTCTCCTGCGTGGGCACATATGCCAAGCTGATCTCCCCAATAGAGAACCTCTCCCTGACATAATGATAATGCACCTCAATGTGCTTAGTGCGAGCATGGAACACAAGGTTCCTCGCAACTGCCAATGCGCTCTGACTATCAGTGAAGATGGTGGTGGCAGAGGACTGGCCAACACCCAAATCAGCCATAAGGCGTCTGAGCCACACACACTCAACAGTAGCTGTGAAAGCTGCCCTATACTCAGCCTCACAACTGGAAGTGGCCATAGTAGGCTCCTTCTTGCTCAACCAAGATATACATGAGCTACCAAGCATGAAGCAAAAGCCACTAGTGGACACACGAGTGTCATAGCAACCAACCCAGTCTGAGTAAGAAAAAGCATGCAAATCTGGCAGTAGTGATCCCCCCTTGGGATAAAACAACCCAAGTAGCCGAGTACCACTCAAGTAGCGAAAGATGCGCTTAACCGCCTGCCAATGCTTGACACCTGGGCAATGCATAAACTTGCTCATCTATGAGACAACAAACTGAATATCTGGTCGAGTAATGCATAAGTAAATCAGGCATCCAAAATCATGAAGACTCAATCGTAAACCTGTCTCCATAGGAGTGGCAGTAGGCTTAAAGTCTTCAAGGCCAAAATGCTGCAATAATGTGTCAATATATTTCGTTTGACACAAAGCCAATCCACCATCAACTTGCATAAACTGAATGCCCAAATAGTGATGCAAATGCCCCAAATCAGACATGTCAAATGAGGCATGCAAATCAGCCTTAAAATCAACAATATGCTTCTCAATAGGACCAATGAGCAGCATGTCATCAACATAGACAACAATGATCAGAAGCACATCATTAGCACGCTTAACATATAAGGTGCTCTCAGTTGGACTGTTCACAAAACCATGTGCAATCAGATAGGCATGTATCTTCTCATACTAAGCACGTGGTGCTTGCTTTAAACCATATAATGCCTTCTTTAACCTGCACACCTGGTTTTCATGCCCTTTCTGCACAAAACCACGTGGCTGAAAAATATACACTTCTTCATGCAAGTCACCATTCAGAAATGCAGTTTTAATGTCCAACTGATGTACATTCCAACCATGATGGGCTACAAGTGCACAGATGCTCCGAACAGTAGTCATACGACATGTGGGTGCAAAGGTCTCATCAAAATCAATGCCTCTTTCCTATTTTGCAACAATCCAAGCCTTATACCTGTCAACTGTACCATCAGGTTTATGCTTTAGCTTGTATACCCACTTAGTACCAATGGCTTTCTTGCCAAGAGGCAAGTCACATAAAGACCAAGTACCATTCTTCATTATAGCATCATATTCAGATTGCATAGAAGCCATCCAATTTTCTGAATTTTGTGCTTCATCAAAAGAAACAGGCTCATTCCCATCACAGAGACTAGATGCAGCCATAACATAGCAATCTGATGAAAAAGAGGCACTATGAGAGCGTGAACGAGTACGATATGACAAAGGTGCATCTAATTTGCTGTCACGCAAAGTCTACACCAGCCATTTTGGCATAATTTTTGCCTCCTCAATATCAGCTCTCTCATCAACAAGTGCATCATGTAAATCTGCATCAGAAATGGGATGATTTGCATCATTACATGAAACCTGCAAAGGCTGAGAAGTTGCCTCATTAAGACTAGCAATAGACTGTCCACCTGTAAAAAGAGGCATCAAAGTATCATACATGTCTTTGGAGCTAACAAATGTCTCCTTAGTACTTGAAAGCAATGGCTGAATAGCATCTTCCAAAAAAACGACATCACGGCTAACTAGAATGTGTTTAGTCTGTGGATGATACAGACGATAGCCTTTACTTTCAGAACTGTACCCAACAAAAATACATTTTACTGCTTTATCATCCAATTTTCTGCGATGTTGTTTAGGCACTAGTGCATATGCCAAACAACCAAAAACTCGCAGATGAGCAATAGATGGCTTGCGATCATGCCAAGCCTCATATGGAGTGATAGACTGCAGCGCTTTAGTGGGACACCTCTTAAGTACATATGCTGCACACATGACAGCCTCAAGCCAGAAACTATGTGGTAAAGCCTGACTCTTGACCATACACCTCGCCATCTGCATGAGTAACCAGATCTTCTGTTCAGCAACTCCATTCTGTTGAGGTGTATATAGCACTGTACACTGGTGTTTTATCCCACGTTTAGCCAAAAATGCATTAAAATCAGAAGACATATATTCCCCCCCTCGATCAGAACGGAGGGTGCCCATTTTACATCCTGACAGATTTTCAGCCAAAACCAAAAACTGTTTGAAGCACAAAAACACTTCGGACTTTGCCTTCAATAGATATACCCATCCATGCCTGGAAAAATCATAAATGAAAGTCATGCAGTAAAGATAGTTTCCAAAAGAAGGTGTCTGCATAGGACCACAACCTTCACATACATGTTTTCCAGGTCCCTCAAGCTTGGGCAAAGAAGACACCATATCAGATTTCTGCAGGTGTAGCAAACTAGCAAAATTCAGATGACCAAAGCGTGCATGCCAAAGCTTTGCATCTGACATAGCCTGAGAATCATGAACTGCACATGCCAAATCATTCACAGATATTTCATAGTCTATGAGTTTATACAGCCCACGACATAAAATGCCAGAAGCAAATTATAACATCGCCATTTGACAGATCATGAACTGTACATCTGTCATCAACAAATTTCACAACCAAGCCAATCTTGGCTAATGCAATAACTGATAACATATTCTTCTTGATCCCTGGCACAAATAAAGCATCTGACAAGGTGAAAGAACTACCATCAGCAATAGTTAGAATGATCTTACCAACTCCCATAACAGGATAAGAGGAGTTGATGGCGCATGTGACAGTATTCCCTGTAGGGGCAGGCTCGAGTGAAGAGAAGAAACTACACTGCGAGGTAATATGTTTGGTCGCCCCACTATCAAAGTACCAAACATCTGAGTCCACTGCAGACATGCATTGCCCATGAGAAGATGGGTCAAAATTGCAAACAGTAGTAAACACCCATTCTTCTTCCTGCACAAGATTAGCAGACTCTATTTTTGGTGTAGAGGCTTCTGCAACAACCATTCCAGCCTCCTTTTTCTTTGCCTCTTTTGCGGCCAGTTTTGGACAGTTCTTTATGATATGATCATTCCCTTTACAGTACTTACAAAACAATTTCTGCTTTTCTGTTTTCTTCTCATCTTTATCCTGGTTCTTCGAATGTGCAGCATTTGCAGATTTTTGCTTACTAGTAGAAGAGCTCCATTTTCCTTTGCCCTTCTGATTAGCCAAGAAAGCTTGATCTGCAACACGCATAATGGACCTATTCTGCCTGGACTGATCCTCCTATAATAGAACAAAGACTAACTCCTCAAATGACAAGGCATTTGGATTGCCTTTCATCATCAATCGAAGAGTAGAAGCAAAACTCTAATATGAATGAGGAAGACCATTCAAAACGGTCTGCACAAGTGAGCTATCTGGTATAACCTCATCAGCAGAAATCAACTGTTCCTTCAAGTCTTTGATCTTTGTTAGGAAACTGTCCATAGAATCACCTTCATTCATGTGCTCACTCTCCAACTACTTTTGGAGGTAAGCAACACGAGCCTCATTCCTAGCCTGGTACAATGTGGTAAGTGTATCCCAAGCACCCTTTGCTTTTCTGCAAGAGCGAATGTGAGGAATAATAGCACATTTGACAGACAAAGCTATCAATGCATGTGCTTGAGCATCTCTGCCATCCCAACGAATTTGCTCTGCAGTAGGTGCAATAGAAACAGCAGCACGAATAGGAATCTGCAGAATATCATCTTCGACACCATCTCCATCAGTTTCAGCACCTGTATTTGCAGTACCTGTAGTCGCAGGTGTAATAGGACATCTTTCAACACCCTGCACAATGTTTCACAGTCCTTTTGCAACCAATACATGTCGCATCATATAAGCCCATAATGGGTAGTTGGTACCATCCAACTTATCCTCAACAGCCAACATACGGAATACATCACTGCTTTCAGCCATGGCCGGTGACTAAAATACCTTGATGCAGAAAATTGACTGTATCTCAAAAAGTTGAACGGAACTGCTGAGATGAGTTCTGCTAAACCTGTAGCAGACTTCGAGACGCTTATATTGGCGAATCAAAACAGGTATATACCTTTGGCACAAACAGACAAAATAGCCTGCACAAGCGCTATGATAGTTGGTTCGGAGGCCGAGACGAGCTCAGATCGCGATTTCGTCACCACAAAGCGAAGCAGTTTTGATCTTTGAAACACCTTGAGTATGCTCACCAAATTTCATGTGAATCTGAGACTACAATTGGAGGAGTGTCGACGACGCCCTAGATGAAGCGGAAACCTACTCTGATACCAATTCTTGGAGTTAGACGTCTGGGGAAGCACGCAAACAACACAAGGAAAAAGAAGAAGCTTGGAGCACAACACACAAGACTGAATGTATTACTAGAAAATGTACAAAAGATAAGTAGCCCATTAGGGCAATAGGCGTATATACAAGCCGGGGGAAAAAAACCTCCTAAAAGAGGGAAAAAAGTGCCCCGACGGTCCTAAAGTGTTCACACACATCACTACCTAAATATATCAACATCTTCAACCAGTTCAACTTTACCTTTGATGTAATCACCTCTTCATACTCTTCTTCACTTGCATTTGAATTACTATTTTGGGCACCACTTTCAGCTTCAAATCTTCCATAACCTAATGTTGGTGATGAGGAATGACTCCTTAGCCTCCCCTTCCATGTTGAGCTTTCTCCATGTGATGTAGAAGCTTCTGGACCTGATATTTGAGTGCTTGTTTGCTGAAATTCTTCTTGGAGAACACCTCCATCATCTTCGCAATCTTCTTCAAGAATCTTCTCTTTCCCTTTCTCTCCAAACCATGGTCTTAGCTCATCAAATACGACATCTTGTGAGACTCATAACTCCTTTGACATCGGATTGTAGCACCTGTATCCCTTTTGCTCCGATGAATATCGAATGAAAATACATTTTTCTGACTTTGCCTCCATCTGTATCCTTAGTTTTTGAGGGATGTGAACATAACACACACATCCAAAAACTTTGAGATGTGTAAGGTCTTACCAGAATAAACCTTCTCGGGAGTTTGATTATGCACTCTAGCCATTTTGCACTTGTTCATCAAATAAACAGCCGTACTAGCTGCTTCAGCCCAATAGTTTAGTGGCACGTTCATCTCGTTGAGCATGCATCTTGTAACTTCTGTGACATGTCTATTTTTCCTTTTAGTTATTCCATTTTGTTTAGGCGTGTACCTACATGTAATATGTCGCTTGATGCCATTTTCATAAAGAAAATCTGAAAATTCTTTGGAGAAATATTATCTTCCTCCATCGGACCTCAAGGTCTTTATGTAGCATCTTGTTTCATTTTCTACTTGTGCTTTAAATCTCTTGAACATGGAGAACACATCTGATTTTGGTTCTATGTAGAACATCCATACTTTTCTTGAATAATCATCAATAAAAGTGACAAAATATATTACTAGCCACTGATGGTTGTTGTGATGGTCCCCATACATTCATGTGTATCAAGTTGAGGACATTCCTTGCCACATAGTTGCTCTTCTTGAATGGTTGTCGAGTTTGCTTTCCTAGTTTACATGCTTCACAAAACTCATGTAGTCCAACATCATTGAATCTTGGAAGACCTATTACCACTTCATGGTTGCTCATGTCCTTGAGCTTGGGAATGTTGATATGTCCAAACCTTTTGTGCCACAAATGGATTTCAACAATCATCTTGTTTCCAAACTGAATATACATCACCTTTCCACGTGGTTTTTAAATGTCCAAAGTGAACATCCTACCTTCTTTCCTTCCTTGAGCAATGACCTTGAATCCTTCTTTTGGATGTTTTATAAAGCAACCTTTTTCATTGAAGATAACATGATATCCTTTCTCTACCATTTGTCCTACTGAAATCAAATTCTTTGCAATAGTAGGAACATGAAGAACATCAGTCAATACCTTCTTGTCTCCAAGCTTTATATCTCCAACATGCTCAATTCCATGTTAAGTTTCATCATCGGTCTCCACACATCCTTTTGCACTTGGAGCTTGTAGCTTTGCAAATAAATCTCCTTGGCATCTCATATGGTTGCTGCAACCTGAATCTATTAACCATTTTTTATCATCACTTCTCGGGCTGTTGTACTCATGCTTCATGGCAAGCATGGTTTGTTTGTCTCCTTCACTTGATGTACTCAAATATTTATTTTGGCTCCTTTGGTTGCCTCCATTCAGCCTTCCATTCTTTTTCCAACAATCATTTGCATAATGTCCTAGTTTATCGTAATGATAACATGTTATATCTTTATGAGGATTGTATGAACCTCGACCTCTTCCTCTATTTCTTCCTTGACCTCTTCCATGTGTGTTGTCATTTGAGTTGTCCTTGTTGTCCTTCGAGTTTTGTTGGCTGGAATTTGTGTTGTTGTAGCTTCTTCCTCTTCCTCTTGAGCCTCCTCTTGAGTTCCTTCCTCTACCTCGACCTGCATATAACATTTGACTATGGCTGTCCTTACCTTTGTTGCCTTCTCCTTGTTGAGCAACCTCTTCAGCCACAAGATTTGGTATAATCTCGTTGAATGTTGGTAGAGGGTCTCTATAAAGAATGTTTGTGATGAGGGGCTTCCACTTCTCTTCACTTCTCAATCCATCGAGGGCTATTTGGATGATGTCTTCCTCTTCTATCTTGCATCCAACTGATGCTAGTTGATTTCAAAGCTCCTTGATCTTCAATGTATACTCACTAATGCTTTGGTTTGAGCTTTTCTTCATGTTGTTGAGCTCGTTCTTGAGTTGCATCCTTCGAGACCTTGTTGACGTAGCATATACCTTCTCGAATGCTTCCCAAACTTCCTTGGTTCTCTCTAAGCTTTGCACATGACCAATCACAGTGTTAGAAATAACTTGTGAAATGAGGAACATCACCCTTCGATTCCTGTCTTCCCAATTAGCAAATTGTCTCCTTTGTGCTTGAGTAATGTTTGGATCTTGAAGGTCCACCGATTGTGGATCATCTCCAATAACTAGACTTCATAAATGTTTACCTTTAAGGTAATTTGTCATTCTATATCTCCAAGAATTAAAATTATCTTTGTCTAACTTCTCAACTTGCTGTCCTAAATCAGCCATTGAAAAGTTCCAAGATTGAAATTTACCTCAAATATGTTGTGGCACACTTTCTTGACTTTACGAAGCTCCCCCTTGATTTGTAGCTTCTTCTTTGCTTCACTTCACTTCCAATGCTTTGCGTCTTCAAGCTCCAATGCTCTGATACCAATTGTTGGAGAATTCCTCTCATATTCGCAGTGAAAAGTGTAGAAGATCTTCTTAGGATCAAGACTTTTACGAACAACTGAACCTTCAAATGAAAACTGGTATCAATTGAAAAATCCAATGAACTTGAAACTTTGGTCGCTCAAACTAAACACTTATAATTTTCAAATGAGCTATCAAACACTCAATTCGGGATAGTTTTGGTTTGGCAACTCTTTGCCTCAAAACAAGTTGCATGTTCACTCAGATAGGCTAAAAACTGGACTTCACTAAAAACTGAATAACTCATAGAACATAATGAATTTGATAAAATCGTTCTAGACAGAGTAAGTAATCAAGATAAGCTTTCCAAAAAATTTTAAAACTCTAAAAATGGATACATATATTGAGAGATATGACTCTCACAATCAAGCTACCTAGAGATTGGTATGCGGTTGGACATAGTCTATGAGAGTGAAGAGAACGAAATGACTAAAACCAAATGAACTACCTACAAGGGGACTTCAACGCCTTATTCCTCTATTCTTGAGTGTCCTCCCTTGCCTCTTTTGTAGCCAAATGACCACGAGCTCTCATGATGAGTTTGAGAGCTCTTCTCCATAACTTCTCCACTACTTTGGACAACCACACCTCTTTCGGTTCAGTTTTTTGGATTCGATTCTCTTTTGGTCTCCACTACTTGCTGAAGTAAATGCTTCCGTTTTTAATTTTTGTATTTTCCTTCAAAATATATACGACCTTGCTTCTTTATTTTTAACACCCTCCAACTCGATATGAGGAGGGCCTCTCCCCCCATTTGTACTTGATTACAAGCTTGAGAAGCCTACTCCATGCCCTTGGCAAGCTCACTCTAATCCATGTGAGTTCTCCCATTTCATGGTCTACTCACTTTGAGTATCTCAGTCTTTTCATTTTGTGAGTACACTCTTCTTTTCAATTTGCTTCCGCACATGTACTCTCTATAGAATAATGGACAAACGACCTTTCATTTTAGTTAAGCTAAGGCAAGACATTACACTCAAGAAAATCAGAGCTTGAAATTGAATCCAATCGAGGCTTACCTCATAGGATTAGGAGGCATAAAAATCCCTTGCATGGGTGAGGTGGAGATTCCAATACTCGTACAAGATGTCCCCTTGATAGTAAAGACATGAACTTTAAATTGAATCTAATTGAGGCTTACCTCATATGATTAGGAGGCAAAAAAACCCCTTTGCATGGGTGAGGTGGCGATTCCAATACTCATACAAAACTATCAAGACATGAACTTGAAATTGAGTCCAATTGAAGCTTACCTCATAGGATTAGGGGGCATAAAAACCCCTTGCATGAGTGACATGGAGATTCCAATACTCATACAAGATGTCCCCTTGATAGTAAAGCTCTTAATTTTCCATGACAATGATCTTTCAGAACCTTTGATACTAGGCCAAGATTGGATATACGATCACTCAATTGACTTAAATATTAGAAAATGCCTTCTCCAATTCTTGGTGAACAAGCAACACATTATGATAGAGTTAGAAAACCATGTGACCAATGATCATTAGCTGTTCATGGGGCTTTCCAGTCACCACATCGAAGAAAATGGCATCACATTGTCAACTCAGTGGTCCTTTAGCTCTCCCACTCGAGGAAATGTCACTGCAACATCAATATTAGCTCAGTTGAGACTTAGCAAAGGCACATAAAGATTGACATTGGTCCATTTGAATGCTCATAATGGCATTGCCACATCAAAAGGTCAACAACAAGCAAATGATATTGCAACCAAAAGATTAACATCTTTATTGTTGGAGACTATCGAGTTCTTTGGTTCCCCATCCACGCTTCAAGCATGCATCCCTAGATCTACTGTGAAGAATGCCTCACTTCCTGATGGGCAGGTCATGCAAGTGTAAATCTACATCAGAAATAGAATGATATGCATTATCATTTCAAAAATGTAAATGTTGAGAAATTTCCTCATTAGGAGTGATATTTGTTTTTCCACTTGTAAAAAGAAAAAAAAGTATCATGCACATCCGTTGAGTTGACTAATATCCCCTCTTAGATATACTCAATACTCTAGCCTCAAGTGACCACAAATGATCCATGGTGTTGTCTATGACATTTATTCTTGTTGAAAGTAGTGTTGGCCTTCATAACTATTTCTTATGTAGCTTGAGTCTTTTGCCTAGAGTCATGAAGAAGTAAAAGTCTTCTAACTTCTTCCCGTGTGAGTTCTTGACCTCTATTGTAAAGAGTGGTCACAAATGAGTCATAGGATCTTAATTGCTAAGCAATCTAATGGCCATGTCTTCACTTGAGATCTTTCATCTACAAAGTGATAATTTTCTTTGATAATCTTCAATTGTGCTATCATTTTTGTGATGGTATCTTGAGGAGGGATAGTAAGATTGTGAAACTCTACCTCTAAAGCATAAATCTTTGAAGGATTCTTATCTTCATATAGACTTGCTAATGTATCCCAAGCTTCTTTAGAAGTCTTAAAGGCACTAATGTGACCCTTTGTCAATTCATCAGATGCTAGAAGAATTTGACCTAATGCCCTTTCGTCCTTGACATTCCAAATATTCCAAGACTCTAAATCTTCGGCATTATCTTGTTCGATTTATGACCCATCTACAACTTCATGGAGAAGATTTGTGTATAAGTATATATGCATGATATCTTTCCATAGATTATAAATTTTGGTCGTCTAAGCGTTCTTCCTTAGGCATAAACATGGGTGTAAAACAAGGTACATAATTTGCCATAGATAACAAACTTGCTTCTTTCTTGGCATCGTAAACTTGGGGATGATCTTGAAATCTTGAACAATTGAGCTTGTGCTCGGAGTTTGCAAAAATAAGTGCCAACTGTTGAAAAACACTTCCATGACAAGAGAGGATGTGGAGAAGTGCTAAAAGGCACGTTCACCTATGCATTCAAGTGCGGAAATGGCATTTGAAAAGTGTTTAATAACGCATGCCAAAGACACATTGAGTAAAAAAATACCACTTGAAAATATCCAAAAATTTTGGAAAAGAAAAGGGAAGTGTTAGAGTAGCCTTGGCACCAAAAGCGAGACGAATCGATGCAAAGAGAGGGCTTAGAGTAGCCTGTTGCACACCATGCTAGCCTTAGAGTAGGCTTGGAATTTGAGAAACTCATGGGTGGACTTAGACAAGCCTCCAACCCACAAATGCACACACAAAATGATCCCCTTATATTGCTTGATGCCTCCAACACCAACACGACTCTCTACTCCAAAGTTGGTGCACAGACTATACTCCCTCGATTTGAGTAAGCCGATTGGATACCTACAATGTGACTGTGGTTTGGTGCAGTGTTTTAGTGTGTAGGCTTCTCGTGTTGTGCTTCTTAAGTGTCTATGTTAGAGAGCATACATCCATTGGACGTGATTTTAGTAGCAACCTGATGCTTATAAAATCTTACAATTAACCTTTAAGAATGTTGGGCAAGTTGACTTATGTCATTGCATGTTATAGAGGTTGCCACTCTTGGTCCTTGTTGCCCTTGTCGTTGATGCTAACAGCCCTATTGTGGATGGACCTAGAGAGTAGGTTAGTTAATGCATCATTATATTAACACAGCAATGGTACTCCTTGTCAACAATTCATGGTCAGCATCATCAATCCTCTATCATGCCCCACACAATGATATGGGAGGTTAGTTTTGTGACTAGAGTGATATAAGTGATTTTTTATTGTAGAAAAATGGACACAATGTTGCCATTAGTGTCCATGTGAAAGGCCAAATGGCCACCGAACACTTTTGTATATGTTCTTTAATAAAACATATAGTGGCCTGGTCAATTATAGACTATAAGTTCGACTGCATTTGTAAAACCTAAGAAGTTTGTGTTCGTGCTCCCTATGTACTATGTTTTTCTGCGCGTTCTGCAGACTCTGTGCAAAGTACCGAGTGTGGTGCTTGAAGCTCGGTTTTCTACTTTGAGGATATCTTTCGTGAAGCTCTCGAGAAGGAGAGCGCACTGTGGTGCATTGCCGTTGAAATATTTCACACAACACCTCCACCGAATATTTAGATGCACCAAAATGAAGGTTCTCTACATCATATTTGGAGGCAAAATGCAATGATCATAAAAAAGAGATGTCGCTACCTAGTACACTACCAACTAGTGAGGAAGATCATTGCACAAACTGATCTATGGCATACTTGTCTCCCACCCACCCAAGGCTTTCTACTATGAGGATATCGTCGTGAAGCTCGTGAGAAGGAGAGTGCACTTTGGTGCATCACTGTCGAAATACTTTACACAATACCTCCACTGAATATTTAGATGCACCAAAATAAAGGTTCTCTACATCATATTTGGAGACAAAATGCAATGATCATAAAAGAGAGAAGTCTTTATTCAATACACTACCAACTAGTGAGGAAGATCATTGCAAAAACTGAGCTATGGCATACTTGTCACCCACCCACCCAAGGCTTTCTGCTCTAAGGTTATCATCATGAAGCTCTCGAGAAGGAGAGCGCATTCTAGTGCATCATCATCAAAGTACTTCACACAACACCGTCATCGAATATTTAGATGCACCAAAATGAAGGTTCTCTACATCATATTTGGAGGGAAAATGCAATGATCATAAAAGAGAGACGTTGTTATCCAGTACACTACCAACTAGTGAGGAAGATCATTGCACAAACTAAGCTATGGTGTACTTGTCACCCACCCACCCCATGCTTATGACTAACGTGGTGACCAAGGCATAGACCTTGAAATACCTTGTCATCGGAGCCACTGAAGTCACCATTGGTGCCATTGGCTCTGCATGAGGGAGGACCTCAATGATCAAGGAAGACAGAGGCTCCCGATACTTCCCGGGAGATCACGCATCCCAGTACTGTTCCCCCCAAAGCTCGCTTAACCGTGACAATCTCTTGCCATTAAGCTACACTCTTAGGGTGCTTGAAGAAGGGGAAAGACTAAGGTCGACATTATCTTCAACAAGTTTTGGGTCCTCAAAGCTTCATTCTTTGTTTTCAAATCCTATTTTTGAAGCATTTTTGGGATGTTTTTTGGAGCCATTTTGGAGTACTTTCGTGGATAGTTCTCTTCACAAATGTCCAAGAACATCAAGAAGAGTGTCCTTTGTATTTCTTCAACAATGAATGTTCACCTTTTGGGGTTGTGTTTTCAGCCACACTAGTTAATCCACAAGTTTCTTGAAAGGTTTTACCTCTGGTGGGAGCAGCCACCACAAGTCTATGTAGGTTTTTGAGCCTAAAGAACAGAGTTGATGGACACTTGCAAGTGTTGTTGGCCACTATTTGAGCAATGAATTCATCCTTTCAGTGTCATTTTACTACATATATTGAGCACATACACAATATGTATGCTTCTATGGATATCGCTTATGTACATCCATGTGGTCATTGATATAGTGGTTACATTTTTGCATAAAGAATTTTACGTTTGATAAAGAGGGTCGCGGTGAGGTTTTCTTAATTGGGAGACACCCAGATGTTAGGGTCTCTTCGATGATCCAGGTGGAAGACTTACCTAGCCTTACCATAGGATAGTTGCCTTACCTAGCCTCGTCATAGGAGATGTATGATAGTTGTGTTGGGGATGTAAGGGTCATGTGACCTTACCCCCATATTCATATATATACATGATATATAGAGCATTGCCTCAAGAGAGATCATTATGTGAGTATCGAGGCTCCCACGCATGTCCACGCGTCTCTCCTCTCTTCTCTCTCCCTCCATCTCCTCCTTCCTCCTCTTGTTCTGCACACCAAAGCCCTTCATTGGTATCAGAGCATGTTGAAGGCTGGTGTGCAAGAAGCTTCAATGGAAGCTTAGGCTTGGCATATGTGGATGGTGATTCCCACATGGTTATTTTGGTTCTAGAGCCCATTTTACAGAGGAGATGCTGCCGAAATTTCATTGGCTTTTATGCTAGAAAGGAGCTCTAGTGGATCTTGAAGCTTGTGTGATAGCTTTGGTTCATTGTTTATCTCCATTCATTTGGACTTGGTCACATGTTATTTGTGATAGGTTGGACCATCTTGTAGGATTCATTATTGAGTGGGAGGTGCATCGCCATTGTATTGGAGTGTATTGCCATTAGTTTTTTGGCACATATAGTTGCCATTATCTTTGATTATATCAGTGACAGGTGGTGAGAGATTACTCATTGTTCTTTTCTTATTGGTTATCTTGTTTGATTGCTCAGTTTACAAGGTATACTCTGTTGAAATTTTCCCAGGATTCTTTCACATCTACTTGGTCACTTTGGAGACTTGGTGAGCAGGCTTATGCTCATGGTTTTATGTGCATGCTAGATGCATGGTTATGTGACAGGTGGTTCACATGGTTTCTTCTCCATTGAGACATATGTGATATGAGTTATGCATATGGATATGCAGGTGTGATCCTATTGAGGATAGAGTATTGTTCGAGTCTCTTGTTACATTGCTAGTCTTGGATTGCCAGCATGGTGTCTTCTCGATTTGATGGCACTGACTTTCTGAGATGGAAAGCTCAGATGTGGCATACATTGGTTCGTGCAGGGTTACACATGTATGTGCAGATGCACAGAGGCCTCGTGACATGCCCGACCACGTATGGATGGATATGGATGCATTGGCCAGCTCCACTATCCGATTACAGCTTGTGGATTCTATATACGAGTCTGTTATGTATGAGGAGACGAGTAGTGCATTATGGCAGAGACTACATGATATGTATGCAAGTCCATTGACTCATGTGAGACATAGATCACATCGACGACTTCGATGTTAGCATTGTGGTCATGAGGGCCATATTCGACGACGTTGCTTCAGGCGGATGCGACGACGACGTCAGAGATATGCACGTGATGCAGATCAGGTAGTGATTTCAGGAGAGTCTATGGTAGTTGATTATGCCAGTGATGGTGATATCACTTTCTCCTATGGTTCATCTCAGGAGTCCTCTTATTCATTGGATAGCACGCATATGGCTTGGTTGCTTGATGCATTAGCCACTTTTCATGTTACTCCACATCGTGAGTGGTTTTGTCGATTCTTAGGTGAGAGTCGTGGATGTGTGCACATGCCTAATGGTATGACATATGATATTGAGGGTGCAGGAGATATATGCCTTATGCTACCTAGTGGAGCATCACTTATTCTCAGACATCTACATTATGTGCCTTCATTCCCTATGAGCTTGATTTCAGTTAGCCAGTTACAGGAGAGCAGATGTTATGCATTCCTTGGTGAGCATCATTTTCAGTTGCAGTTGGGACAGCTTATGCTTGTCAGAGGTGCCAGGGTTGGGCACAGGTATCCACTACAGGTACTTCATGTGAGAGACAATCTCGTCTCAGTGGGAGTTCAGCCTTATGTGCGATGTGAGACGCGTCATGTCTCATTTTGTCTACTTATAGATAGGTCTATTGACATTCGTGATGCACATTTATGGCAGGATTTTGATGCTCAGATGGATGCATATATAGAGCATGTTTTGGATGCTCATGATGCTTATGGAGAGCATGATTATTCTGATCATATAGATGCTCTTACGGAGCACACTTTGGATGATCAGTTGGATGCTTTAGAGCATGATCTAGATGCTCATATAGAGCATTGTGATGATACTCAGTCAGAGTTTGATCATCAGTTTGACCTTGGTATTGATGTTGTGCAGTTAGCTCATGTGGAGCATGATGATACACTTGGTGTGGTAGAGCATGATAGCTCTTATGATACACAGTGTATACCAGAGCATACTAGCTCTCAGGATGCACAGCTAGATACATCCTTGGTTGCGAGCATGACTGATTTAGATGTTGATGAGTCAGCGATCATGCAGTCATTCTTGGATTCGCTCATGCCAGATGTTGACACAGATATGTCAGGACATGTTGGTCTTGATGATGGTGCTTTGGATGCCTTGGATACAGGCATGGCCTACATACTTAGGTTAGCCAGGATAGCACATGTTTCGTCAGCATTCGGGAGTCTGATGTACGAGCTATTATGCTCGAGACCAGATGTTGCAGTTGCTATTGGAGCATTTGCACTTGGAGTTGTCAATCGTTCGATGATTGACATAGGCATAGAGCGAGTGGGAGCTTTGCAAGAACTTCATCAGTTCTTGCATCAGTCAGATACGAGCTCGACTCTTATCGATATGAGTCTAGAGCAGTTTGAGGTGCATGGATACACCTTGTTCGAGGCAGTTGGTGTAGGCTGATCAGTATGGGTAGAGATCCGGACTCTCCCTGTACATTATTGTATAGTCCTACATCATTCTTTGTATATTTTTCCACTTATGGTCACATTGACCCTTAAGTGGGAGATTGTTGGGGATGTAAGGGTCATGTGACCTTACCCCCATATTCATATATATACATGATATATAGAGCATTGCCTCAAGAGAGATCATTATGTGGGTTTCGAGGCTCCCACGCATGTCCACGCGTCTCTCCTCTCTTCTCTCTCCCTCCATCTCCTCCTTCCTCCTCTTGTTCTGCACACCAAAGCCCTTCAATTTGGTCATAGGTGCTCAATAAACCCAGTTGGCTTCTTTCGGGTAACTGATTATCTGCAGTGGAGTCCATAATTCACTATGCAAGTAAACATGTCAGTACTTGCAATTTTATGAGATTTTGACACTGCTCATATGCTCATTTTGTAGAGGATACTCTGGCAAAATTTTTCTAGATTTTTGGTTTTGTCAACTATATAGTGGTCGATTTACTTCTTGATACACTTATTGTTGTGAGCACATTTATTCTCACATACTCCTTTTGGTTGGTCATTACTGTTCATTAATTCATTTTTTTAGGAAGACTGTTGAATTCTCTCCCAGAATCTGACACTTGGTCATCCTTCTTTGAGCCTTAGAGGGTTTGGACTTTTCTAGCTCCATTATCATTCTATTGACTTCTCTATCATCATGGCATTAGAGGTCTCATGCATGTCTAGTGAATTAGGGTCTAGTGTCAGTGTTCCGAGGAGGAGCTATAACTTGCAGGGTAAATACCATTTTGAGGATCTGCATCCATATGAAGAATGGGCCACCATAGAACTGAAAATAATATGGCTTTGATCACTTGATTAGGTCCAAAGTGTCCTCCTGCAACACCTTGGTGTGCAGTTTCTTAAATCTTCAAGTATTGTCTCTCATGGAAACATCATCTTGGATATCCATCTTGTCCACATTTGTATAGATTATTTCCACTGTGTATATAGTCTTGAGCTTCCTGGTCTAGACTCCTTTGTCATGCTAATGTCATTTCTTGTGGAAATGTTTTCATCCTTAGTAAGTCTACTATAGGAATGCTCTAATAAGGTATTAGAGACAATTGGTACAAATTGGCATGCTCAAGAAGGGGTATGCTAATACAAGTTGGATAATCATTGATTACCCTATAAACATCTGCCTTAGACATCTCAGTTTCTGTAGGATTCTATGTTTTGAGTGATGTTGCCCTAATGCACCTATGTGTGCTAGTTGTTGCGACCATTTATCGTGTTCATTCTCTTCCACATAACAAGCTAAAATTCCTCAATCACTTTGCTTGTAAACATTTCTTGCGAGTATTTGATATCTCTGTGATTTAACTACTTCATTTTCTTTAGTCTTAACCACTGGACTCTGGGGTCCAAATGTGAGAATAGGCACTAGTTGTTTAGTCTAGTCTGGAACTACTTCTGGGTTGAACAAATAAGCATCAAGAAGTTCATATGGTACTCCTTGTGGGGATTCTCTTGAAGTAAGTCACAAAAGGTGATATGCCTTAAGGTAAGACTTCCCTTCCCTAACTACTAATTCAAAATTGTATTCCATTAGTAAGAGAAACCAACTTACTAATCTAACTGTATTACAAGGCTTGTTCACTAGGTAAAGTAGAGCTTGATGATATGTAAAGAACTTAAACTTATTTACAAGAAAAAAAGTCTAAACTTTTTGACCGCATAGACCATGCCTAAGCCTTCTCTCTTAGTGGTAGTGTAATTCCTCTCTACTATGTTTAATTGTCTACTTGCATATGTTATGGGAAGTTTTATGTTTCCTTCACCTATTGGTTATGCTAGCATGCATCCAATGGCGTAATTGGAAGCATTCACATGAACATGGAATGGTTTATTCCACTCTGGCATGATCAATATATCGGTTGATCGCAAAGTTCATTGAAAGATTTCTCACATTCTTCATTCCACTTGAAGTTCATCAAGAAGTTGTACAAAGGCTTTGTAGTGATTGCATACATGTGGATAAAACATATGTAGTATCCACAGTGACCCATAAAAGCTCATACTTCCTTGACCATCCTAGGCCTTGGTAACTTAGCTATTGCTCTCACCTGATCTTCATTGGTAGATAGGCCATTCCTAGTTATAATATGGCCTAAAATTTTCCTTTGTATGACCATGAAGATACATTTCTCTAGTTTTAAGCACACTTGATACTCTCTTCATTTATCAATGATTTGTTTAGGCTTTGGTATGTGTGTTTGTCTTATGTGTAATCCACATAGACCTTTGAATTCCTTCTCAAGAAGTCCTTAAATACATGACACATCAGGCTTTGAAATGTAGTAAGGGCATTGATAAGCCTAAATGGCATCACACAAAATGCAAGAATACCCCATTCAATGGCAAAAGTTGTCTTGTGTTGATCCTTTGGGGCCATGCTACTTGATTGTAACCTAAAAATCCATTAAGGAAGTTGTAAACTTCCTTGCCCGGTACTTGTTAGAGTAGGTGCTCCATGATAGGAAGCGGATAACGATCTCGTAAGGTGGTAGCATTAGCTTTCTTCAAGTTAATGCACACACACAATTTTCCATTCTTTTTGGGCACTACAATGATGGGGGATACCCATTCTGTATGCTCGATTTCGTAGATAAATCCGACTTCTTTCAATTGATCTATTTCCTCTTTTATTTTTGCTACATAATTGTCATTGTACGTGTAAGGCTTCTGCTTGGCTGGCTTGGCTTCTAGCATCATGGGGATCCTATGAGAAGAGATTTCCACATCCACCCCCTTCAAGTCCTTTTAGTTCTAAGCAAACACATCTCTATATTCCCTCAACAAATCGATCAACTCTTGTTCTTCTCCATCTCTCATATCATGTCCTATGTATGTGCACCACTCTTTTCCTTCTTCAGTTGTCACTATAGTTTTCTTAGTTTTTTCCTTATTATTGTAAGCTTCTCGTGTGAGAGCTTATCGTTTAGGCATTCTTACCATGATTTTTTTATCATCTACGTCATACTTCTTCTACTTTCCCTTCTAATGAGTTTTGGCTTCTACCAAGTATAAGTATTCTTCCTCTAAAGAGAAAAAGGGTTCCATGATGAAGGATTCTAAATCTCATCACTTATCTCTGCTAGTACATCTGTACTAGGGTCACATTTCTTAATGACAAGTTCAAACATGAGAGATTGCACCATGAATATGGAGATTCCATAGTCATCTTCGTCACAATGGGGTGTCCATTGTTCCTCGTTCATAGCTATGTTTATTGTTGCTAATATATTTGCCCAATGGTGAGGTTCAAAATATTCATTTGGAAATATCATAGGCACATAGGTTGAGTCTTGAAGTGATCTAGGGTTCTCATTAGCACCTTAGTTTCTACTTCCTTGTGCTTTTCCTCTTCTTCTGTAACTTTTGTTGGAGAATTCCTCTCCTATTCGCAGTGGAAAGTGTAGAAGACCTTCTCAGGATCAAGACTTTTGCCAATAGCTGAACCTTCAAATGAAACTTGGTACCAACTGAAAAATCCAATGAACTTGAAACTTTGGTCACTCAAACTAGACACATATAGCTTTCAAATGAGCTATCAAACACACAATTTGGAGTAGTTTTGAGTTGGCAACTCTTTGCCTCAAAACAGGATACTTGTCCACTCAGTTAAGCTAAAAACTAGACTTCACTAAAAACTAAATACCTCACAAAGCATAATGAATTTGATAAAACTGTTCTAGATAGAGAAAGTGCTCAAGATAAGCTTTCCAAGGAATGTTTAAACTCTAAAATTTGATACATCTATTGAGAGATATGACTCTCACAAGTAGACTACCCAAAAATGGGTATGCGACTGGACATAGTCTATGAAAGTGAAGAGAACAAAATGACTCAAACCAAATGAACTAGCTACAAGGGGACTTCCACACCTTCTTCCTCTGTTCTTGAGTGTCCTCCTTTGCCTCTTTTATAGCCAAGTGACCAAAAACTCTCATGATGAGTTTGAGAGCTCTTCTCCATAACTTCTCCACTACTTTGGCAGCCACTCCTCTTACAGTTCAGTTTTTGGATTTGATTCTCTTTTGATTGATTCTCTTTTGGCCTCCACTACTAACTGAATTAAATGCTTCCATTTTTCATTTTTGTATTTTCCTTCTACTTGAAGAAAATCCTTTTTGCAAAAATATATACGACCTTACTTCTTTATTTTTAACACTCCCCCTCAAGCTCACATGTGAGCTTGCACCTTCAGTCATATCCTGCAAGTTGATGTCATCCTTGAACCTCTTTAGCTTAGAAATGTTTCGTGCATGAAACATTGGATTGTTTGTCAAGTGAATTCTTGACATATTGTCACCATGAATTGGAATGGTCTCCACCTGCACATCAAGATCAGCTAAGAGCTTCTTAATCCACATAGCTTCACAAGTTGCAAAGGCTAATCCTCTATATTCAGCTTCTGTCGATGATAGTGCAACAGTAGGTTGCTTCTTCGAGCTCCATGTGATAGGTTTTCTACCTATCATGAACACATAACCTGAAGTGGATCTTCTATCTTCCTTCAAACCAGCCCAATCAGCATCACGGAAGCCTTTTACCTGCAATTCTTCATCATATCTATAAAAAAAGGCATGATTGAGTGTGTGCTTCACATATCTTAACACTAGTTTGACTGAATTTAAATGTTCACTTGTTGGAGCTTGCATAAATTGAGAAAGAACTCCAACAATATAACACAAATCTGGTCTTGTGATCGTAGCATAGACCAATGAACCTATAATACTCCTGTATGTAGTTACATCATGTAACTTCTCTCCATCATTTGAGCATAGCTTCACATTTGTGTCCATAGGTTGAGTGAGTGGTTTGCATTCACTCATTCCAAATCTGAAAAGAACATCCAACAGGTACTTTCTTTGCTTCAAATAAATGCCATCTTTCCCATAGACTATCTCAATGCCTAAAAATTATTTCAGCTCACCAAGATTTTAAATTTCAAACTCCTTACCGAGTTTTCTTTTCATCTCTTGTATTCCTGTAACATTACTTCTTGTTATGATGAGATAATCAATGTATATGCAAATATATACCTCCTTGCCTTCTTCTTTCTTCATGTCGAGAGAGGGATCTGCATTACTTGGACTATACCCACACCTTGTGAGGTACTCAACCAATCTTTGATTCCAAGCACGTGGTGCTTGCTTCAGCCCATACAAAGCTTTCTTCAATCTACAAACAAAATTTGGATGCTTTCTATCTTCAAATCTAATCGGTTGACTCATGTATACCTCTTCTTGAAGTTCACCATTGAGAAAAGCATTTTTTATGTCAAGTTGGTACACTGGCCATCTCCTTGTTGCACTCACTGCAATCAAGGTTCTAATTGTTCCCATCTTTGCAACCGGGTTGAAAGTCTCTTCATAGTCGATGCCATGAGTTTGCTTGAATCCTTTTGCTACTAGTCTAGCTTTATGCCTAGCTAGAGAACCATCAACATTTCTCTTTATTTTAAACACCCATTTATTTGGAACAATCCTCATACCTTCAGCCTTTGGAACTAGGTCCCATGTGTGATTGTCCTTGAGAGCTTTTATCTCTTCTTGCATAGCTTCTTGCCATTCTTTTTGTGTACATGCTTCTTCATATGCATCCAACTCTTTGTCTTGGACCGCCTGTGTCATATATGCAAAATGCTTTGCAATAAAACTATCATAGCTCAGCCTTTGAATTGGATACCTTGCTCTCGAAGACCTCCTTTCATTTCCTTTTGAATATTGCTTCTTCAACCGATTCAGCTTTACCTTTGGTGTAATCATCTCTTCATACTCTTCTTCACTTGCATTTGAATCACTATTTTGGGCAGCACTTTTAGCTTCAAATCTTTCATAACATGATGTTGGTGATGAGGAATGAATCCTTAGTCTCCCCTTCCATGTTGAGCTTTCTCCAAGTGATGTAGAAGCTTCTGGACCTGACTTTGAGTGCTTGTTTGCTGAAATTCTTCTTGGACAGCACCTCCATCATCTTCGCAATCTTCTTCAAGAATCTTCTCTTTCCCTTTGTCTCCAAAGCATGGTCTTAGCTCATCAAATACCACATCTCGTGAGACTCGTAGCTCCTTTGTCACCAGATTGTAGCACCTGTATTCCTTTTGCTCCGATGAATATCCAATGAAAATACATTTTTCGAACTTTGCCTCTATCTTTATCCTTAGTTCTTGAGATGTGTAAGGTCAGGTTTCTTACCGGAGTAAACCTCCTCGAGAGTTAGATTATGCACTCCAGCCGTTGTGCACTTGTTCATCAAATAAACAACCGTACTAGCTGCTTCAGCCCAATAGTTTAGTGGCACCTTCATCTCGTTGAGCATGCACCTTGCAACTTCTGTGATATGTCTATTTTTCCTTTCAGCTATTCCATTTTGTTGAGGCATGTAACTACATGTAAATTGTTGCTTGATGCCATTTTCATAAGAAAAATCTGAAAATTCTTTGGAGAAATATTCTCCTCCTCCATCGGACCTCAAGGTCTTAATGTAGCATCTTGTTTCCTTTTCTACCTGTGCTTTAAATCTCTTGAACATGGAGAACACATTTGATTTTTGTTTTATGCAAAACATCCATACTTTTCTTGAATGATCATCAATAAAAGTGACAAAATATATATTATCAACCACTGATGGTTGTTGTGATGGTCCCCACACATCCGTCTGTATCAAGTTGAGGACATTCCTTGCCACATAGTTGCTCTTCTTGAATGGTTGTCGAGTTTGCTTTCCTAGTTGGCATGCTTCACAAAACTCATGTAGTCCAACATCATTGAATCTTGGAAGACCTCTTACCACTTCATGGTTGCTCATGTCCTTGAGCTTGGGAATGTTGATATGTCCAAACCTTTTGTGCTACAAATCGATTTCAGCAATCCTCTTGTTTTCAAACTGAATATACATCACCTTTCCATGTGGTTGTTGAATGTCCAAAGTGAACATCCTTCCTTCTTTCCTTCCTTGAGCAATGACCTTGAATCCTTCTTTTGGATTCTTTATAAAGCAACCTTTTTCATTGAAGATAACATGATATCCTTTCTCTACCATTTGTCCTACTGAAATCAAATTCTTTGCAATATTAGGAACATGAAGAACATCAGCCAATACCTTCTTGTCTCCAAGCTTGATGTCTCCAACATGCTCAATTGCATGTTGAGTTTCATCCTCGGTCTCCACACATACTTTTCCAGTTGGAGCTTGTAGCTTTGTGAATAAATTTCCTTGGCATGTCATATGGTTGTTGCAACCTGAATCTATAAACACTTTTTGATCATCACTTCTCGGGTTGTTGTAGTCATGCTTCATGGCAAGCATGGTTTGCTTGTCTCCTTCACTTGTTGTACTCGCATAGTTATTTTGGCTCCTTTAGTTGCGTCCATTCAGTCTTCCATTTTTTTGCCAACAATCATTTGCATAATGTCCTAGTTTACCACAATGATAACATGTTATACCTTTATGAGGATTGTATGAACCTCGACCTCTTCCTCTATTTCTTCCTCGACCTCTTCCATGTGTGTTGTCATTTGAGTTGTCCTTGTTGTCCTCCGAGTTGTGTTGGCTGGAATTTGTGTTGTTGTAGCTTCTTCCTCTTCCTCTCGAGCCTCCCCTTGAGTTCCTTCCTCTACCTCGTCTTACATATAACATTTGACTATGGCTGTCCTTACCTTTGTTGCCTTCTCCTTGTTGAGCAACCTCTTCAGCCACAAGATTTGGTATAATCTCGTCGAATGTTGGTAGAGGGTCTCTATAATGAATGTTTGTGATGAGGGGATTCCACTTTTCTTCACTCCTCAAGCCATTGGGGGCTGTTTGGATGATGTTTTCCTCTTCTATCTTGTATCCAACTGATGCTAGCTGATCTCGAAGCTCCTTGATCCTCAATGTATACTCACTAATGCTTTGGTTTGAGCTTTTCTTCATGTTGTTGAGCTCGTTCTTGAGTTGCATCCTCCGAGACCTTGTTGAGGTAGCATACACCTTCTCCAATGCTTCCCAAACTTCCTTGGCTATTTCTAAGCTTTGCACATGACCAATCATAGTGTTAGAAATAACTTGTGAGATGAGAAACATCACCCTTCGATTCCTCTCTTCCCAATCAGCAAATCGTCTCCTTTGTGCCGGAGTAATGTTGGGATCTTGAAGGTCCACCGGTTGTGGATCATCTCCAGTAACTAGAATCCATAAACCTTTACCTTTAAGGTAATTTGTCATTCTATACCTCCAAGACTGAAAATTGTCTTTGTCTAACTTCTCAACTTGTTGTCCTAAATCAGCCATTGAAAACTTCTAAGATTGAAGTTTACCTCAAGCATGTTGTGGCGCTCTTCCTTGACTTTACGAAGCTCCCCCTTGATTTGTAGCTTCTCCTTTGCTTCTCTTCAGTTCCAATGCTTTTCCTCTTCAAACTCCAATGCTCTGATACCAATTGTTGGAGAATACCTTTCCTATTCGCAGCGGAAAGTGTAGAAGACCTTCTCAGGATCAAGACTTTTGCCAACAGCTGAACCTTCAAATGAAAACTGATACCAAGTAAAAATTCCAATGAACTTGAAACTTTGGTCACTCAAACTAGAAACATAGATCTTTCAAATGTCAAACACTCAATTTGGAGTAGTTTTGAGTTGGAAACTCTTTGCCTCAAAACAGGCTACCTGTCCATTCAGTTAAGCTAAAAACTGGACTTCACTAAAAACTAAATAACTCACAGAGCATAAAGAATTTGATAAAATTGTTCTACAGAGAGGAATCACTCAAGATAAGATCCAAAAAATGTTTAAACTCTAAAATTGGATACATATATGGAGAGATATGACTCTCACAAGTAGACTACCCAGAAATGGGTATGCGACTGGACATAGTCTATGAGAGTGAAGAGAACGAAATGACTCGAACCAAATGAACTAGCTTCAAGGACTTCCACGCCTTCTTCCTTTGTTCTTGAGTGTCCTCCCTTGCCTCTTTTATAGCCAAGTGACCAAAAACTCTCATGATGAGTTTGAGAGCTCTTCTCCATAACTTCTCCACTACTTTGGACAGCCACTCCTCTTACAGTTCAATTTTTGGATTTGATTCTCTTTTTATTGATTCTCTTTTGGCCTCCACTACTTGCTGAAATAAATGCTTCCATTTTTCATTTTTGTATTTTCCTTCTACTTGAAGAAAATCCTTTTTGCAAAAATATATACAACCTTACTTCTTTATTTTTAACAACTTTACACATCCATAAATGCATATCCTCATGCATCCAAGAAGGATATGATCGTATGGAATGCATTGAATCCATCTCTTTTGGCACTCTAAAGATAGTATTCCATTGAAGGGAAGGCACAAATCTATGTGAATAGTCCATGAGATTGTCCTTCTAAGTGCTACAAGTACAAGGAATTGGTTCCCCAATCTTACACAATTTACACCTATCTCATGAATGGTCTACCCAAAATCATGTCATAGGCATGATTCTTTTTGAATTCACATACGACAAAGGTGTGCTCAAACTCTACACCACAGATAGTGAGAATAATTCCTTCTAGCAATCCTAGAGGCTTCTCTATGTGTCCATTTGCCATTTGCAGCTTCATTCTAGTTGGCCTTAAAACTTGCTTGCCCCAGTGTTTTAATAAGGAAGTGGTGGCAATGGCAACTCTTGCTCTCGAGTCTAAGATTTCTTTTGTTGTGTATCCTTGGTATGTGATTGGGAAATAAGCATTTTCTTCCTCTCCTTTGCAGGAATTATTGGTTTGCTATATGCTTTCCAAACTCAAGTTTGACTTTTAGTAATTCTTCTAAAGTGAGATGACACTGCACTTTAGTGTTTTTAACTATTTTTGTGTTCCTAGGTAGAAATAAATCATCGTTTCTGATCATGACAGTGGGAGCTCTCCTTTGAATATACTTTGATTCCATGGGCCTATGAAATGAGGCAATTCTTGGAAGGAATTGGATTCTAAGTCTAAATCATTGATTGTACATCCTCCTACTCTCCATATATAGAACGAATGTCGCAATCAATCATGAAGATCATTCATCTCGTGAATGGGTGGTGGAGTTACCTGCTCCATTCTCCATTTTTCTTCTTGAATTTCTCTCAAGAATCCTTGTGAGTACTTATTGATTGAAGGAGAAATTCTATACAATGTTGAGTTAGAAACATGTGAATTTATCGATAAGAATTCTCGTTGTGTGATTCTTATGGAATGACCCTCATTAGGTGCTAAATGGTCAGGTTTAGATGCTAATTGCTCTAATCTTTCTAAAAATTCCTGAAGTGCAAATCTAGTTTTACTAGGTTGCTTTGATTAACATATTGAGTAGCCTCAAACATGGCCACAACTAGTTCAACCATTTTCATGCAAAGCTTTGTTCTTTCTATTTCTATCTCTACTCTCGGATGCTTTTGTCTAGCTTGGCGGTGTTGGCTCCTTCTCTCAATCTATCCTGATAGGCTTTGAACATTGTATCCAAGTCCTCTCAGATGGGGTCTGCTAAGACTTATCCTAGCTTTGGAAAAGGAGGAATTTCTAGTGATTCTTGTGATGTTAGTTCTATTATTGTTGCATTGGTTTCTCTCAAACTTCCTTCTAGATTGGATAATTTCTTATTCCATTTTCTCTTAAATCTTTCCCTAGAGTCTTTCAATTACTTAGTCTTCTTTCTACTAGAATCTCTTATTTTGCTCCACTCTGAGGATTTCTCTTGGTTTCCTGGTTGAGCTTGTTGTAGAGCCTGATCTCTTATCACTGCTTGGATGGGCACTAAGGTGGGCGGATCTACTCTACCTATATATATGCTTGATCTAAGGTTCATGAATTTTGATCCCCTTTTCTTACCAACCTTGCTAGAGTACACACATGTTGCGTTATTCTTTAGAGCACCAATTAATTGTTCTTTTTAATGCCCTTTGGTATTTATCTTGTCTCATGGTATATCCGTTAGGAGTAATTTACATTGTTTCACTTAGTATTGTGGCATGAATTTAGGTTCTTTCCCTTAATGTTATCATGTTTATGTTGAGTTAAAGCCTTGCACTTGAGTTCTTTAAGATTCTTGAACTTGATTTCTTAGCATCCCCCTATGATTGGTACTAGCACTACGTTTTAGCCTAAGCTAGAATTGACAAAGGGGCTTATTGAATTTCCAACCTTAGTGCAAGCACTTTATGTGCCCTTTATATGCCCTTGAATGACCAAGAAGTCTCTCCCAACCACCGCTTCTTTGCCTTGACTCTTATGGTACACATGATCTCTTGCAGTAGAAGCTTTGTAGATCCTAAAAAGCCCAAAAAAAATTCAAAAATAGGAAAAATTGGCCAAAAAATGATGAACACTAGGTGTAGTTGCGCCATGAGGATTTGGATGATAAAGCTCTAGAGTTTTTTGTGAATACCCTGCTTGCTTAGGATCCAAGGTGTGTAGTGCAAAAAATCTAGGAGGAGTCCCTAAGCATGGTCAAGGTGGATTTGAAGACATAGAACCAAGTGGTTCCTCTACCATTTGAAGTGGGATTTGGCTTAGTGATGCCTTCTGGTATTTTTAATATAACCAATCCGTGAAATCTTCAAAGGTGTGGAACATTTTTCCCTAGTTATAGTTGTTTACAATCATATTGTCCAATTCCTCTTTAGTTGGGTGTCCTAAGGTGGATCATGATTGGGGATTTTCCTTCTCCTTGGGTTTCAACATAGTAAGGGTGAGGCCTAAATCATCATCTATTATAAAAAGATTATGGCATGGGCAGCTTCTATTGTGACAAAGTCGGCCTATGATGACTCTGACCTATTGCAATAATGTGAAGAACTTAGAGTCTTTCTAATCCCTCTAGTGTGTTGTGATGTCATTGGGGAGCTCTTTCCAATGATGCATACACAATCTCAAGATGAAGACTTTCTCAATCTATCATGACAGACTAAGTGGTCAGTGCAAATCCCAAAAAAATACAATCGTACCTATCTATAGTCTTGAAGATGATGATAAAGCTAAAACCTACAAGAAAGCACTAAAAACACACAAAATAACAAAGCACAAAAGCTCTCTCTCTCTCTCTCACAGACACACAAGTGCAAATGAGGGCAATGGAGATGCACCATGGTCAATTACCCTTTGGAAGAGATTTGTGAAGATTGTCTCATAGTATAAAATCAAGCTCTAGGTGACATGCATAATCCTATGCACAAACATGTAGAATATGCAAAAACTACATACATAGAGACCCGAACATAATTTTCATAGGTTTTCCAAATGTGATTGTGGTTGACTATGACACTATATGTTTTAGTAGAGAGCATATACTAGAAGATGTTTAAAATAAATAAAAAACAAAGAAGGATTGACCAATGACAATAAACTTTGTTTCAAACTCAAGAAATTATATATAGAAATAATTATCAAATACAAGGTAAATGCAAGTTCATGTCAAACTTTCATGATGGTCTAATAAACCATATCTTAATGTGGTATTCATAATTTATTTTGACACTAACCAAAATGAGCATAAATCAAGCAGTGAGTTTGAGACTCTAGTCCAAAAGTTTAGAATTCTTCCAAAGGATCATTCAAAAGGTGCAAAATAGTCTAAGACGAGTCCTTTTATGATGTTTTTGATTACTTAGGAGTAGTTGAAACTAAATTATCGAGTCCAAGAAATTTTATCTTTCTTAAAGCAAGTACTCAAAGAATATAATTCTCCATAGTAGTGGGAAAGAGAAAACTTCTTCGAGTTAGATGGACAGTAAGTAGTTCCCAAGAAATCCATAAACCACTTGTAGTGGCACTTAAGTCTTATGATTGATATAAGAAAGAAGTGTAACAATCTTGAAGAGATTCTTAGCTTTGAAATATGAAAAGCATTAGTGGATGCTTAGAATTGAGTTGAGGGGAAGGTCTCTAAAAAAGACAATGAGCTTTTTACACATTGAAAAAGATCTTAAGAATAAGACTTTATCATTGTGGCCTAGTCAACAATAATTGATGAGACTTGGAAAAGCTTGTCCAAGTATTCATGATTGGAATTACTCTAGGTTTTGTCAAAGTACGGGCAGTAAGCTCATGAACAAATAATGAGATAAGAAAAGAGACACCTCTTAAAGCTTAAAATCCCAAGTAGGATTGAAATTTTGAATCAAATTTTTTCAAAATAAGGCATAAGAGGTACAAGGGTCTAGAGATAGCCTGGATTTTTGGCCTAAAAAAATATTTGCAAGAAGTAGTAGGAATTTAAAGAAGTTATAACACCATATTCTTTGCTATTGAAATTGAATGTCAAGAAGATTAGAGAAAGAATCATTAAAAATGATCATGAGAGCATTAAAAGACATGAAAAGAGGGCCAAAAACAGGATGTATTTTTGTGGATTGGAGAATGTATCCACTCATATGTGACACTAGAATGATAACTCCTTTTGAGAACTTTCTTTTACTAGCATCATTAAGTTATCTTTTCTTTGGAAAGTACACAAATTAATGTACCTATATTGAAAGAAAGGATAAAGAAATGAAGGAGTTTTACTCTCACATTCATACCATAAATAAAGTCTGTAAAGCTTCACTAAGTCAAAGTTTTGAATCAATTCTAAGCTCAAGGGTAAAGATCCTTTCAATCAAGGTTCAAAAGACTAATTTAAGTTTGAAAGCATCAAGTTCATAGTGTAATTCGGTGAAATCAATCTCTTCACTCAAAGTAATGCATAAGAATTGCATTACAAAAAAACAAGTCTTAAGAGATTGAATAAAATAAAGATTAAATATAGCCCTAGCAAAAGCATTAGTGTCTTGAGTAAAAAAGAAAACCTCATCAATAAAGCATGATGGCTCGAGGCACTGATGTTGGATACCTCACTAGTGTCTAGTGTTCAAATGATGTTCAAGCTTTATTTCAAGACTATTTTTGAAAATCTACTTTCTTTCTCTTAAAGATAGATAAAATGCAAAACCTTGTTGAAAACACCTTTGAAAAGTTAAAGTCTTGAGTCACATAGAGCTTGACTCAAATTAGTTTAAGGTTTCTTAGAATTTTGATTTGGTTGCATTGACATTTGGTTCTTCCTTCCAAGTTACCAAATCCTTTGTATATGACTAAGATGGAGTATGTAACTCATTTTAGTAAAAGTCTATGGTTAGTTGTTTTGAATAGGTAACTGAATCAACATCATAGAACGATATTATGTGTCGATACCATTCAATCTTCAAATATTACAAGTCTAAGTCGACTAATCCTTCTGAGTTTGCTTCAAGTTAAGTAGCAAAAATTCAATAAATTTCATAAAGTTCAGAACACTCTTGAAAAGAAAAGTTAGGAATTGCTCATAAGATTGACAGTTCCCAAGAAGTTAAAGCTAAATTCTTTGAGAAAAGTGTTCTAAGTCAAAAAAAGTTTGTTTTGAATTTGCTTTGGTCAAGTTGAATTGAAAATGACAAAAAGTGTATGCTACACTCCAACCTACATTCTATCCTTGATTTTCAAGCCCAGTTGGACAAGTAACCCTCGAGTAGGCTAATAAATCAAAGAAAAATATTGGTTGAAAGTGAACCATAGTACAAATGTCTAAATTAGATATTTGGGCCAATCATTTTGATATATTTTGGTAGTGATGTGTGCAAACACACTAAGGATTGTTGGGGCACTTTTTTCCCTCTTCAGGAGGTTTTTCCCCCCAACTTGTATATATGCCTATAATCCTAATGGGTTACTTATTCTTGTACGTTGACTTGGTAATTCATTCAATGTTGTGTTGTGCTCCAAACTTCTTCCTCTTCCTTGTGCTATTGATGTGCTTTCATAGTCCTCAAACTCCAACAATTGGTATCAGAGTAGGTTTCTGCTTCATATAAGGTGTCATCAACACCCCTCTGATGACGATCTCAAAACTGCATGAAAATTGGTGACCACACTCAAGGCAATTAAGAGTTCAAAACTACTTAGTGGCATCAAAATTTTGATCTTGGCTCATTTCAGCCTCCGAATGCACCATTGTAGCGCTTGTGCAAAAAAAAATTTCCTTTTGTTCCAAAAATATATATAGGTTTTGGTTCACCAGTGAAAGCAACTCAAAGTTTTCTATAGGTTTTAACAGAGATTGACATGGTAGTTTTGTTCAACTTCTTTTCAAGATACATTCATTTTTCTGCATCACAATATTTAGTCAGTGGCCATGGTTGAAAGCAATGATGTATTCCGTATGTTGGATGTTGAGTTTAGGTTGGATGGTACTAATTACCCATTATGGGCATATATGATATGCCATGTATTGTAGTAAAGGGGTTGTGGAATATTGTGTAGGGTGTCGAAAAACATCCTTCCACACCTACAAATGCTACTATCAAAGATGATGCAGATGACATTGAAGACGATGATCTTCAAATTCTTGTTTGCGCTTCGGTTCCTCCTACGCCTATTGTAGAGAAACTTTGTTAGGATGGCAAAGGTGCTTAGGCACATGCATTGATAGCTTTGTCTATCATCTATCAAACATGCCATTATCCCTCACATTCACTCTTATAAGACAATAAAGGATGCTTGGGAATACATTTATAACCTTATACCAAGCAAGAAATGAGGTTCATGTTGCTTAGCTTAAAAGATAGACGAAGAATGAGCATATGAATGAAGGAGATTCCATGGACAATTTTTTGACAGAGATCAAAGATTTGAAGGAGTAGTTGATTTCTACTGATGAAGCCTTGCCATATAGTTCACTTGTGCAAACTCTTCTTAATGGTCTTCTAGATTCATATCTAAGTTTTGCTTCTACTCTTTGATTAATTATGAAAGGAAATCCAAATGCCTTAGCATTTGAGGATTTAGTATCAGTTTTGTTGAAGGAAGACTAGTCCAGGCACAACATGTCTATTGTGTGTGTTGCACATCAAGATTTCTTAGCTAGTTAGAAGGGCAAAGACAAATGGAGCTCATATACTAGTAAGCAGAAATATGCCAATTTTGCACAGACAAAAATGAGAAGAAATTTGAAAAGCAAAAATAGTTTTGCAAATACTATAAGGGAAATTATCATGTCATAAAGGTTTTTCCAAAACTACATGCAAAAGAGGCAAAGAAGAAAGAGGATGGAATGGTTGTTGCAGAGGCCTCTACACCTAAAATAGGGTCTGCTAATCTTGTTCAGAATGAAGAATGGACATTTACTACTATATGCAGCTATGATCCATCTTCTCATGAGCAATCATGCTACTTTGTTATGCTTGTAGAAATCTTAAATGGTGTCCTCTCTACCCAAACTTGAGACACTTTGTAAACATGTCTATGAAGGATGTATTTTGGGCAAAATGCAACATTCCTCCTTCCCTTAAAATGGTTTAGTTTGAGCTACTTATAAATTGAAACTTGTTCATAGTGTTGTTTGTGTTCCTATAAGACACCTTCTTTTGAGAGTTACCTTTACTTTGTGACCTTTTATTGATAATTTTTATAGGCATGCATGGGTGTATCCATTGAAATCAAAGTCTCAACTATTTGTGTGCTTCAAATAGTTTTCGGTTATGGATGAAAATCCGCATCTAATTGGGCACCCTTCATTCTGATTGGGTGGGGAATATATGTCTTCTAATTTTAATGAATTTTTGGCTGAGCATGGGATAAAACATTAGTGTATATTGTTGTATTCACCTCAAAAAAATGTAGTTGTTGAAAAAAAAGAACAAGTCTCTCATGGAGATGGTGAGGTGTATTGTCAAAAGTCAGGCTTTACCACATAGCTTCTCACTTGAGGTTGTTCTGTGTGATTCATATTTACTTAGCAGGTGTCCCACCAAAGCACTACAATCGATCACTACATATGAGTCTTGGCATGGTTGCAAGCCATCTGTTGCTCATTTTCATGTCTTTGGTTGTCTAGCATATGCATTAGTATTTGAACAACAACGTAGGAAATTTGATGATAAAGGAGTGAATATATTTTTGTTGGATACAACTATGAAAGCAAAGGCTATCGTTTGCATCATCCATAGAATAAACACATTTTGGTTAGCCACGATGTTGTTTTTGTGGAAGAAGGAGTTCGTCCATACTTTCATGTACTAAGGAGACGTCAATTAGCTCCAAATATGTGTATGAAACTTTTTTGCCTCTTTTTATAGGTGGATAGTCAAGTGGTCATCCAAACGATGTAATTTCTCAGCCGTTACATGCTCCACATGATGATGCAGATCATTTATTTGTGATGCAGATTTACATGATGCACTTGTTGATGAGACAGATAATATAGAGAAGGCAAAAAGTATGCCAAAATGGTTGGTGGAGTCTTATATTGTACTCGTTCAGGATCTCATATTGCTTCCTTTGCATTAGATTGCTATGCAATGGCTGCCTCTAGTCTTTGTGATGAGAATGAGCTTGTTTGTTTTGATGAATTAGAAAATAAAAAAATATGTATGGATGTATGCAATCAAAATATGATGCTCTTATGAAAAATGGTACTTGTTCTTTATGTGATTTGCCTCTAAGCAAAAAGGCCATTGACACTAAATGAGTATACAGCTGAAGTGTAAGCCTTATGTAACAGTTGACTGATATGAGGCTAGGCTTGTTGCAAAAGATTATGCTCAAGAGAGAGTCATTGTATTTGAAGAGACCTTTGCACCCACATGTCGAATGCCCATGGCTCATGGAATTTGTGCACATGTAGCTCATCATGGTTGGAGTGAACATCAGTTGGATATTAAAATTGCATTTTTGAATGGTGACTCACATGAAGAAGTGTATGTATTTAAGCCTCGTGGTTTTGTGCTAAAAGGGTGTGAAAACAAACTGTGCAAGTTGGAAAATGCACTATATGGTTTGAAGTAAGCACCATTTGCTTGGTATGAAAAGATACATGCCTACTTGACTACACATGGTTTAGAGAATAGTCCAATTGAGAGCACCTTATAAGCTAAGCAGATGAATTAGGTGCATTCGTCATCTCAACCTATGAAGATTAAGTCATGTACATAGAGCATGATGATTGCAACTAAGGAATCTTTCTTGTATGTATAAGTTAGCATCGATAGTGCTCCTTTGAAATCCTCAAGCTTCAAAGAACTTGTGGATCTTTTCATACTTAGCCCTAGAAGCTTGCTTAAGTCCATAAAGTGCTTTGTGAAGTTTCTATACATTATCTTCCTTGAAACCTTCAGGTTGTTCTACGCATACTTCTTCTTGAAGATCTCCATTGAGGAAAGCACGTTTGACATTGAGTTGGTAAATGGGCCAATTGAAGTGTGTACTTAAGACAAAAATAACTTTTATAGATAAATCTTACACTAGGGGCAAATGTTTCTTCATAATCAATGCCATGATTTTGCCTACAACCCTTAGCTACAAGTCTTGTTGTGTACTTGTCCAAGGCACCATTTGATTTGTACTTGAGTTTGTAGAGCCACTTAACTCTAATAGCTTGATGATTTGGAGGCTTTGGAATTAGTGTCTGAGTATTGTTCTTTTTAGTTGCATCCATTTATGTTTGCATAGCTTCTTCCCACTTAGGTTGACCCTTATCTTCTTTGAAGTTGGGAGGATCTAAAATTTGTTGCATTTGGTGCATACATGCATAATTCACATAGTGACTTTGTTCACGTTGCTACTTTTTCAATGAGCCTTTGAGATCTCTCAGGTTGGTGAGGAGTACCTGCCCTGAGTTTTACTTAGAAATAATTGTGTCCCCCTCGAAGTGTAGATAGGTGGACTCAAACTTGAATTTAGTTATTTGGATGAGTACTTTGAAGCTTGATCAATGATGACAATTTTTGAAATGGTGACGGAGTGGTTCTCAAGATCATACAATCTATAAGCCTTAGACTGTTCACTCTAGCCAATGAATAGATATTTCTTGGACTTAGATTACAACTTATGTCTGTGTGAATGCCTCACTTCCAAACACTCTTAAGTAGTTTGCATTGGCCTTGCATCCATAGTAGGCTTCAAATTGGCCATGCTTCTCTAATTTCCTTGCACATTGCTTCAAGGTGTATACCAAGACTAAATCTCCTTCCTTCATACCCTTATCCTTCACATGAGCATCAAATTAATCTTTTTCTCTCTTCTTAACTTCATAAATCCTTGCTACTACTCTCAATCGTGTCTCGCATAGTCGCTCTAAGTCAAAAATTCTAGATGAAAGCTTATGATCGGTCCACTAGTGCTCTTGTGCTGCTTTCAATGTCGGTATCAAGAAGTCTAACGGAAACACAACATTTTTTCAAAAACCATCTTAAAAGGGGGTGGCTTGGAGCACCATTTTATAGGGCACTTTGTAGGCCCAAATAGCATGATGTAGTTGTTTGTCCCAATCAGAACGCTTATTGTTCACCAATTTAGTCAGAACAGTACAAAGTATCTTGTTCGTGCTTTCTACCTGGCCATTGGCTCATGGGTGATATGAAGCCAACTTCTTGTGAACCACCATGAATTCTTGTAACAAGTATTTAATGACCTCATTCAAGAAGTGGGTGCCATGTTCACTCACCAATTCTATTGGAAAACCATATCTTGTAAATTCATTCTCAAATAGGAACTTGGTTGTGGTTTGCACATCGTTCTTTCTTGTTTCCTTCACTTCTACCCATTTAGTCAGATAATCAGTGGCCACAATGATGTATTCAACTTGTGAACTCTTAGATGGGGGATGAATAGGATCGAAAAAGTCTATTCCCCACTTAGAGAATGCACATCCATCTTGAGGTATTCACTCTCATGGACACACAATCTGAGATAGCCGTCTCTTCCTATTTTGTATAGGTTATTGTGTACCTAAGTGAAGCCTTAGGGACTTATGTCGACGAGAATGTAAGTCAATCGCCCCACAAGTGCATATAGTGGTGGATTAATACATGTTTAATTATCACTTCGAGAGATTAGACATACCAAGTGTATGAAGACATATGCACACGTGATGGGAAGTGAAGTATCAATGCTACAATGCATGTGACATGTCTCAACTACCTCTCCAACTCACTAATTCTCTAAAAATGCACGTCACAATACTTGTTACAATAGTAAACACAAACTAAAACTTTTCTCTCAACTCAGAACTCTAAATATCATCAATATGGGTTAAATTTCAAAGTTCTTGATGAGATGGATCTAATGGCACTATTTTCAGTCAAATCTGACAGATGTACTTCAAGTTATGAGCAAAATTGTGAATGGCAAGAAACACCAACACCTGCTCCACAACTCCTCAAGGCTCACACATGCACCACAATAGTTTAAAAGCAATGGGAAGGGTAGAAAATAGTCATGCATACACATCTCAAGCATCAATCACACACAAAAGCTCTTGGAGAAGAAGATAATAAGCAAGAAAGAGGCAAATTCAAAAATAAGCTTTAGTTCTCACAATGACAAAAAGTTCTTTATCAGAGTCACCAAATGACTTATATACATGTGCCCTAAAATTGGTCCTTTCACGCAAAAGACCGGCACTTTTATTGAAAAACACTAATTTCCTACTATGTTACAAGGATTATGTTACAATATTTTGGGTTTATGCATCTAGAGGACTCCTCTAGTGCATTTACATGGCTTCATGAGGTTTTCATAGAAATTTGAAGAAGAAAATTTGTGCCCATAATTTGAAAATTTTTGGGGCTCCGTTTTTTGTGCTTCTTTACTCTGCAGCACTCTCCCCTGCTTTGTCTCTATCGTCCCTTGATAGGCTTTGCTTCTTGTCTCTAGCTTTGTTACCATTGCCAACACCTTGTGAGGCCTTAACAGTTCAGAGGCGATGTATTACCTTCTTAAAGAATTGACCATCATTTGAGACCTAGATCATTGGGTTTGGCCAGTTTATTTCATTCCATTGCATGCACCTAGCGATCGAGGAGATAGTTAGGACCTTCACACAATTTGTTACTTTATCCAATCCTAAGTCATGTGCTTCTGTCCTCCTCTTGGTATTTTGTACATTCATACCTTTGGGTTGTTTGTGCTAATTCGGGCTGCCATGCATGCATCTAGTGGCTAAGAATGTGAATATCTTAGTCACTCGTTTTCGCTTTTCAGCCTCTACCCCTTTCTAACTTTTGGCCTTTGGATAAATCTTTGTTCTCACACATCTGGCCCTATTGTATTGCTGAAGCCTGTGTACTTCTTTTCACCGCATGCACCATTTGGTAAGTGCTGCATCAGCTGCCTTCTTTTGGTTGATGCTTCAAAGGTCCTGTGTTTAATCTTTGTTCACGTACTTCGAGACCTCCTTCTTTCGTATTGCAGCTTGATGCATGCCCTGCGGGGCTTTGGGCAGAGGGTGGTTCTTTCTATTGGGTAGTCTTTCTTTTTTATTTTCTTCTTCTTTTTCTCTTACTTGATTCTCCCTCCACACGTCCCTCCTCCTGAACTATGTCGTTCCTGATAGGCTTTTTCTGGTGACATGAGTATGTTTGAATGGCTTTCTGCTCTCTTTGATTTGGCAGATTAGCTTCACATATCATTAGTTCTTTTCATTGTGCTGACTTTACTCCATCATGTGGTGCCTGTCTATGATCTGCAAAGAAACTTAACTCATAGGCCACCAATCGAGCATTTAAATTGGAAGTCATTTTGACAAAAATTTCTGAGTCTACTTCAAAAAATATTGTGAAAAATGCTTTTTCAAACGTCTGCATATATTGACTCGGTAAGAACATCAGGCACGAGTATATAGCCATGATTGTAAGTCGGCTCAACGTGATAGATAGATAGAAAAATAAGGGCGCTTGTGCCTTGATTAATGCTGATAAAGTTAAAAAATGTATATTGAGCATTGTTGAGGTAGTTCAACAACTGATTATTGATGGTGCCTTGGCGTGTGCTTCCCAAAATTGTGTCCAGGATCATCTTCTTGGTATCGGGTAAAAAGATGGATTTACTTGTAGTAAGTCCACTAATGCACCTATAGAGTCAGATTCTTTTCCAAAAATTTCCGTCTCCAGATCAGATCTGCGTTGTCAAATTCTTCTTGTGTATATGAGAATGTATCTATTTTGAACTACAAGTCTTGATCTGGTTCTTTTTGTGTAGTTCTCTTAATATCTTGTCTGGTTTCTTCTTTTAGTAGGCCGTATGGTATACTGGAGAGCTTCAAAATTTGCTCTAAATTCTTACTTTGATCTTTGCTTCCTTCATTACTTTTACCACTTGATTTTCAAATTGTTCCATGAGATGGGACACCAGTAGTGCCCACTTATTTTGGCTTAGTTTTTCAATAGTCCGTTCATGTCTATCAGCACCCTTCTCTGCGTCTTCTTCATTTATTGGGGAATGATGTACGGGTGGAGAAGGAGGATGTACCTTAGTCTCCACAATAGCCGCTTGAGAGCTTTGAACTACTGGTGTCCCCATAATGTTTTGTTGTGCGATCTGATCTTGTAAGCTTTTTATGAGTTCTTCTTGTTCTTTTAACTTCTCTTTTGCTACCGTAAGCTCTTCATCATTTTGCTTCTTGCTTTCTCCTAATATGGCCATTTGATCCGCATCTTGATTGCATTGTTCAATATAGCGAGCTTCAATTGCTTTCCATCTCTTCCTTAATTCATTTGTATCATACATATATTTCCTTTCCCACTCTTCTCTTAGTGCATGCTTTTGATATTATCAGGATCTTAACTCACGCGCACATAGAGGTTACAGATGCTGAAAACACACAAAAAAATAGAGACAATAAGAGAGGAGACAGAACGCACTATTGGGTGCAATCTCCCCCCATGCACTCTGTTTCGACAATCCACAGAGTGCATGTATTTATAGGAATTTTTGATTAGGTCGAAAAGAGTGGTTACATGAGAGCGGCTTCGAAAAGCAAGCGTGAAACTAAAAGTTGGTAACTTTTACAAAAAGCCATTGCTTTCAATAACAGAAACTGTGGTCTACAGCGACCCTTATTTTAACCATTACTTTTCTAATTGCTTCTAAAAAAGGAGCCTTCTACACGGGTTTATTTACAAACTAAATAAATTATAATTGGGATTATTGATGTCTGCCCTTTCACGCCTTGCACGCTCCTCAAGAACCTTCAGCTGCTATATCAAAAACATCAAAAGACACATTAATACATTAATAATTTAACACTCCAACAATGCATTGTTCAACATATTCCATAAGTTATAACATTTGCTTTAGTTGGTCTTCATACTTAGCTATTTGAGCTTTTAATTCCTGTGTATCAATGTGTTGACTTTCTGGCACCTCCATATGTTGATTAAGCAAAATTGCATTCATCAATTCTTTATTTTTGTTGTTGTCTGCCTCGTCATGTATACTTTTATTTGAGCTTCTAAAAGTTTGTTTCTATTTGATAAGCATACCTTCTTGGCTTCACTGGTCTCATACCTACTTTGAAGCTCTTTAATCTGATCTTGCATCTTCAAATTTTCTTTAGTGAGTAGGTTGCATCTTTCCATAGCTTCTTTTGTTTCTCGTTCTTTATGTGTAAGTGCTTGTTGGGCCTGTAATACTCTAGTAGATAATTCTTCACTGAGTGTTTTGAATTGATTTCTCTCTATCAAAGCCTCATCATAGTTGTGATCTGCTTCCATGAGCTGTCGTTGAGTTTCCATGGCAGTCTGTATCATTTGTGTTACCACTGGCTTGAGTTGTGCCACGTCCACATTGAGCCAAGTTTTTGGTATGCTCGATTCTTTGCTTGTTTGCACATCTTTGCACTTTTTCACATGTACCGTTTTGTTATGTGGTCGTCAGATTTGAAGTTGAATTTGAGGTTCTTCTTCTATATGGGGAATAGACTTAGTAGCAGTTCCTTGCAATGTTACATCCAAAGGTGAAGGCTCTGCTACTATCCTTATAGGTGTGAATGGTGCTAGTTCTTCCATTTCTTCTTGAGCTTTCTCTTTTTTTTTTTGGGATCTTCATTGGAGCTTGATTGTCCAAGTGGGCTTTGGTGACTTGAAGCTTCGTAGTCTCATTCATCTTTAATGTGTGTACATCCTCTTTTTCCTTTGTCTCATCTTTTTGTCCATCTCTGAGTGTCATATCTAGAATTTGATCTTGCTTTTCACTCTCTACAATCGAATCCTTGACTTGATTTATTTCATCCCATTTACCATCGTCATTGGATTCAGTCCTAATGTCCACATTCATAAGTGATGGTTCATGTTCTTCATGGACTTTGGATGAGGAGCTGGAATTAACTGATGCCAAGCTCTATACCTGAGATAGAACTTTGTTAGTCTCTTTCCTGAGATAGATGCTATTTGGGCTTGAAGGTAATGATGCCATTGGGCAGGCAGATTGACCTGTCCATCCGAGTATTTGTGGGTTTCCTCCATGGCCTCTTTCAATTCCTCTTCGGTGATAGGAGTGGATTGTTCGACTTTAGTTCTGGGAAGTGTATGTGCCCTCTTTGATGAAAGAGTTGCTTTTTCTGCCTTCAATGCTTCTCGTAATCTCTTTGCATCTGTCATCATTGGTTGAGAGCTTGTTCATGCTTCATTGGTTACCTTCACTCCTTTCCTCTTTATTGGTACTGTGGTTGGCTTCACATACTTTGCCATTTTAGCTAATGAAGGCATTTCTTTGAGGTATTCTCGAATTCCTAATGCATGGTATATTAGTATTGTCATTGCCATACTTCCATTCAGAAACTTCTTTTGACCCCATTGTCTCAGCCTCGAATAAGCATTCTTGAATATAGGGCATCAGGTTTATCTAGTTGCCAACCTGTTTGGTGGCATGACATAATAATTGCACTATTATTTTTTGCAGTGTCATGTATCTGTGGATATTGGGAAAGCAGAAATGTTCATGCACTACTCAGACTTCTTCTTCAATATCCACATGATTTATATCCACAAATGTTTGGGTTTTAGTTCCATGGCTTTCATCTTTTAGATCCATGGTCCCGTCCTTGATCCATCCAAATGCTTCTTTAATCAGCTCATGCATAAATTGTATAGTTACCCATTCACCTTTTGCATCAAGAACCTTTGCTTTTGGCATTGAGGGTTTGTCTAGGGCTGGATGAATGGTATTCATGACTTGAGTGCATCTCTAGAAATCCAGCTTATAGATTGGTAACTCAAAATACTTATGGATTCCAGCTTTTGTCATTACATTTACTGTTGATGGTAGCTCATGTAAGACCTTTGAAGTCTTGGGACATTACTGGCAAGATGTGGTTGGTATTCATTATCTTGACAATCACGAAGAACAAATGCTTTCCTACTGGTTGGTCTTCTCGAAACCAATGTCCTTTGGATTTTGTCACACTCTAAATAAAAAATTCAAGCACTTCCTCTTGAATTGTTGATTTAGAGTCTTCAGAAGCCATCTGCACTCGCAATGTAGTAGGGAATTAGTTTACAAAATAAACCAATTCCGTGTGTTTATGTGTGGTTCATTAATATGTCGTTTTTTGCCACTCTGTACCCCCTTGCGTAAGTAGTAAGGTACCTTACCATACTTTTGTTTTAGTTTTAATCTTGAATGAAAACAAGAAGTTAGTTTATAGCCGAAGCATTTATTTATTTACACTGGGTGATCATTCCTATGACCGTAGAAGTTAAGTCCTATTCTGGTTAGGGAAAGGTGCACCACTACTTTTATTGAAGAGGCCTTGTGCTGAATGCATGGCCTTGTAATGTGGCCTTATCATGCATACTCTGAATGCATTTGATCCTTTATCAGTCCAAGAAGAGTCTCCTTGATTCTTTTGGTCGTGTTCTTGTCGCTTCTTGGGTCTCCATATCAACTTGGTTGCCTGTGTTGGTGGCATTTGCTTTTGTTGTGTTCGTTTTCCTTGACTCTTGAATGTTGTCTTTGACTCATTGCTATTGTTGGATTGGGTTTCGCGTATCCTGGTCCTTTGGGATTTTTTGTGATCCGTGAAAGTTTCCCTTGCTTTATATTACTAGTATGACATCTTTTTGAGTCTTTCTATTTCTCAATTTGCTACACTTCTGTTTTTGAGATCTCACTACTTCTTTATCTCTGGCTCTCAGTATAGGTTGCTTTGGTCCAAAGGTGAGAACAGGTACTATATTCTTGGCCCAATCAGGCACTACTTCTAGATTGAACAAGTAAGCATTAGGAAGGTCATCTGATACTCTCTGAGGGGACGCTCCTAAAGTTAGTCTAGAAGGGTGATCCGCCTGAAGGTGAGTCCTATCTTTCCTGACCACAACTTGAAAGTCATATTCCATTAGCAAGAGGAACCATCTTACTAATCTGCTTACAAGGTTTGTTCACTAGATATAGTAGTGTTTGATGGTCTGTAAAAAAATTTAAACTTATTTGCAAGCAAATAATATCTAAACTTTTTAACTGCATATGTTGGGTGTGTGTAGAAGTGCGAGAGACACACAAGAAGCACACACAAGGAGCACAAACGTAGCAAGACACACGGAGAAGACGATGGCTGGAATAGCTCTCTCTATTGATCGATTAACTGAACTGAAGTAAGAGCTGAATAATATCCCTAAGTACAAAGTACCACCACATATGAGAGTATCAAGTATGTGGTAACATGGGGAAAAAACCTCTAGCCAACACTAGAGTAAAAAGTGCCCATGTATAGGGAAAAGGTTCACATCAAAGCTACTCGAGGAACACATAAGTGTAACAAACCCCCCTGGAGCGAATGATGTGAACACATACAGGGAGTGACAGATCAACCCCCACAAGGTAACAAGCCTAAAGCTTTGCGAAAAGCTTCAAACTTTTCCTGTGGAAGGGCTTTGGTGAATATGTCTGCCACATTATCTTGTGTAGGCACATATACCAAATCAATATCTCCTGCATGAAGGCGCTCTCTCACATAGTGATAATGCACCTCAATATGTTTGGTCCGTGCATGAAACACTGGGTTTCGTGCAACAGCCAAAGCACTCTGACTATCTGTGAGAATATGCGTAGCAGCATCAATCTCCATGCAAAGATCCATCAATAGGCGTCTCAGCCATATACACTCCACTATCGCTGTGAAAACTGCCCTGTACTCAGCTTCACAACTCGATGTCGCCACTGTAGGTTGCTTCTTACTCAACCAAGATATGCATGAGTCTCCAAGGAAAAAGCAATTATCACTGGTGAACACGCGAGTATCATAACAACCAGCCCAATCACTATCTGTAAAAGCATGCAAGCATGGCTGAACATCTCTGCCATAAAAGAGACCTAAGCTCAAAGTGCCTCAAAGATATCTAAACACATGTTTCACCGCTTGCCAATGCTTAGTGCCAGGGCTATGCATGAATCGACTCAACTGGGAAACTGCATACTATATATCCGGCCTTGTGTTGCATGCATATATAAGACATCCCACAACCTGCTGATAAAGAGAAGTGTCAAATGCATCACTGGAATCTTCAACTGAGAATCTAAATCCTGTCTCAACTAGTGTGGAAACTGGCTTGCAATCCTCAAAGTCAAAACGCTGAAGTAGTTTTTCAACATACTTTGCTTGATGCATAACAATTCCCCCCTCAACGGATACAAACTGGATGCCAAGATAGTAGCTCAAAAGACCAAGATAAGTGACATCAAAAGTATGCTGCAAATCATCCATAAGAATGTCAAGTTTTGCATCACATGACCCAGTCAAGAGTATGTCATCAACATAAAGAACAAGCACTATAAGATCAGCCCCATTTTTGCGTACATAGAGTGTGCTTTCAATCGGACTACATGTAAAGCCAAGAGCAATCAAGTGCTTATGTATTTTGTCATACCATGCACGTGGAGCTTGCTTGAGACCATACAAGGCTTTATGCAAGTGACAAACCATATGCTCTTTCCCTTTCATAGAAAATCCAGGAGGTTGCTTCACATAGACCTCTTCTTGCAAATCTCCATTCAAGAAGGCTGTTTTTATGTCCAATTGATTCACTTTCCAACCTCGATGGGAAGCCAATGCAACCACGGTACGAATGGTAGTCATGCGTGAAGTAGGTGCAAAAGTTTCCTCATAGTCAATGCCATATTGTTGTGCATATCCTTTGGCAACCAATCTAGCTTTGTAGCGATCAATGCTACCATCAGATTTTCTCTTAATCTTGTAAACCCACTTTGTACCAATGGCATTCTTTCCTTTTGGCAATTCACATAACTCCCAAGTACCATTCCTATGTATGGAATCCATTTCTGATTGCATAGCACTCATCCATTGTGGATCGTCACATGCATCTTCAAAAGAAAGTGGCTCTTTATTACATGCTATAGCAATAAGAGAATAATCCACAAAATTACTTGATGCATGGTGAGAGCTTGATCTTGTTCTACCAAGTAAAGGTGCACTCAATTTGCAGTCCTGCAAAGTTTGTTTCAGCCACTTTGGCATAGATTGTGCACTCTTGATAGACATGCGTTCATTATGTAAAACATCTTCAATATGTACATCATGTGTGGACTGAATTTCATGCTCAGTTTCAGCCATATTTTGACGCAAATGTTCAACCATATGTGGCTGGAAATTTCCAACAGTTTTGGCAATTTTGGGCTGAATTTTTTCAGCCATGTTTGGCTGGAAATTTTCTACATTCTCAGCTCTATTTGGCTGGAATTTTTCAGCCCTTTGAACCTCAGTTGGCTGGTCTACATGGCCATAGTCAAACGCACCATTTTGGAACAAAGGCATGAGTGTATCGAACACATCTTGTGAGGTAACTGTTGGCATTCAAGTAGAGGGAAAACTGAATTTTCAGCAAATACCACATCTCGACTCACAATAATTGTGTTCATCAATGGATGGTACAACCTATATCCCTTACTTTCAGCACTATAACCAACAAATATACATTTCTTTGCCTTGTCATCAAGTTTGTGACGTTGTTGTGATGGCACAAGAGCATATGTCAAACAACCAAACACACGCATATGACTAACCATAGGCTTATGACCATTCCAAGCCTCATAAGGAGTGATGACTCTCAATGCTTTTGTAGGGCAGCAATTCAACACATAGTTTGCACACGTGACCGCTTCCATCCAAAACTTATGAGGAAGATGCTTTTCTTTAACCATACATCGTGCCATTTCAAGTAGAGTTCTATTTTTACGCTCGGCAACACCATTTTGTTGAGGTGTATATGGCACCGTACATTGGTGTGAAATACCTCTTTCACGAAGAAAAGCATTAAACTCATGTGACATGTATTCACCACCACGATCCGTGCGTAGAGTCAAAAGCTTTTGTGCAGAAAAATTTTCAGCCATAGCTAAAAATGCTTTGAAACAAGAAAATACCTCATTCTTTGCTTTCGTAGGATACACCCATGTATGGCGAGTAGCATCATCAATGAAGGTAACAAAATATACATGCTTCCCAAAAGATGGAGTCTTGATCGGACCACATACATCACTATGAACAAGTTGCAATTTTCTTGTAGTGTGTGTGTGACTATCTTTTGGAAAAGAAGCACGATGCATTTCTTCCAAGAATGCAACCTTCACATGCATGCTTTTCAATGGATTCAAGTGTAGGCAAGCCAATAACCATGTCCTTCCTTTGCAAGTAGAGCAAACTATTGAAGTTTAAATGACCAAAACGAGCATGCCAAAGCTCCATTTCAGCCATGGAAGAAGTATGAGCAACTAAGCCATTCGAGGTAGCCCTCTTGTATCTATCCATGCGATACAAACCATTACATAATGTACCGGACATCACGATAACGTCACCATTGCTGAAATCATGAACTATACACTTATCATCAACAAAGTGTACATGAAGTCCAGCTTTGGCAATCAAGGGAACTGAAATTAAGTTCTTCTTGATATCGGACACATACAATGCATTTTTCAAGAGAATCACACCTCCATTTGCAGCCGTAAGCTCAATTTCTCCTACTCCAATGATAGGATAAGAGGCATTGTTTGCACACACCACATGTCCTCCTTTAGGTGCATCTTTCAAAGAGGCAAAAAATCTTTTGCATGATGTTATGTGCTTTGAAGCACCACTATCAAAGAACCAATCCGAATCAGCCTCACTCACAACCATACATTTAGAATGTAAAGAAGCATCATAATGACATGTAACAACACATGCCCAAAAATCTTGAGCCATGTTAGCTTCATCATTCTTTGCATTTGCTGAATTTTCAGCAATGGACATGCCGGATTCCTTCTTCTTTTCATTGCGTTTAACAAGCTTTCTACACTCATCAATAGTATGACCAGCCTTTTGGCAATATTTGCATCTCTTCTTTTTTTGCAAATCACCATCATTAGAGGAATGAGTGGAAGAGGAAGCTTGAGGCTTTGGTTTTGATGAACCCAAAGCTGAACCATACTTGCTTTTCCCCTTTTGTGAGATAGCAAGTGCTTGCGTTCCCTAAATCAAACCACTCCTATTCACTCTAGATTGCTCTTCTTGCAAGAGAAGAGACACAACCTCATCAAATGCGTACATATTAGGATTTCCTTTTGCAACCAAACGGAGTGTAGTAGTAAAGCTTTGAAAAGATTCCGATAATCCTTTCAACAATGTAGAAATGAGTGATGCATCCGGAATGATCTCATCTATGTTTGCCAATTGCTCTTTCAAATCCTTGATGCGTGTCACATACACATCCACTGACTCATTTTCAGCCATACATACATCCTCAAGTTGATTCCTCAAGTATGCAACATGTGCTTCATTACGCACGACATACAAAGAAGCAAGAGTGTTCCATGCTTGTCTTGATGTAGAACATGACCGAATGTGTGGAACTATATGACGCTTCACTGAAAGCGCAATTAAAGCATGAGCTTGAGCATTTTTCCATCCCATCTAAGCTGCTCCTGTGTAGGTGGAGAAGGAGAAACCACTGTAGTCGAAGAAGAAGCTCCATCTGTGACAGTAGACTGTGAAGTAGAAGCACCTGCCGGTCTTCGATCTACATCTGCCACTATGTTCCAAAGTTGTTTTGCAACAAGAACATGCTTCATCATGTAAGGCCACATTGAATAGTTGGTCCCATCAAGCTTATCTTCATCTTGAATCATGCCAAACAAGTCATTGCTGCCCGCCATTTCACTAAGGAACAAGAATGTGACAAAACCTTCACTTCGACGAAAGCTGAAATGAGTGCTGAAAATTCAGCTCACAAACCGTCACTCTGATGGCAATTCTGATTGCATGAATGGCTTCTAAATGGGGGTAAAACTCCAGCGCACCTGGTGGAAATGTTTCCGGGCTGCTGAAATTCACAGTTCTATGCTCCGAAGTCGATTTGCACTGTTAAAGTGCGCGCGTGCCGCGACGCGAAAAACCGAAACTTGAGAAGGAGTTGAACCTGCTCTGATACCATTGTTGGGTGTGTGTAGAAGTGCGAGAGACACACAAGAAGCACACACAAGGAGCACAAACGTAGCAAGACACACGAAGAAGACAATGGCTGGAATAGCTCTCTCTTTGCGATTAACTGAACTGAAGTAAGAGCTGAATAATATCCCTAAGTACAAAGTACCACCACATATGAGAGTATCAAGTATGTGGTAACATGGGGAAAAAACCTCTAGCCACCACTAGAGTAAAAAGTGCCCATGTATAGGGAAAAGGTTCACATCAAAGCTACTCGAGGAACACATAAGTGTAACAGCATATACCATGTCTAATCCTTCTCTTTCGATAGTGGTATAATTTTGTTCAATTTGTCTACTAGTGTAAGCTATTGGAAGATCCATATTACCTTCACTAGTAGGTTGTGCTAACACACACCCAATATTGTAATTGGATGCATGCACATGAACACAATCTGATGTAGTCAAGATTGGTGCTGAACACAATCGTCGCTTATGCTCATTAAAGGAGTTTTCACATTCGTTCATCCACTCAAAGTTAGTCAAAAGGAAGTATAGAGGCTTTGCAATGATTGCATACATGTGAATAAAACATTGATAATAACTGCAATGCTACATGGAAGCTTGTACTTCATTGACATTCTTTGGCCTAGGTAGCTCTGCAATAGCTCTAACTTTATCCTCGTTCATGGAGATTCCATTCTTTGACACTATGTGTCCTAGAATCTTGCCTTGCTTGACCATAAGGACACACTTTTTTGGGTTTAGGTAGAACTCATATTCTCTACATTTGTCAAAGATTTGTCTTAGCTCAAGTATATGTGTTTGTCTAACGTTGGAATGAGCACATAGATCATCAACATAGACTTCCAAGCTTTTATGCAGGAACTCTTTAAAGACATGACACATCAGCCTTTGGAAGGTAGCCGCTGCATTGGTGAGCCCAAATGGCATTACCCAAAGGTGAATATGCCCCATTCTATGGCAAAAGCTATTAGGTATCTCTGTTCGTAGCGGAATTAACTTTTTTAAGGTTAATACACACTTTCAACTTTCCATTCTTCTTGGGCACCACTAGGATGGGGAAGACCCATTCAGTATTCAATCTCATAGATAAATCTAGCTTCAATTAGTATGTCAATTTCTTCTTGTACTTTGGCTACATAAGTGTCATTATATGTATAGGGTTTGTGTTTGGTGGGCTTGGTGTCAACCATCATGGGGATCGTATGAGAGCATATTTTCGAATCTACCCCCTTCAGGTCTCTATAGGTCCATGCAAACACATCCCTATATTCCCTTAACAAGGTTACAAACTCTACTTCTTCTTCTGCACTTAGGCCTTCTCCTATGTATGTACATCACTCTTCGTTCTCTTCAATGGTTACTATAATTTTTTTGGTTTTTTTATTTATTATCATACACTTCTCCTCTCATGGCCTCTCTCTTAGGAATTCATACCAAAATTTTACAGTCTTCAACTTCATATTTCTTGAAATTATCTGGTACTTTGAACAATGATTCCTCCTCTACTAGTTTCATTGATTTTCTTTTCTTTTTCTTTTGACTACCTTTAGTTTCATCCCTTGAATTTATGGTCTTAATGCTTGTGAGAGGTTCTTCTTCTCTTTGGGTAAATACTCCTACATTTTCTAGCTAGTGCTCCTCTGAGTCAAAGCACCTATCCATCACAATGGACTCTAGATTGTCAACATCCTCTTCTTCTTCTATGATCTCATTAGAGTCACACTCTTCTAGCAAGGGTTCACACATGAATAAAGAGATATCATAACCCTCCTCATCACAATGAGGTATCCATTGTTCTTCATTGACAATGATTTCCATAGTGGCTAAGATTTTTTCCCAACCATGAGGCTCAAATTCCTCATCTGGAAAGATCATCGACGTGTAGACTAGGTCTCTAACTAGTTTGGCTCCTTGAGAAGTTCCTTCTTCTCTCACTTTTAGGCATCTTTCTTCTTCCTCTCCAAGCTTGCACATCCACATATGAGTATCTTCATGCATCCAGAATGGATTAGAAGAATTTACAGAATGACAAATTTTATAGCCACATGGACTAGCAACTACAATTCTCAACGTTGGAATCAAGGAGTAGCAAACACCAGAAATCGAACATCCCAGCCCAAATGTCACTTTCGCAGTGAATGGGGTCATATCCACAGGCACAACAAAGATGCATAGGATTATGACAAAAAAAGAAGGATCGTCAAAACCCAACAATGATTATGCTAGTGATTTCACCTATGGAGATGTAAGCAAGGACCATCCGGACTCGTTCTAGTAAGATTTTGCAACTTGTTGCTGTTGAACCAAGATTCAAGGAGGAGCAGAGAACATTCTCCAAGGAAAGTAAGTGAGCTCAAGCGAAAGCTGCTATTTTTCCTGATCCTATACCAGTTACTCTTTAGCAAGCAGAATCGATCGTACCCAAAGCACCCAAACCAGTAGTAGTGGATGTATTGAAATCATCAAGAACACTAAAAGGACCATCTCAGAGTACAGCCTAGGACATACTGTCCAAAGCCCCAATTACTCTGCCCTTAGGCCAACTATTGGTGCTTGTTCCTTGTATTAGGAAAAATTTTCAGTGGCAAATCAATGTGGACCCTATTCTGACACCAGTTGGAGCTACAATCTACCTAGAACCAGACACAACTGTGGACCATGTGGTCCCCTTAATTATAGTATGGTATAAGAATCATAAGATTACATAAGTACTCATTGATGGTGAATCCGACATCAATATCACCACTTCAGCCTTGTGCAAGAAATTGGGCTAGAACAAGATTGAACCGATGATATTCTTTGTCAGAATGGCTGATCAATCTCAAGTTTACCCGGTGGGCTTAGTAAGAAATATTCCCATCACACTTCTGGGTGTAGTCTTCCACATGACATTTGTGGTCTTAGATCTACCCGAGTGCAACTTAGATTACAATTTACTACTTGTTCGTCCATGGTTAAAGCAGGCTAAAGTCTTGCAAGATTGGTCATCCCATGAATTAATTTTTAAATGTAATCATAGGAAATATATTCTCACTCTTAATGAAATTAAACCTTGTGAATTGCATGCGAGACCTTATGTTGTCGAATGAGTCCATATGTTGGATGGTTTTCAAGATGATGAGCAAACTGATTTCCTCTCTACCAACCAAGATTTACTTTCCTTAGGCATGGTCGATTTACAACATGTTTTGGATTAGTGGTCCCGGGCTTCTTGCACTATGCAACCTACCGATGAAGATACCAAAATGATATTGGATGACTTGCTGGATCTTGCAGACCTTCTGAAATATATACATCAAGGGATGGATAGTACTCTTAGCCCACAAACTTATGTTCTTGAAGACCAACTTATCACTTGCAATTTAGGCGATGATGTCAACCCATGACCTATTAAGATTAAAGATGGCTTGGAAGAATCTTTCAAATGGGAATTGTTAGCCTTACTCACTGAGTTCATAGACATTTTTTCTTGGGATTATAAAGATATGAAAGGCCTCGATGCTAGGATCTATCATCATCGAGTGGTCTTGAAACCAGATGCTTACTCGGCTAAACAACACAGTTACCACATCAACCTGCACTATGCTAAGCAAGTTAAAGAGGAACTAGATCATTTGCTTTGGGTTGGCCTCATAGTCCTAGTAGAACATGCTGAGTGGATATTTCCAATCATTATAGTTCCCAAGAAGAACAAACAATTATGCATTTGTGTAGATTACCAAAAATTGAATGCTACTACCATACCTGATCCTTTTCCTCTGCCCTTCTTAGATAGTATGCTTGATGAAGCCATTAGACGAGAAATGTATTCTTTTCTAGATGGATATAGTGGTTACAATCAAGTTTGGATGGTTGAAGCAGATATCCCTAAGATATCTTTTATTATCAATTGGGGAGTGTATGCACATATGGTTATGTGGTTTGGGTTTTGAAATGCCCCAAGCATATTTTTGTGCTGCATGCAAAAGATTTTTTCTCCTTACGTGACAAGCTTTATGCATCTACTTGGATGATTTCTCGGTCTTTGGCGCTACAAATGCACATTTGTTACATCTGCGACTCTTTCCTTAAATACAAGAATTACAAATTATGTTTAAATCCCAATAAATCTATCTTTGTTGTTTCTTGTGGTAAACTTTTGGACCATATTATCTCGCAACACAACATCCAGGTCAACCCTGATAAAGTACAAGTAATCTTGTTGATATATTTAGGTAGTGATGTGTGTGAACACACTAGGACCGCTGGGGCACTTTTTTCCCTCTTTAGGAGGTTTTTTTCCCCCGGCTTGTATATACGCCTATTGCCCTAATGGGCTACTTATCTTTGTACATTCTCTAGTAATACATTCAGTATTGTGTGTTTGTGCTCCAAGCTTCTTCTTCTTCCTTGTGATGTTCGTGTGCTTCTACAGACGTCTAACTCCAACAACTGGTATCAGAGCACGTCGTCGCTTCATCTAGGGCGTCGTCGACACTCCTCCGTTTACAGTCTCAAATTTTGGTGAGCATACTCAGCGTTTTTCCGAGATCAAAACATCTTCGCTCTGTGGTGCCGAAATCGCGATCTAAGCTCGTTTCAGCCTCCGAATGCACTATCGTAACGCTTTGTGCAGGCTATTTTGTCTTTTTGTGCCAAAGGTATATACCAGTTTCTGTTCGCTAGTTTAAGCGTCTCGAAGTCTGCTACAGGTCTAGCAGAACTCCTCTGGGTAGTTCTGTTCAACTTTTTGAGATATAGTCAATTTTCTGCATCAAGGTATTTTAGTCACCGGCCATGGCTGAAAGCAGTGATGTATTCCGTATGTTGGCTGTTGAGGATAAGTTGGATGGTACCAACTACCCATTATGGGCTTATATGGTGCGACATGTTTTGGTTGCAAAAGGATTGTGGAACATTTTGCAGGGTGTTGAAAGACGTCCTGTTACACCTGTAATGAGAGGTACTACAAATACAGGTGCTGGAGCTGATGAAGATGGTGTCGAAGATGATATTCCGCAGATTCCTATTCGTGCTGCTGTTTCTGTTGCACCTACTGCAGAGCAGATTCTTTGGGATGGCAGAGATGCCCAGGCACATGCATTGATAGCTTTGTCTATCAAACGTGCCATTATTCCTCATATTCGCTCTTGCAAAATAGCTAGGGATGCTTGGGATACACTTACCACATTGTACCAAGCTAGGAATGAGGCTCGTGTTGCTTACCTCCGAAAACAGTTGGAAAGTGAGCACATGAATGAAGGTGATTCTATGGACAATTTCCTAACGAAGATCAAAGATTTGAAGGAACAGTTGATTTCTACTGATGAGGTTATACCAGATAGCTCACTTGTGCAGACCGTTCTGAATGGTCTTCCTGATTCATATCAGAGTTTTGCTTCTACTCTTCGGTTGATGATGAAAGGCAATCCGAATGCCTTATCATTTGAGGAGTTAGTCTCTGTTCTGTTGCAGGAAGATCAGTCCAGGCAGAACAGGTCCATTATGCGTGTTGCAGATCAAGCTTTCCTAGCTAGTCAACAGGGCAAAGGAAAATGCAGCTCTTCTACTAGTAAGCAGAAATCTGCAAATGCTGCACATTCGAAGAACCAGGATAAAGATGAGAAGAAATCAGAAAAGCAGAAATTGTTTTGCAAGTACTGTAAAGGGAATGATCATATCATAAAGAACTGTCCAAAACTGGCTGCAAAAGAGGCAAAGAAAAAGAAATGCTGGAATGGTTGTTGCAGAAGCCTCTACACCAAAAACAGAGTCTGCTAATCTTGTGCAAGAAGAAGAATGGACGTTTACTACTGTTTGCAGTTTTGACCCATCTTCTCATGAGCAGTGCATGTCTGCAGTGGACTCAGATGTTTGGTACTTTGACAGTGGGGCGACCAAACATATTACCTCGCAGCACAGTTTCTTCTCTTCACTCGAGCCTGCCCCTACAAGGAATACTGTCACATGCGCCAACAACTCCTCTTATCCTGTTATGGGAGTTGGTAAGATCATTCTGACTACTGCTGATGGTAATTCTTTAACCTTGTCAGATGCTTTATTTGTGCCAGGGATCAAGAAGAATCTATTATCACTTTTTGCATTAGCCAAGATTGGCTTGGTTGTGAAATTCGTTGATGACAGGTGTAGAGTTCATGATCTATCAAATGGCGATGTGATTATTGCTTCTGGCATTTTATGTCGTGGGTTGTATAAGCTAATAGACTATGAAAGATCTGTGAATGATTCGGCATGTGCAGTTCATGATTCTCAGGCTATGTCAGATGCAAAGCTTTGGCATGCACGCTTTGGTCATCTGAATTTTGCTAGTTCGCTACACCTGCAGAAATCTTATATGGTGTCTTCTTTGCCCAAGCTTGAGGCACCTAGAAAACATGTATGTGAAGGCTGTAGTTTGGGCAAAATGCGGCATTCCTCCTTTCCAAAAGATGGTTCAGTTCGGGCTACACAGAAATTGCAGCTTGTACATAGTGATGTATGTGGTCCTATGCAGACACCCTCTTTTGGGAATTACCTTTACTTCGTGACTTTCATTGATGATTTTTCCAGGCATGCATGGGTATATCCACTCAAAGCAAAGTCCGAAGTGTTCATGTGCTTTAAACAATTTTGGTTTTGGCTGAAAATCTGTCAGCATGTAAAATGGGCACCCTCTGTTCTGATCGAGGGGGGGAATATATGTCTTCTGATTTTAATGCATTTCTGGCTGAACGTGGGATAAAACACCAGTGTACAGTGCCATATACGCCTCAACAGAATGGATTTGCTGAACGAAAGAACAGGTCACTCATGGAGATGGCGAGGTGCATGGTCAAGAGTCAGGCTTTACCACATAGTTTCTGGCTTGAGGCTGTCATGTGTGAAGCATATGTACTGAACAGGTGTCCCACTAAAGCGCTGCAGTCTATCACTCCATATGAGGCTTGGCATGACCGCAAGCCATCTGTTGCTCATCTGCATGTTTTTGGTTGTTTGGCATATGCATTAGTGCCTGAACAACATCACAGAAAATTGGATGATAAGACAGTAAAATGTATTTTTGTTGGGTACAGTTCTGAAAGTAAAGGCTATCGTCTGTATCATCCACAGACTAAACGTATTCTAGTTAGCCGTGATGTTGTCTTTGTGGAAGATGCTATTCAGCCATTGCTTTCATGTACTAAGGAGACATGTGTTAGCTCCAAAGACATGCATGATACGTTGATTCCTCATTTTACAGGTGGACAGTCTAGTGCTGGTCCTAATGAGGCAACTTCTCAGCCTTTGCAGGTTTCATATGATGATGCAGATCATTCCATTTCTGATGCAGATTTACATGATGCACTTGTTGATGAGAGAGCTGATATTGAGCAGGCAAAAACTATGCCAAAATGGCTGGTGCAAACTTTGCGTGACAGCAAATTAGATGCACCTTTGTCATATCGTACTCGCTCAGGCTCTCATAGTGCCTCCTTTGCATCAGATTGCTATGCTATGGCTGCGTCTAGTCTCTATGATGAGAATGAGCCTGTTTCTTTTGATGAAGCACAGAATTCAGAAAATTGGATGGCTGCTACGCAATCTGAATATGATGCTATAATGAAGAATGGTACATGGTCTTTATGTGACTTGCCTCCTGGCAAGAAGGCCATTGGCACTAAGTGGGTATACAAGCTGAAGTGTAAAGCTCATGGTACAGTTGACAGGTATAATGCTAGGCTTGTTGCAAAGGGTTATGCGCAGGAAAGAGGCATTGATTTTGATGAGACCTTTGCACCTACATGCCGTATGACTACTGTTCGAAGCATTTGTGCACTTGCAGCCCATCATGGTTGGAATGTACATCAGTTGGACATTAAAACAGCATTTCTGAATGGTGACTTGCATGAAGAAGTGTATGTTTTTCAGCCCCGTGGCTTTGTGCAGAAAGGGCATGAAAACCAGGTGTGCAGGTTAAAGAAGGCATTATATGGTTTAAAGCAAGCACCACGTGCTTGGTATGAGAAGATACATGCCTATCTGGTTGCACATGGTTTTGTGAACAGGCCAATTGAAAGCACCTTATATATTAAGCGTGCTAATGATGTGCTTCTGATCATTGTTGTCTATGTTGATGACATGCTGCTCACTGGTCCTATTGAGAAGCATATTGCTGATTTCAAGGCTGATTTACATGCCTCATTTGAGATGTCTGACCTGGGGCATTTGCATCACTATTTGGGCATTCAGTTTATGCAAGTTGATGGTGGAATGGCTTTGTGTCAAATGAAATATATTGACACATTATTGCAGCGTTTTGGCCTTGAAAACTGTAAGCCTATTGCCACTCCTATGGAGACAGGTTTATGATTGAGTCTTCATGATGCTGCCGATGCGTTTGATGTTGTTCTCTATCAGCAGGCTATTGGATGCTTGATTTACTTATGCATTACTCGGCTAGATATTCAGTTTGTTGTCTCACATATGAGCAGGTTTATGCATTGCCCAAGAGTCACGCATTGGAAGGCGGTTAAGTGCATCTTTTGCTACTTGAGTGGTACTCGGCTACTTGGGTTGTTTTATCCCAAGGGGGGATCACTACCGCCAGATTTGCATGCTTTTTTTGACTCAGATTGGGCTAGTTGCTATGACACTCGTGTGTCCACCAGTGGTTTTTGCTTCATGCTTGGTAGCTCATGTATATCTTGGTTGAGCAAGAAGCAGCCTACTGTGGCCACTTCCAGTTGTGAGGCTGAGTATAGGGCAGCTTTCACAGCGACTATTGAGTGTGTGTGGCTCAGATACCTTATGGCTGATTTGGGTGTTGGCCAGTCTTCTGCGACCACTATCTTCACTGATAGTCAGAGTGCATTGGCAGTTGCGAGGAACCCTGTGTTCCATGCTCGCACTAAGCACATTGAGGTTCATTATCACTATGTCAGGGAGAGGTTCTCTGTTGGGGAGATCAGCTTGGCATATGTGCCCACTCAGGAGAACATTGCAGACCTTTTCACGAAGGCTCTGCCTAGGGAGAAGTTTGAAGCTTTCCACAAAGCTTTGGGCTTACTTCCTTTTGTGGAGTGATTTCCACATAGCTTGGCACTTCCTTATACATGAGTGCCAGCTCCTTGTTCACCGCATCACTCCCAGGGGGGATTTGTTGATATATTTAGGTAGTGATGTGTGTGAACACACTAGGACCACTGGGGCACTTTTTTCCCTCTTTAGGAGGTTTTTTTCCCCCGGCTTGTATATACGCCTATTGCCCTAATGGGCTACTTATCTTTGTACATTCTCTAGTAATACATTCAGTATTGTGTGTTTGTGCTCCAAGCTTCTTCTTCTTCCTTGTGTTGTTCGCGTGCTTCTGCAGACGTCTAACTCCAACAAATCTTATGGGCCCCTTCCCGAAAGTCACCCAAAGATGTCTTACAATTCCTTGGAAAAATCAGATAGCATGGTCTCCACTTATGGTGGTTGGCTCATTTAACTATTCCGCTTACGTGTCTGACTACAATAGCACCTCGTGATTGCTAGTGGACCCTCGAACTTCAAGAAAGTTTTGTTCGGTTGAAAAGACTCCTTACATAGGCACCGATCTTGCAAGCCCTAAATTGGGACCTTCCCTTTCATGTTTTTGTGGATGCATGACATTGCTATAGGGAGTGTCCTCATGCAACTTCAGGATAAATGGTTTAGAACGGTCTATTACATTCTATGAAAAAAATCCAGCATTACTTGCTTGGCCATAAATTCATCTTCCATGTGGACCACTCTCCATTAACATATTTGGTGCATCAACAAAATTTAGGTGGCAGATTTGCCTGATGGGCCCTCCTTCTAGAGGAATTTGACTATGATGTGGTCCATCATCCGAGATCTTCCCACACAATTGCTGACTTTTCATCTCAATTAGATTTTAGTGAACCTCCAATGGGCATAGATGATTCTTCTCTGGATATTTATATGACTAAACCTCGCTCCTCATTTGTTCATTGGAATTTGGCTGACTCCTATTATGATACCATTATGACTTTTCTAACAATTGGCTATCCACTGGACTCCATGCTGGTTACAACATGACAAAATTGGCTTTGTACAACCAGGGGTTTTGTATTATTGTAGGTCAACTCTATCATGTTGACCCCTTGGGAGTCTAGCTCTGGGGTGTCCCAACACATGAAGTACCATTAGTTTTGGCCTTGGCTCCCTCTGCACCCTCTGTAAGTCATTTTTCAATGGAATTAATGCATAAGATGATCTTGCAAAGTGGTCTTTGGTGGTTGACCATGCAACATGATATGCATGAGTATGTCAGGCAGTTTGATCCCTGCCAATGAACTAGCCAACCCCTACCGCGACATCATTTTCCTCTTCAGCTTGTTCTCCCCTTATAACCATTCCAAAAATAAGGTTTGGATTTTATTGGCCCAAGTACTCCTCCAGCTACTTTCATTTCTAATCATTATATTCGAACCTGCACTAACTATGCTACACGTTGGGCAAAAGCCTAGGCAGTTCCTTTTGCCACTACTATAGTAGTTGCCCAATGCTTGCCTCGAGGTCTTTTTCCACGTTTTGGTCTTCCCCTTGAACTAGTGTTGGACAAAGGCACTAATTTGCAAATGAAATAATTGAAGCATTGACAACCTCTTTCAATCTTACACATAAATTCAGTACTCCGTGTTATTCTCGTGCTAATGGTATTGCGGAAAGCACTAACAAAACACTATTGACTTTGCTAAAAAAGTTAATTTGAGATTGTCCTGAGTGATGGGATCAAGTTTTACCTGTTGTTCTCTGGGCATATTGCACTACCTATAAGGTTACTACAGGATACACTCCATTCAAACTTGCCTGTAGAATCAAAACTATTGCTCCTATGGAGGTCTTTGCACCCAGTTTGCAAGTTGTTATCTCACACAAATTATTACCAGTGGAGTCACTTTAAAGTCATGTCAATGATCTGGAGAGGTTTGAAAGCTTTTTGCTCATGCAGGAATTACAACTATGACAAGCCTGGATGCATGACCATTTTTTAAGGACTCCAATATTTGAAGTTGATCAACATGTTCCAATCCACAATTCTAAGTTGGATCGCACTACAAGAAAATTCAAAGTCTAGTGGTTCGGTTCATACCAGATTTCGATGAAGATTGGTCCAACAACTTTTTAGTTGGAGACCCTTGCCGGAACACCGATTAAAAATATGGTCAATGGATCAAAGGTTTGGCCTTTTTGGTTGCCTTCCACGTAATCAATTATAGTCCACTGCCCATGTCTGCATGGTTTGCATGATTGTTATGACGTATCTTTCTCGACGTGCATTCATTATTATGATTGTCCCATTCTTCAATCATGGCGCTGTGCCACCTTGCTTGTTTAAAAACCCCTCTGATTCACGATCTCTTGCTATTGTGTCTGTGTGTTTGCTTGTGCTATTAGCGAGTTTTGCGAACATTCATCTTTTGTGTGCTCGAGCGATAATGGAAGTCATAGCACCCTTTTAACCCCTCTATGCTATAGTCTTTGAAGAGACTAATAGTTTAGGGTACAGGATACACTCCATTGAAACTTACCTATAGAATCAAAGCTATTGCTCCTATGGAGGTCGTTGCACCCAGTTTGCGAGTTGTTATCTCGCACAAATCATTACCAGTGGAGTCACTTTAAAGTCGTATCAATGATCTAGGGGCACTGGATGAGTAGAGGTTTGAAAGCTTTTTGCTCATGCAAGAAGTACAACTACGACAAGCCCGGATGCATGAACATTTTTTAAGGACTCCAATATTTGAAGTCGATCAACATGTTCCATTCTACAATTCTAAGTTGGATCACACTTCAAGAAAATTCAAAGTCTAGTGGTTCGGTTCATACCAGATTTCGATGAAGATTGGTCCAACAACTTTTCAATTGGAGACCCTTGCCGAAACACTGATTAAAAATATGGTCAATGGATCAAAGGTTTGGCCTTTTTGGTTGCCTTTCACATAATCAATTATAGTCCACTACCCATGTCTGCATGGTTTGCATGATTGTTATGATGTATCTTCCTCGAGGTGTGTTCATTATTACGATTGTCCCATTCTTCAATCATGCCACTATGCCACCTTGCTTGTTTAAAAACCCCTTTGCTTCACGATCACTTGCTATTGTGTATGTGTGTTTGCTTGTGCTATTAGCGAGTTTTGCGAACATTCATCTTTTGTGTGCTCGAGCGATAATGGAAGTCTTAGCACCCTTTTAACCCCTCTATGCTGTAGTCTTTGACGAGACTAATAGTTAAGGATACAAGATAAACTCCATTCAAAATTGTCGATAGAATCAAAGCTATTGCTCCTATAGAGGTCATTGCACCCAGTTTGCGAGTTGTTATCTCACACAAATTATTACCAGTGGAGTCACTTTATCAATGATCTGGGGGCACTGGATGAGCAGAGGTTTGAAAGCTTTTTGCTCATGCAATAAGAACAACTATGACAAGCCCGGACGCATGAACATTTTTTAAGGACTCCAATATTTGAAGTTGATCAACATGTTCCATTCTACAATTCTAAGTTGGCTCGCACTTCAAGAAAATTCAAAGTCTAGTGGTTCGGTTCATACCAGATTATGATGAAGACTGGTCCAACAACTTTTCAGGTGGAGACCCTTGTCCGAACACTGATTAAGAATATGGTCAATGGATCAAAGGTTTGGCCTTTTTGGTTGCCTTCCACATAATCAATTATAGTCCACTGCCCATGTATGCATGGTTTGCATGATTGTTATGACGTATCTTCCTCGACGTGTGTTCATTTTTACGATTGTCCCATTCTTCAATCATGCCGCTATGCCACCTTGCTTGTTTAAAAACCCCTTTGCTTCACGATCACATGCTATTGTGTCTGTGTGTTTGCTTGTGCTATTAGCGAGTTTTACGAACATTCATCTTTTGTGTGCTCGAGCGATAATGGAAGTCTCAACACCCTTTTAAAACGCTCTATGTTGTAGTCTTTGACGACACTAATAGTTTAGGATATAGAATACACTCCATTCAAACTTGTTTGTAGAATCAAAGCTATTGCTCCTATGGAGGTCTTGCACTCAGTTTGCGAGTTGTTATCTCGCACAAACTATTATCAGTGGAGTCACTTTAAAGTCATATCAATGATCTGGGGGCACTGGATGAGCAGAGGTTTGAAAGCTTTTTGCTCATGCACGAAGTACAACTACGGCAAGCCCAAATGCATGACCTTTTTTAAAAGACTTCAATATTTTATGTCGATCACCATGTTCCATTCCACAATTCAAGTTGGATCGCACTTCAAGAAAATTCAAAGTCTAAGGGCTCGGTTCATACCAGATTTCGATGAAGATTGGTCCAACAAATTTTCAGTTGGAGACCCTTGCCAGAACAACGATTAAAAATATGGTCAATGGATCAAAGGTTTGGCCTTTTTGGTTGCCTTCCACGTAATCAATTATAGTCCACTGCCCATGTCTGCATGGTTTGCATGATTGTTACGAAGTATCTTCCTCGACGTGCGTTCATTATTACAATTGTCCCATTCTTCAATCATGTCGTTGTGCCACCTTGCTTGTGTAAAAACCCCTCTGCTTCACGATCACGTGCTATTGTGTCTATGTGTTTGCTTGTGCTATTAGCAAGTTTTGCGAACATTCATCTTTCCTTTTAACCCCTCTCTGTTGTAGTCTTTGATGAGACTAATAGTTTTTTGATGCCATGTCGCCTTTCGCATTTTTGTTTGCTATAGTGGGAAGCTCCTTCGGCACATCCCGCTGCAGAGAGCCTTATGCATGCCATTGTGCTTGAACCTACATCGGCTGCCTTTTGGAGTGTCCCTCTAAGCAAACAAGAGCTTTAAACAATGCCCACTAAAGTGGGTCAACATTTTTTCCTGCCCACGAATAGGCATCAATGCCGTCCTTGTCTCGCACCAGTATGGAGAAACTTTTTCCTTGGCATAGCTCAAATGAGTATGTTAGTCATTGTGCTTTACCTCTAGCACCATTCGTACAACATCTTGCGCCAGTTCTACTCCATCATCGCTGCTATCGCACAACGATCGATCAATTGGTCGGTCATTCTCTTTCACCACATTCATAAAGAATGCCAACATGTCATCCGATAATTAGATAATGGAAACCACCCAAAAACCAATTTGCCATATCTGTTATTCGTATTATACCGAGGTGAATTTTCCATCACCACCCATGTCGTTCTTGTTCCTTGTCACTTTTCTCAAGCATCCCCTCCTTCGGAGGATGAGGAAGACGAAAGCATCAACCTCATATTCCGTCGCTCCACCCCAATCATGTAGTAGTTTCTTCTTCCCGTGTCAAGAACAACAACCAACATATGGATAATCCTCCTCTTCCACCCTCTCCTCTGACAACCAACAGTGAGTCATCCTCTTCGTCTGCTCCCCCACCTCCCTCTCCACCGAAGGACATTGTAATGCAAGATGTCACCTCCCCTTTACCCTCACCCGCAAAGGGTAAAGAAACCTCACCATCTTCCCTCCCTTCTCCAAAGATGGTGGAGAAATTTGCCACATCCTCTCCTGATAGAGCACCATCGAGCCCTTCCCCTCCCTCGTCACCTTCGTACTCTACATCTAGTACACCTCATAGTGTCGGATGATCTTCTCTATCCCCAACTGCTTTGCCATGGAATGTTGCATCTGTCTTTGTCACAGATGACCTGGACATACCCACCCTTTCCCCTCTTCCTGCTGCCCATGAAAGATAGTGGCAATTTGGTATCAATGACCAGTGTGGCATCCATGAGTTTGGTAAGCTCAATAGCTACCTAGTCCACATGCAGCATCTCATTTCCTGTGACATGGACTACTACCAATAGTTGGCTGACCACTTCCAACAACATTGTACTTGGCTTCAACACCGTAATCAATAGTTGCAGTAGGATCTATACGAGGAGGTGTTCACCAATCGTAGTTGGGTGACACCTTGTACCAAGGATCCAAGCAAACATAATATTTCAAAGGGTTTTTTGTAGAGTCCAAGCGAGAAGCAGAAAAGTACTGGAACTTGCAAGAAGCCAATGCTCAGCACCTCTTATGCATCTAGGAGCTTGAAAAGGAGCTTGGTGTAGGTCATTGTAATTAATGAGATGTGGTTCCAATTAAAAGATCAAGCCAATGATTATGAACTCCTCTATCTCTCACCCTCAGAGAGACCAATGAGCAACTATCTACTTAGACAGTGAAGCAAGAATAGAGGCTTGAAGTAGTCAACCAATAGATGACCAATCTTCAACATTTCTTAGAGGTTGAAAAGTTCCTCAAGGAGAAAGCTACATAGATTGCTCAGGTGAGACCAAGTGTCAGAAGCATCTGGCAAAATAGGTAACCCTGACGGCTCTATCACTCTTCTATCAAAGGAAGTGCAAAAGCTCTTAAAGTCCATCTCTAAAAAGATGCATAATACTTTTTATGAAGCCCGAGAATCTTTTAAGAATGATGTATTTACCCCTTCGAAAGATGAGCAGGATGATGTAGAATAAGTCCTTAGTTGTTTTTGGGTTCAAGTCCTCGGGGCGTTGTCGGGAAGAAGGAGGTCGTGGCGAGAAGCCGGCGCGTGGGGTTGGATCAGGCCCCGCTCTGGTGCGCCGTTCCCGCTGTCTTGCGAGCGGCGTCTGCGTGCTGGGCGCCTCGCTTGTGCTCTCCGGAGCGTGCGCGATCCTCATAGGGTCCCTCGCCCCTCGGAAGTGTCGAGACGTGGGACCGTGGGCGTCGGAAAGAGACGATGGGGGTACCGCAGTGAAACACGTGATGTAGATCAAGCCAACGATACAACGAAAAATGAAACTGAAGTACTCCAATAAAAATGAGTGATACAAACAGGCCGCTACAGTGCGGGACGAGGGTACAATAAAACCGCTACAGTGCGGTGCGATGATATAATATGAACGCCGCTGCTACAGTGCGGGGCGGCTAGTGTCTACTCTAGATCCCTCGCTACAGTGCGTGAAATCGCCCTCGAGATTCTGCTTCGGTCTTCGCGGTCCAAGCTTTTCTTCGAGGTCTTCACTTCGGTCCGCTCTTTACTTCAGGTATCCTCCGCAATGGCCTTCCTTCTCTTTGCTTCAGATAATCAGAAACCGCATAAACTCTTTATCTTCAGTATTCAATCACTTTCTCTTCACTTCATATAATCAGCATCCACATAAACCTGGAGGAGACGATCCACAAAGGCAATCCACAAAGGCAATCCACAGGATGTGTGTACTCTTTATCTTCCGTCTTCAATGCTTTCACTTCTCTTCATATAATCAGAAACCTGTAGGAGGGTTCCACAAAAAAGACCACGAGGGGATGGAAAATCATTAGTACGATTGAGGGTTTTAAGAAAAATACGCTCGAAAAACAAAACTATTACATATATATGCATCCTTTCTCTTTTGTACATTGTTCAAATCAATATATTTTGTCACTTTGCATTAAACTTGAAAGAGCAAAAGTAATAATGCAATCTTCTTTGCAAAATTTACATTTGAAACATAGGCCTCTCGAAATGTATGAGGATGATTCATCATTTGTTCTCTTACTCGTTCAGAATGAAAATTATAATTTGTTTTTTATGGAAAACAAATTCTCATCATGTATCGTTTTTACATATTGAATTGAATTGAGCTATTTCTTAGTTGTCATGTTCAAAAGCAAAGCTAATCATCTAACTTCTTCAATTATCCAACTAAGTACCATGTACTTTTATACAATCATTTACATCTCAAATATCTCAAATAGAAACATTTGAAAAATCAATCACTAAAATCTCCTATGCGCCTCCTCTCTCTCTCTCTCTGACGTTAATATGACTTTCTTTCTCTCTCTCTCTATCGTCAGTCTATCCATGTGATTTTCGTTTCTTCCAACCGACTTCCCTTCTGATTTTCTGAACCGTGCAAGCCAGTCATCATCCTCTCTCAACTTATAATGGCGCATATCTCTCTCCGATTCAGTCGCCAAGAGCTCCGTGGACCCGTTCTCTCTCTATCGATGTGCTCCCAGAAAAGCCCTTATCTCTCTTCTCCACGTGGCTCCACAGCGTGCAAGAGGCGATCTTCTTCTCTCTCTATAGGCTCTCTCTCTACGCATCATTGTCTAGCCCGAATCCCCTTCTCTTTCTCTCTCTGAAGATTACCCCTCTATCTGTCTGTGTGTGTCTGAAGTGCACATACAATCCTTTCTCTCTTCCGATATCGTCTGTGACCTATCTGCCTCTCTCAATTTGTGTCTATCTTTCTCTCTCCGTGTTTATAGCTGTCCCCTGTAGGCGCCATCTTCTCTCTCTGCCGCGCATCTCCATGCCTAGCGTTCACCCTCTACTTGCACTCAGCGCTAATCTCTCCCCCGTCTCCTTCTCTCAGTCAGAGCACAACAGCGCCGCCATATTCCTCTCTCATATCTCTGTGTTGGATTGCCGCCGCCTTATCCATGTCTGTCGACCAATTCTTTCTCTCTCTCTCTCATCCCTCCTCCGTATCTTCCGGTCTTTCTTTCTGACATCGCACCACAGCGCCTCCATCCCTGTCATCAGAAAGAGCAGCACCGCAATAATTCTCTCTCTACGTCTAATGCACGCGAATGCTTGTCCATTCTCTCTTCTCCCAGAGTTCTACGCCGTCAAAATACCCCCGATAATTTCTCTCTCTCGTGACTCTAGAGCTAGGCGCTGTCTCTCGTACGATATGCTTCTCTCAGAGTGTGCCGCCTCCAAGTAAGCCATCAAAGATTCTCTCGTCTGTCAGATATGTAGCATGCGCGGAAAACTCTTGCACCGACCATGCTCTCTCTCATAAAAACATACAATTCTATAGTACATGGAAAGGTGCCACTTAAGACGACCCGGGATCCTCACATACAGACGCAAGAAATGAGGTCTATTGCTTGAAGCCATGCATAGTAAAAAAATGGGAGAAGCATGCATCAATCTTTCTATAGACAAGAAGAACATGAGCAAGAACATGAAAAGCATGGATGAACGAAAATAGACAAGGAGCGTACCTGGAGGAGACGATCCACAAGGGCAATCCACAGGATGGGGAAGAAACAATGAGTTTGGGCTTATTTATAGGCCCCTCCCTAGGACTTCCTTCTAGAACGTTCTAACCTCCTCAATGAACTTTCTATTTTTTGTGGTATTTTTTAATTTTTTCATAGACTATGGTTTCAATTTCACACTGGATGTTTATAATTTAATTGGTTTTTAGGGTTTGATATAGGATAACTGCCTATTTCAAGGGTTCGATCTAGGGTTTTTGGTCGGGAAAATTAAGGGTTTGCTCACAATTATCTCAAACTCGCCAATTCATGGTTTTATTTACAGCTTCGGCCTAAACTCCAAGGGTTTCCAAGGGTTCAAGCTCGGATTCCATGGGGTAAACTCAGGTTTTCAGGGATCTTGAAGGGTCAAACCTACGTTTTTATGGGTCAAATGTCAGTTATTTTTACACACACGTCTAACATACATCTCAAACTTATTTATGCATCACACAATCAATTAATTCGGCCTAAATATGTACAAAATATACCACTCTCTCGATCAAAAACATCACACAAAAACTCAAAAACAATGATCTTTTGAAAAAACTCAGTGCACACTCCCTGCGGGATTTCATCCCGACATTCGCCCCCGCTAAACGTGCACATCGTCCCGATGGGCCAACCTGCAAGATCCAACAGAAGAGTATCAGGGTTCTTTTTGAAATCTCTTTACACTTTTTATGCCTTTCTTAAATCATGATCTCATGCAGTCATGCAATCCTTTATAAAGATTAGTATGAATTTTAGAAAATTAGGTAGATTCAAGCTTCACAAACATCATATTATGTTTCTGCGTCTGCAATCTGACAAGTAATCACATGAATAAATCATCTGCTTTCTAGATCTTTTGTTCGTTCAACTGGTTCAGATCAAACTGCTCATTCTAAGCACTAGCATATACATATGTTCTTACTAACTCAGTTTATAGAATATACCTCGATTCCTACTATTTATCTCCTACTTGTCCAGCTCTCCATTAGATCTTTCTTTCTTTTTCTTTTTCTTTTTCATTTTTCTTTTTCTTTTTCTTTTCCTCTTCATCTCAGCTCAGCATTTCTTTTTATCTTTTATTTTTCACAAATCGGCCTATGTTGAAATCGGGTGCGACTCATGGACTTGTCCGCCCGGCCAAGTTTATTCCACCTGTCTGCCGACCCGGCATAGCGCACGACATACACAACATCAGCCCTGCATGAAATCGACGTCAGCTCGTGGCTCTGACCACCCGGTCAGAGTGACTCCACCCGCCTACCGACCCATACAGGCGCATGATAACAGATAGGTCAGGCCTACGACGAAACTAGCTACGGCTCGTGGCCTTGATCACCCGACCAAGGTGGTTCCACCCGCCTACTAGCCCATCGTAGCGCACCAACGACATACACGCACATATACAGCTGGCATGAGTATGAATGTTTCTTTATACCACGATCCATATGGAGGTAAGATCTCATAAGAAACAAATAGTAAGATCCAAAGTTTCCCACTCACTAAGTGTTCAAATCAATCAGTATATACATGCACTCGGTCTAAGCATGCCATCACATCCCTAAGCTTTCACTCCCAAAAGTCTCTAGTCCACTAACTGACTCCATTCATATAATTCCTAGTCGCTCATGCTTTGTGCAAACCCATAACAGATATTTGGTATCTTCATTCTACATGATTTTCATAAATTCATACATATCTTTATTACACACATAAATGCAGTGCATATGCTCTAACAGAAAGAAAATACATCTCAAATCAGAAACGTTTCACCTGGTCATTTTTCTTCATTTTGATCCAGCTTTTCTTTAATTCCATGGTCTATCATTTTTCATCAGTATCAGCCTCAGTGTCATCAGTTCCCTCCAGGGTCATCAGTATCCTCCAAAAGTTCTTGCTCAATCTCATAATCAACTTCATTTCTTTTCTTGAATAATTTTATCCTCTTTCCTGCAATCAAAGATCTCAAAGGAGTATTGTCTAACTCACGAAGTGCATACGTACCATTTTCAAACACAGGTTTGTCGCAACAATATCTTAACTATGCTTGAACTTGAGAAATTAGGGTTTTCTTGGACTTGATTCCTACCTATCATAACCCTAATTAATCAGTATCACTATTCGTATTTAGCCTAAGCTAAAAATTGATTGAGGGGGTTAAGAATGATTCCAACCTCAAGTCGCTTATCCCTTGATCACACTTGAATGCTCGACATGTGTTCCCATGCTTGCAATGCACCTACCATCTTGCTTTGACACCGTTGAGTGGCTCTCAGTGGACCTGTAAAAGTCCAAAGGTTAGATCAAGCTTTAACTCTAATTTATTTGACATACAATTTGATTTAAGCATTTTTAAAGACCCATTTTCCCTTTTGTATTGCTCAAAATCTTTTGGAGCCCCCTTGGCTTCCTAATCCCACTTGAAGGTCAACTTCAAATTGCCATATCTAAAAATGAACACACTCATGATCTTTACAACACACTCTAGAGCTCAAAAAATGGATTTTGAAAGAAAAATATATGTCAATTCAGGCTCCTAGGGGTCAAAACAGACAAACAGGATGTATTAGAGAATCACGATTTTTTGTGAGTGAGAGAACTAGAAAGTCGCGATTTTGTGAAAGCCAAAAGCCAAAATGAGTCATGATGTTGTGAAAGCCAAAAACCCTAAAAGTCACGATGTTTTGCCCAACAAGTATCCAAAAAATCACGATTTCTTTCTCTTTTCTCCTTCTAAAAATTCACGATATTCTCAAAATTTTGGATTGTCGAGAGTCGCAATTTTCTCAAAAATTGGATTATAGAAAGTGAAGATTTTCTCAAAAGTTTCTTTCCAAAAATTCACGAAGTTCTCAAAGGTTGCCTTCCAAAAAGTCATGATTTTCTCAAAAATTGCCTTGCAAAAAGTCAGGATTTTCACCTAAAAGGTCGTAATTTTTTTTTAAGTTGTCTTCCTAGAAAGTCACAATTTTTTTAACTCCACTAGTACCCACTTTTTGCTAATATTTTCTATTCTTATAGAGGCACCTTTCCCCCTTTCTCCTCTCATTCACTCAAAAAGATCAAAACAATTTGTAAACACCAAGAAACTGAAAGCAAAAAAAATCATGATATTGTGTGACCACCAAAAAGTTGTAATTTTATGTGACTATCAAAAAGTCGTGATTTTTTTAAAGATTCATACTAGAAAGTTGTAATTTTTTGAGAGCCCAAAAGCCAAAAAGTCGTGATTTTTTCACACTTAGAAAGCCAAAAAATCATGACTTTTTTCACACTCAGAAGAGAATCATTATTTTTTTTTAGTCCACCAAAAGTAGCGATTTTTTTGAGTGATTTTAGGCAAGAACAAGAGAACTTGACTGTAACTTAATCCTTACCGTACAATAGCGGATCTTCAACATAGACGACAACCACAATACGACTCAGAGTTCCTAAGCACACTACAGTTACTACACAGACTTCACCGACTAGACAGAGATTCACCAACCGAATAGGTATTGATAACCACAAGGCAGAGATGAGAACAAGGTACTCAACATGACGCAAAAGCACACCACACTAACGTGCAGATCAATCACCCAGACAGATAGTCTGGTGATCCAACCGATCGTCCCCGAGCGCCTCTTTTTCATTCATTTATATAAAGATTACAAACTTCTTTGTAACAACCTTTCGTACGTGCGGACTAGAGAAAGATTCAGTTTTTACAACTGCCAATCCGGCGGCCGACTAACACTTGGCACGCACGGTGGACTCGAACCCGCAGATTTACAAAATTACGGTTCATCTATAATGCCTTCTAAATACATCAATCGGGCTAATCTAAAAGTTCGGGCAATTTTCTTCTTGAGAGATTCTATCATCTGCTTCAAAATATCAGGTTCTACTAATTGGGCATCTGTTCTTACACAATTAGGGAAATGACTTTGGTCAGCAAAACTTATGCCTACGTCTGCAGAAAAGCTTCCTGTAAGTAGAAATCATTCGCTAATGCCGCAACTCTGCTGAGCTTCATATCTGCTATCTGTTTATCAATTTTTGAGAGTCGTTCTTTTTGTGTATCCAGCTGGTACTCTCTTCTTTCTATCTCCTGGTTCTGAAATTGGATTGTTTTATAGTAAGCGTCACGCTCTCGTCGGATACTTGCGATCTCTTTCCGTAATTGCGCTTCCAGGGTCAATTTCCTTTTAAGAATATCGTTGACTTCAGCACAATCAGACTTACTTTTCTGGAGTTCTTCAGCAGTCTTCATAGCCAGATCATGCATCTCTTGGCCTCGCTGTACCACTTCGTCTAATTGCTGTCTGGTTTCTTCTAAGAGATTCCCTAAAGCTACTCGTGCATCTTCTTTATCTTGGATTAATTGCTTCAAGTTGACTAACTCTACATCTGCAACACTTAGTAATTCATTCTTCTCTTGAACTGCTGCCAGGGCCGCATCTCGTTGAGTGGTAATTATTTCCTGTTGTATAAGTCTGGCCTGCAACTCTTTTATTCGTTCGCTTAACGCGTGATTTTCAGCCTTGACTACCTGTAATTCTTTGCGGTAGTCTGGATCTTGGCATATCTCCCTTGTTGATATGCTTGATGATTGCAATGCATTCTTTGTGAATTCGACGAAAGAAATACAAAGCAAAGTTGACAGATTCTCGAGCAGCTAAATCTATAGCGGAGTAAAAGGGACGAGAGATTCCATATGTACGCTTTTGGAGATTCAAAATGGCAACTAAGAATTGGAGTGCCAATCTCTTAGGTTCGGGACGACAGAGGATTGCATATTCGTTTGAGGAGTATCTAGGGAATAGCTGGATCATGGTAGTTATTGGTAAATTTGGGTCATTCTCTCGTCCTTGCCGAGGGAGTCGAAATGCATCAGCAAAGGCCTGGAAAGTGATTACGGTACGGGATGGTAGGCCAGTGATAGGCCAACTCTGCTCGGTGGCAGGTGTGGCAGCGATGGCGGCGATTATTTGGGCATAGAACGGCTGGCAATCCACTGAATGCCAAGGCAGTTCAGCGAAATTGACCAACCCCCGGCTGTGCAGGAACTCTCCTACATCGGCAGGGAGTCCGTCACAGAAAGCGGTGAAGTTTGCCAAAGCTTCCATGGCGCACAGACAATAGCAAGCACGGTAACACAAGCGCAGGGTAGACAGAGAGCACAAGTACACAAATCACACAGACACAATAGAGATTAATAGCGAAACGAAAAAGGTTAAGTAGATACTTGATACTGAGAAGCAATTAAATTCGTGAATCATCGCGCGATATTGAGCTGATAACCTCATAACTTTGGTGGGCATGCAGGAGCGGAATCGATAAGGCAGGGTGGCTGTTAGTCATAATTATATATCAAAACGCGGATATTCACAGACTTATTTTATTAAGTACGCAAAAAACAAAAAAAAAAGCAAATAAATAAAATAAAAAAAACGATGAACACGTCAGCAAGAGCCAGATGCTTGATGATATGGCCGCAGCTTTGAACCATTTATCACCTTCGAAAGAGGACTTTCGGTCAAAGTAGTCAACCAAAATGTAGCTGGGCCTACTTGTTCAGTAATCCGATAGGGACCAAACCATCGTAACTTGAATTTTCCAGCAGAGCGATTCGATTTTGCATTGTAAAAGAGCACAAGCTGCCCCACCGAAAAAACTGGAGTTTTCAGATATCGGTCATGTGTTCGAGCTTGTCTTAACTGTACCTCCTGAATAGTCAAAAAACTTTGCCATCAATGCTCATCCAGTTCTTTGAGTGTATCCAACCGAAATGACAGAGATTCTTCAGGTAGTAGTTTCTGAGTGATGGCTATACGTAAACTTGGCACAACAATCTCCATTGGTGCTATGGCTTCCAGTCCATAAGCCAATTTGAAAGGTGTTAGTCCTGTTGCTACCTTGTAGGTAGTCCGGTATGCCCATAATACTGCAGGTAACAGTTGATCCCACCTTTCCGATGAAACCAGAATCAGTTTTCGAAGTATATTCAACAGGGTTTTGTTTGTACTCTCAGCCAAACCATTGGCATGAGGATAATAAGGAGAACTGAATTTATGCATTATCTGAAAAGAATGGGTGAGTACTGTCACTAAGTTGTTAGTGAAATGCGTGCCTTGATCTGTAACAAGTTCCAGAGGTAAGCCAAAACGTGGGAAAACATCTTTCATTAGACACTTTGCCACCGAAACAGCTATGGCGGACCTTAAAGCCCATGCTTCTGCCCATCTGGTAGCATAATCTGTACATGTTAGAATATAACGATTATTACTGAGTATGGCTAGAGGTGTAATAGGTCCAACAAAATCTAGGCCCCACTTTTGAAAAGGCTCCAACGGCAAGACAGGCTGGAGAGGGAAAAAATGGCGTTGTAGATGCTGTCCATACCGTTGACAAGTATCACATTGTTTGACAAACTGAGATACATCCCTGTACATAGTAGGCCACCAAAGTCCACTTTGCAGAATTTTCCCGTGCGTTAAATCTGCTGCAAAGTGTCCACCGGAAGGAATTGAGTCAGCCAGAATAATGACTGAGTTAACTTCATGCGGAGGAATACAACGAAGTAAAATTCCAGTGTGATCCATATAGTATAATTCTCCAGCAATTAACCGGAATCTGCGACTGTACACTGCAATCTTTCTACGCATTGCAGGAGAGGTTTACGTAGGAATACATCCATCAGTAAGAAAAGTTAATATCTGATCATAATATGTAGATGGCATAGGAGGTTCTGCAAATTCATCATTAGTTGGTTCAGTAACATAAATCGCTGGTGTGGTGTCATCTACACCGACCGGAGCTTCACCAGAATCTAAGCGAGAAAGGAAATCTGCTAAGGCATGTGAGCTGCCGGGCCAATGGATTACTTCAAAATCAAACTCTTGTAAAAGTAGAACCCAACGCGATAATCGACCACCTAAATGCTGTTGTCATACCAGATAGACAAGTGCAGCATGATCTACATGAAAAGTAAATCTGCAGCCAAGTAAATAGTGTCTGAATTTCTTTACCGAATACACTAAACCCAGACATTCTCTTTCAGTTACAGAGTAATTCTTTTCTGCAGGAGCAAGTCTTCTACTCGCATAATAAACAGGCCGGAACCACTTATCAGTTTGTTGCATTAACACACTGCCAATGGCGATATCTGATGCGTCTACAAAAACATGAAATGGGCGTTCCCAATCAGGTGGTTGTAAAATTGGGACCTACGTTAATAAACACTTTAGACGATCAAATGCTATTTGACATTCTTGAGTCCAATCAAACTGTTTAGGAGTACTCATGATTAAACGATTGAGTGGAATGGCTAAATGAGCGAGCCACCGTAAATGACGACCATGCCATCTCACTTGACCCATGAAACGCATTACTTCCTTTGGTGTAGTAGGTACAGGTGCTTCTAACACAGCTGCTACCTTATCTAGGTCAACTTGTATGCCCTGTGCAGATACAATATGGTCAAGCAATTTACCACATGAAACCGCAAACACAGATTTGTTTGGGTTCAGACAGAGTCTATATTCTCTGCATTTCTCAAAGAAGCACCATAAATGGAACAAGTGTGCTACCATCTTACCGAACAAAGAGAAGTCATCAAGATATACTTGCATAAACGAGGTAAGATAAGGGGAGAATATTTCCTGCATACACCTCTGGAAAGTACTATGGGCATTTCTTAATCCAAACCACATAACAGTACAAGCAAAGACACTCCAATTGGTGATGAACGCTGTTTTTGGTATATCTTCCTCAGCCATTCTGACCTGATTATACCCACTGTATCCATCTAAGAATGAGTACATTTCGTGTCCTGCTACTCTGTCAAGTATCGTGTCAAGAAAAGGTAGAGGAAACGGATCAGGCACCGTAGCTGCATTCAGTTTCCGATAATCCACACATATTCGCAGTTGCTTATTCTTTTCAGGGACAATAACAATGGGTGATATCCACTCAGCATGCTCTACTGGTACAATAAATCCAACCTTTAATAACCTATCCAGCTCTGCCTTTACCTGTGCTGCATAATTCAGATTCATCCGGTAGCTGGGTTGTTTGATTGGTTTTGCTTCCGGCTTCAGCATGACCCTATGTTGATAAATGCGGGGGTCCAAACCTTTCATATCTTTGTGATCCCATGCAAAAACATCATAGAACTCTCGAAGCAACTATATTAACTCTGCTTGAAACATTTCAGGCAATCCTTCCTTTATTTTTATAGGTCGCTGATTAACTTCATCACCTAAATTATATGTAATTAACTGATCTTCTAGAACATAGAATTGTCGGGACTTCTCTGTAACATCGTGTGGGTTTAAAAGTTGTTGTAGATCAGTGTCATCTATAGCAGCAGTATCTTCTTTCTTGTCTTCTTCCGTCACAGGCATCACCGTACAAACTGCCGGATTCCAATTATCTACAACAAATTGTAGATCAACAGTTCCTAGGGAGATCAAATCAATATTATTCTTCAAAAACTCTTCTTCTTCATCATCTGACAAACCATCTAACATATGAACTGGTTCTGCAAAATAAGGTCTAGCATGTAATTCACAAGGCTGTATAGCATCTAACTTAACAACATATTTACGATTATTATCCTTGAAAGTGAGTTCCTGTGCGGACCAATCTTGTATCACCTCAGCTTGTTTCAACCAAGGACGGCCGAAAAGCAGATTATAATCCAGTAACTTTGATGGTACTATTTGACCTTCATCCAACATGCAAGTTGGGATTCCCATCAATTGGGTAATGCACACTTGGCTTCTCCTCATATTGGGGCCTTACACAATATGCATTAGTACATACAATCATGAAGGATAGACATTTCTCATATACTAACAAAAAGGTGATTGGCACAAAATGACTATACAACTTGAAATGTAAGCTCAACAGAATAGTTCACAGGTGTAAAAGTGAGGCTTGTTGCCAAAGTTTATGCTCAAGAGAGAGGCATTGATTTTCATGAGATCTTTGCTCCCACATGCCAAATTACCTCTATTCATAGCATTTGTGCACTTGTAGCTCATCATGGTTGGAATGCACATCAATTGGACATTAAAATTGCATTTCTAAATGGTGACTTACATGAAGAAGTGTATATATTCCAATCTTGTGGTTTTGTGCAAAAAGGGCATGAAAACAAAGTGTGCAAGTTGAAGAATGCATTATATGGTTTGAAGCAAGCACCATGTGTGCTTGCCTACTTGATTGCACATGGTTTTGAGAATAGTCCAATTGAGGGCACCTTATATGTTAAGCATGCAGATGATGTACTTTTGATCCTTGTTGTATATTGTTGGCAGTCAAGGTCAAGTACAAGGCATGGGAATGCATCAAAGAAGTGGAAACACAAGAAGAGCGAGCATGTGGGGAGCTCCAAGGAGTATATGTCAAATGTTTAGAAGAAACCTCTATAAAAAAAGTGATTTGATCACTAAAAACCATTGTAAATATCATTTCACATTTTTGCAACTCCATTTTCTTCAAACCAGAGGAGTCCTCAATCTTGAGGAGTATTAAAAGTATCTACATACACATTTTCATGATTTTTAGATTCCATTTGAGCCTTCAAATAAGCCCTAGAACCTAATTTTTAATTAGGCTAACACTAGGTCTAGATAGGGCCAAAGCAAGTGAAAACTATAAAATCAGCTAGAGAGCTCATTTTTTAGGTTGGCTTGGTAGAGATTGAAGCTTTCGTAAGGGAGTTCTTTGTAATTGGAAGCTTCCATTGTTCTTATCTTTGTTATCTTGCCTTTTGTGCATGTGTGTGGTGCATGTATGTGCTTGTCACTCATATTTGCTCACCATAATTGCTCACGATCTTCATATCCTCCTCACGTCTTTGTGGATTGACAAGTAAAGGAGGTGGTGCTCATGCTTGGGCTACACCAAATAGTGGCACCTGTTAGACGCGTCTCTGACGGTTAGTTCCCACTAAGTGTTAGTCGGCCGTCGGATTGGCAGTTGTAAAAACTGAATCTTTCTCTAGTCCGCACGTACGAAAGGTTGTTACAAAGAAGTTTGTAATCTTTATATAAATGAATGAAAAAGAGGCGCTCGGGGACGATCGGTTGGATCACCAGACTGTCTGTCTGGGTGATTGATCTGCACGTTACTGTGGTGTGTTTTTGCATCATTTTGAGTACCTTGTTCTCATCTCTGCCTTGTGGTTATCAATACCTGTTCGGTTGGTGAATCTCTATCTAGTCGGTGAAGTCTGTGTAGTAACTGTAGTGTGTTTAGGAACTCTGAGTCGTATTGTGGTTGTCATCTGTGTTGAAGATCCGCTATTGTACGGTAAGGATTAAGTTACAGTCAGGTTTGTCTTAAGCTAATTACGGAATCTTTGACCCGTAAAGGTTATGACTGTGAGTTGTGTTACGATAGTTCTTATATGGTACGCTGATCACTGAGTAAGTCTTACTCGGTGTAGGAATCTACATTCAGTACTGTGTGTTTGAGAATTTTAAGTCTTTTTGTGTCTTCGGTTTTGGTTGATTGTCTGCAACTACTCGGTAAAGGTTGAGTCACTGTATTATCTTTGTTGTTACAGTGTTTTGTGTTCGGAGCAGTTCTTGAGCAATCAAACTCAGTCTGTATTATGATTTTGGGTAGTCTGGTGCTATATATTGAGAGTACCTTAATTTGAATGTGTTTGGTAGACTTTAGGAAGTGTCCGATCATAGATAGTAAGATTGTGAAGCGTAAATAGATTCTTGATAGAGTTCTTGAGCGTTAGTATATTGCTGTGTGAAGTGGGAAATTTGGGAAAATCAAGAATAGGGCCTCTGTCTAACAGACCCCTTCCACTCCCAAGAACCCACTAATTGTTTAAATGCGTCTCTGACGGTTAGTTCCGCGTTTAACACTGGTGCCGTCTGTGGGAAAGTGGCATGAAGAGTATTGTCAGCTAACTGTGGGAAAGTGGCATCAAGAGTATTGTCAGCTAACTGTGGGAAAGTGGCACTAGATTGTTGTCATTTGTCTGTGCGAATAGGGCATCAAGAGTGCTCGCTGATTGATTGTGAAAGTGGTCATAGACTGTGAATCGATCGTAAAGAAGGTATGCAAAGTATTGCAAACGTAGTATATGCCGGTTACTCGTTCCGGTGATTCATACCCGAAGCATAGAAGAAACCAACAGTCTTGGGCGATACCTAATTTGCTAAGGACACCTCCAGGAAGTAGAAGCGCAGATAAGTCTAACTCAGCTATCAAGGAATTGAAGAACACCAGTAGGGATCCCGGTAGTATTCCGGTAGACCGTGCTACATTTCTGGCAGATTCCGGTGCGATTTCGGCACAGTCTGTCGAAGAAATAGTAACTCTAGAGTCTACCAGGACGAAGCCTGAAGTTAATTTAACACCATTGGGTCAAGATTCGAATTCTTCTGCGGATAGAAACGTATTGGCCAAAGAAATCAGTGGAGGTGAAAAAGCACCTTGTTTTGGTGAAAATTCGACACCTTCCGGTGTTATTTCGGTACCAGTTGTTGAGAGTTCACAGCCTTCCGGTGACGGTTTACCATTTCTTGGTGGATCTTTAGTCCAGTCACCGCTATTTGGAGTAAGTACTCCTACATCTGATACCAAGGAGAAAGGTAGCTTGTTCGAAACTAAAATCAGAAACATACTGAACGATATTGGCAAGCCGGAAAGTGTACAGACTGACGACACAAATTCAGACGGTTCAGATATTCAGCCTCGGGATACAGAAGATAGTCACAATACCACCACTAGCACGATGAGTGGGCAACAACAACAACAACAGCAATAGCAGCAGTAGCAGCAACAGCAACAACAACATCTATTTCCACCCCGGCCGATTCCAACAGGAGTAACGTACACTAAATTCGGTGGATTCCCAGGTGTAGAGGAGCAACTGGGGTATCTACTTTTATCAGGAACAAGCAGCAAGCACTCCAGTACTTCACCTACTCAAGGGAGGTTCTCCTTAGGGAAATATACCCTTTAACACTTCTGTGAGTAGGCAGAGGCAATGATTGCACAGAGTTATGAATACTCAAGAAAATATTAATGACAAAATGACAATAATGGAAGACCATCCACTCCTTAGTTTAGTTCGCATCGGATGAGTACAACATAGGCCAAAGAGATGCTCAAAAGTTTATGCTTTGGGCTAACATGTCACTCCAGAACTAGACAACATCAATACAAGCGATTCATCCAATCCGTACAATGGACACAACTAGATGTAGACTAGCACTGATGAATACAAAGTATGAAGACTTGCTCTAAGAGGAAGAGCACGAAATACCAATGGCTCACACTGAATGACAAAACCAAGCCACTCTCTTCACACTATAGTGCTATTAGCCCTCACTGGGAAGCCCACGCTCTGTATCCTCACCACAGAGTGACTTCCTACAGTAGGCTTGAAGCCACAAAGTGCAAAGAGGGGACCTCTGTACGTACGTATGCAAAATGTGTGAATCTCAATATGTGTATATCAAATGAACACAAATCCATTGCTTTTATAGGCTCCAATTGGCCAAGAGGGCCTTGCCGATTCCTCACGTCCACTGATCATGCGCCGGTTGATTACCCAAGATTGGAGGGGTAGATCAAATATTCCACTTGATTTGAATTGGATCCTCAAGAATAGTGAGTCGTCATGAATGGTTGGCGGCAACACTCATTTCTCCACTTTTACTTTTACCTCTTACACCTTTACTGTCACTTTTGAATGCAAACTAAGATCCTCATTTTGTGTCGCCCGTGATATTTGATTAACCCTGAGAAGCACATCCTTCACCTAATTTTTGTAGTAGCTTTTGATCCTTCATATTAAGTGAGCGGTGTGGGTGGTGAGTTGTGGGGAGTTGAGAGAGATTATGGGGTTCGTGGAGGGTTGTGGAGGGGTGTAGAGTTGTGTGGAGTTGTGTGGGGTTTGTGGGGTTTGTGGGTTGGGTGGGAATAGGGGTGAGTTATGGGGAGTGGTGGGGGTTTTTGGGGTGTGGTCAAAAATTGATACAATATTTCAAAGTTATTATTGCACCATTGGAAAGTACTCATCAAGAGCTTTCCAACGATATATAACACTGTAGGGTTTGGTTAAGAAATGATCCTCCAAATATCCATCCAAACTGTATAAGGGCCTTATGTAAGGTCGTGAAAAAAAATGTGGGATTTGTGGGGTTTGTGGGGTTTGTGGGGGGTTGTGGGGTTTGTGGGGGGTGTGGTGGGCTGTGGGTGGTGTGGAGTTGTGGGGGTTGTGGGGTTTGTGGGGTTTGTGGAGTGGTGGGGGAGGAGAGAGAGAGAGGGGAGAGAGAGAGAGAGGAAGGCGTGGGTAGAGAGAGAGAGTTGTGGGGGTTTGTGGGGTTTGTGGGGTTTGTGGGGTTTGTGGTGGGCTGTGGGTGGTGTGGAGTTGTGTGGGTGGAGTTGTGGGGTTTGTGGGGTTTGTGGAGTGGTGGGGGAGGAGAGAGAGAAAGGGGAGAGAGAGAGAGAGAGAGGAAGGCGTGGGTAGAGAGAGAGAGAGAGTTGTGGGGGTTGTGGGGTTTGTGGGGTTTGTGGTGGGCTGTGGGTGGTGTGGAGTTGTGTGGGTGTAGTTGTGGGGGTTGTGGGGTTTGTGGGGTTTGTGGGGTTTCTGGGGTTTGTGGAGTGGTGGGGGAGGAGAGAGAGAGAGGGGAGAGAGAGAGAGGAAGGCATGGGTAGAGAGAGAGAGAGAGTTGTGGGGGGTTGTGGGGTTTGTGGTGGGCTGTGGGTGGTGTGGAGTTGTGTGGGTGGAGTTGTGGGGGTTGTGGGGTTTGTGGGGTTTGTGGAGTGGTGGGGGAGGAGAGAGAGAGAGAGAGAGGAAGGCGTGGGTAGAGAGAGAGAGTTGTGGGGGGTTGTGGGGTTTGTGGGGTTTGTGGTGGGTTGTGGGTGGTGTGGAGTTGTGTGGGTGGAGTTGTGGGGGTTGTGGGGTTTGTGGGGTTTGTGGAGTGGTGGGGGAGGAGAGAGAGAGAGAGGGGAGAGAGAGAGAGGAAGGCGTGGGTAGAGAGAGAGAGTTGTGGGGGGTTGTGGGGTTTGTGGGGTTTGTGGTGGGCTGTGGGTGGTGTGGAGTTGTGTGGGTGGTATGGAGTTGTGGGGGTTGTGGGGTTTGTGGGGTTTGTGGAGTGGTGGGGGAGGAGAGAGAGGGTCTGGTGGGGGCTGTGGGGGTCGTGGGGGAAAACGGAGGGAACGGTGGGGTTGGAGGGGGGTCGAGGTGATGGTGGGGGCCACGGGGGGTGGTGGGGGAAAAAGGAGGGGACGGTGGAGTTGGAGGGGGTCGGGGTGATGGTGGGCCCGCAGGGGTGGTGGGGGAAAAAGGAGGGGACGGTGGAGTTGGAGGGGGTCAAGGTGATGGTGGGGCCCGCAGGGGTGGTGGGGGAAAAAGGTAGGGACAGTGGAGTTGGAGGGAGTCGAGGTGATGGTGGGGGTCATGGGGGTGGTGGGGGAAAAAAGAGAGAGAAGAGAGAGAAAAAAAGAGAGATAGAGGGAAATGCCGTGATACAGAGGTGATGACCCAGACGCTCATGTACGCACATTTGAGATACGTTACGCAGTGCTCAATCATCCACTTGATCCGGCGTATAAAGCTATTGTATTCCAGTCGGCATTGGTTAATGAAGCAGCCAGGTGGCTTACAGAATATGATATTAACCATTTCAGCACATATGAAGCGGTAAGGGATGCACTTTTGCAGAGATTCAGGCTAAAGAAGAATCCAGCCGAAATTTTCGATTATGTGCAAAACAATAGACAGAAGATGAATCAGACAGTGCAGGAATATGCCACCCTATTCAGAACGCATTTGAGGCAATTACCACCAGCACATGCCAACCTACCGGATGATGTCATCACTCAATGGTTTATCAATGGTTTAACTCCGCAACTTAAACAGATTATGATCATACGCTGTGTGGGAGCTATGACGCTAGATGTGGTGATTGCGATGGCTTTGCAGCTGGAAAACAAGGTTGGAGGATTTATAGAAGATCTGGAATGGTTAAAAGCAAGTAAAAATGTTGCAGAAGATCCGACCAGACAGATGTACTGCACCACGTGCAAGAATTCAGGGCATACCAGTGCCACTTGTGCCCTCAACTAGTTGTTTTGTGCTATCTGTAATACGACAGGACATTCCACCGAAAACTGCGTATACAACGCCAAAGTACAGGGAACAGCAACTCTGAATGCAATTATACAAGAACCAGGGCAACCTGCCAATCACTATGTACCTCCTCAAATGAGAAACAACCAGCAGCAGGGATACCGAAATTACAGAGGACAGAGAAATAATAACTACAATGCAAACCGTTGGCAGGCACGACCAGCACAGGAAAATACTAATTTGCCACCACCTCACTGCCATTTTTGCGGTGAATTTGGCCACATTAGAAGATTTTGTAAAGATGCAGCAGAATATGATCAGAGAAAGAAAGAACGGCAGAATCCAATGACTAATATGGTTCATATCACACCAATAGAAACACAAGCTGTAGTAGTTCAGACCAGATCCGGTAGGTCGTTACAACCAACAACTGAAATATTTGAACCAAGCATCCTAGAGCAGCAAAGAACATATGACAAGGCTAGTTAGTGGGCCACCTCAGAACCTCCAGTGTTCCCAAATCCTATTCCGGTGACACAAGTTCCACTGCCAAAGGAAACTGCACAGGAGCAAGAGTCGATTCCAGTAACCCACGCATCGTCTTCAGAATCGATGAAAGAAACAAGTCAAGTAAATCAAGCATGGGAAATCTTGTCTAAAGCGTCCATTACTCTTCCTCTTGGATAGTTACTTGCACTAGTACCAGGAGTCCGTCAACAATTCTAGCAACAGTTTAGTACTGAGTCTGCCTGCATTTCAGCAACGGCAACAGTAGAACCAGAAACTGACGCTACGGTGGACCATTCGGTCCCATTGATTACGGTATGGTACAAAAATCATAAAATTAATCAAGTACTAATTGATGGAGGATCTGGTGTAAACATTGCTACTGCCGCACTGTGTAAAAAGTTAGGATGGACGAAAATTGAGCCTGTCCAGTTTTTTGTAAGGATGGTTGATCAGTCCAGAGTCCACCCAGTAGGACTAGTACGAGATGTTCCCATAACTCTACAAGATACAACATTTAAGATGACTTTTGTCGTCTTAGAGCTACCAGGACTCAAAAAACTATCATATTTGTTAAGTTGGTTGAACTAGCCTAAGTCAGGTATGAGGATTACACGTGTGGTGGCCACCCATGTTCTACCACCCATCTCTAATTGTCTGTAGAAAGCCACATCTCTACATTAGCCTATATACACGTGACTTTTGCACTGCCCCATATATCAAATTGAGCCAACATACCTGTACCTTGTAACTCTCTATCTAGAGTTTTCTAGATCATTGTTTAAGTTCTTTCTTGAGGCTGCATGGGTGGACAATAGCATCATCTTTGTACTTTCTATTAGTAGCAAATTTACAAATTCTATTGTATTTGTTATCTTCTCTGCTATTTCTCTTGTGTTCTCTTGCGTAATTACTTTCTTACACTTTTTTCCTAGAGGCAAATCACATAAAGACCAAGTACCATTCTTCATAATAGCATCCTATTTCGATTGCATAGCAGCCAGCCAATTTTTTGAATTTTTTGCTTCATCAAAACAAATCGGCTCATTCTCATCACAAAGACTAGAGACAATCATTCCATAGCAATCTAATGCAAAGGCCATACTATGAAAGCCTCAACAAGTATGCCTATGTCAATAGCACATCTAATTTGCTATGAACAAGCTTCAATTTATGAGTAGCTTGAATTGAACCATCTTTTCAAAAAGAGGACTGCTACATTTTTCCCAAAATATAGCCTCCACAATCATGTTTACAAGGCACCTCTAGTTTAGGCAGAGAGGCCACCATATCAGATTTCTATGTGTGAAGAAAACTAGCAAAATTTAGATGAACAAAGCATGCAAAGCTTTGCATCTGGAAAGCCTGAGAATCTTGAATTGCACATGCTTAATCATTCACAAATTTTACATTTGCTATTTGCTTATACCCCATGATATAAAATGCCAAAAGCAATAATAACATGAAGATTTGAGAGATAATGAACTATATATTTTTCATCAAAAAATTTGACAACCAACCCAATCTTGGCTAATCTTGAAATGGACAACATATTTTTCTTGATCCCTCCCTGGCACATATAAAGCATCTAACAATGTGAAAGAACTCCCATTACAAGCATTTAGAATGATCTTCACAACTCCCATTATAGGATAAGAGGAGTTATTAGCACATGTGATAGTATTCCCTATAGGGGCAAGCTCAAGTGAACTAAAGAAACTATGCTGCGATGTAATATGTTTGGTTGCCCCACTATCAAAGCACCAAACATCTGAGTGTACTGTAAACATACACCAATGAGAAGATGGGGTCATAGCTAGAAATAGTAGTAAATGCTCATTCTTCATTTTGAACAAGATTAACAGACTCTATTTAGGTGTAGAGGCCTCTGCAACAACCATTCAAGCTTCTTTCTTCTTTGCCTCTATTGTAGCCAGTTTAGGACAATTTATGGCATGATCATTTGCCTTACAATATTTGCAAATTTTTTTTGCTCTTCTTTTTTTTTCTTTGTCTTCCTTGTTAGACTTTGCGACATTAGTACTAGTAGATGAGCTCCATTTACCTTTTCCATTCTAACCAGCTAAGAAAGCTTGATCTACAACATGGATAATTGACATGTTCTATATGGATTGATCTTTCTGCAACAAAACAGAGAATAACTCCTCAAATGTTGAGGTATTTGGATTTCCTTTCATAATCAATCGAAGAGTAGAAGCAAAACTCTAATATGAATCCAAAAGACCATTAAGAACAGTTTGCACAAGTGAACTATCTGGTAAGACCTCACCAGCAAATCAATCGCTCCTTCAAATCTTTTATTTTTATCAAGAAACTAATCATAGAATATCCTTCATTCATATGCTCACTCTCTAATTGTTTTCTAAGGTAAGCAACATGACATTCATTTCTTGCAAGAGTGAATGTGAGCTATAATGGCATGTTTGACAAAAAAAAAGATATCAATGCATGTGTTTGAGCATCTCACCCATCCCAATGAAGTTGCTCTATAGTAGATGCAGCAGGAACCACCACATAACCAATGGATTAAAAATCATAATCTTCAATGCTATCTGCATCACCTTCAATAACTATATTTGTACATGTAGTAGGATTTTTATTAACACCCTGCACAATATTCCACAACCCTTTTGTGACAAATACAAGATGCATCATCTATTCCCACAATTTAAATCAATTATTTAGTACCATCCAAATAATCCTCAACAACCAACATATGGAATGCGTCATCACTTTCAACCATGGCTAGTGACTAAATACCATGATGCAAAAAAATGATTGTATCTTAAAAAGTTGAACAAAAACACCCTATCGAGATCTGCTACACCTATAGCAGACTTCAAGGAACTTGTATTGGTGAACCAAAACCTATATAATGTTTGTCACAAAAGGAAGAAATTGCTTGCATAGTCATTGCAATAGTGCATTCAAAGGCCAAAATGAGCTCATATCAAAATTTCAATGCCACATAGCAAAGTTTTTTTGAACTGCTAAGCACCCAAGCATGCTCAACAATTTTAGTGCGATTGTGAGATTGTGACAGAGGGGGTGTCAATGAAACCCTCGATGAAGTGGTGACTTGCTTTGATACCAATTGCTGGAGTTCAAGTTCCATGTAATCATACAAACAACACAAGGAAGAAGAAGAAGCTTGGAGCACAACACGATACATAATGTATTACCATGTGAATGTACAAAGATAAGTGACCCATTAAGATTATAGGCATATATGCAAGCCAAGGGAAAAAACCTCCTAAAGAAGGAAGAAAGTGTCCCAGTGATCCTAAGTGTGTTCACACTTATCACTATTAAAATAAATCAATATTCCAAGGGAGAAAAAATGTTATAAAAGTAAGGTGAAATGGGTGTTTGATTGATTCAGACATATATGAAATCAGACATTTTTCAATCATTCTTGTGTAAGGCCAAATGACTTTAGGTCAGAATTAAGCTATAATAAGTAAGTCTATGATCTAAGGATCCACTTGGTTCAGACAGATCTGAAATCAGACATCGTTTGGTCACTTGTGTGTATGGCCAAAGATCTTGAGACTAGACTTAAGCATAAGTCCATGTGCTCTCTTAAACAACCACTTAGCCTAGTGGTTAAGTCTCAAGGTTGTGAAGGAAGAGGTCTTGGGTTCAACCACCATGGGGAGCATGGGGAGAGAGTTTTGCCCAAGGAGCTCTAGAGCCTTCTAACTCAAGTTAACGTGAGTTAACTTGGGTCCAGCGAGACTTAACTCAAGTGGTGAGTACACCAACCACTACTGGACTCTTGTGGAAGGTACTAAAGCAGTGGTCGAGATCACTCCAACCACTAGTAGACTCTAGTGGAAGATATGAAAGGAGTGGAGGAGATTGCACATGCACTTGTGGACTCTAGTTACATTTGTGGTCCTCGTTGATTCAAGCAGCTATATTTACAGGCATAAGGTTGGGAGGAGAGTCATCTCTCTAGCATGTGGTGGTCATAATTGTTAGTTTGTTGCATTGATATCAGAGCTTTAGGCAAGCTTTCATGGTGACCTTGCTAAGCTCATCATCTTCCTCAAGGCTCCATGGCGACCCTGGTGTGAGCATCATCATGTTTGCACAAGTTCTCTTAGTTTGGCCATTAGAAGCCTCTTGATCTTGCTTCTACCTTCTTAAGAGGTTTCTTTTGATTTAATTATCATCCAATAATATTATCTTAATCATTTGGTCGTGCCATTGCTCACGAGATTATAGGGAATTTTATTAGAAATAAACAATGACAAAAGATGAATGTCCGTTTCGACACACACACCTACCCAAGGTCCAATGGACTTCCCATCAATAGACCCGCTTCTTAAGGTGTGCAGAGATGGGTTTCGAACCCATGATCCCCTGAAGAAGGAGGTCAGCTTCAACCATTGTGCCAACTGTGCCACGCTAATCTCAATGTCGATCAAATTCCTTCCCTCCATGATTCGATCGTGTGTCCTACTCTACGATATGATATCCATGGCAACAATAAGTATTAAGCTATGTAGAGCGTAGAATTCATATTCAATCTCATACCATAAGCTTGCTACAACAACGCACTGTTCTAGATGGCTCAAGTCGATTCATATTATCTCAATCAAAGAAATTGGGATTCTAAATAAGCTGTAGAGTTGTTTGCTATAGCAGCATTTTGAACATGTTACTTGTACAGGCAGATGAACTCAATTAATCTCACGATTTGCTATGGAGTCTATAAATTTACTTTCGTGATGAAGGATTCAAAAATGAACTAGGCCTGGTGACCTTAGATTTGAATTCATGCACTTCCTCAAGAGATCTTGAGATAAGATCATTGGTCTGGAACCTTCTACCTGTGAGACAGGAGAAACACCTTAGCCATGATCTTCGGAGCTGGAGGATTTCTGAGAGCCAAAATAAAGCAAAGCTAATCATTATCTTTTGTTTCCTGATTTGAGGTGAAGTCAGCTATTTTCCCATTTCATTCCTCCAGGGGAATTGATCCCATGAATTTTGCAAAGAGAAGAATGCCTCTCCTTTTGGGTTACAGCACCTCAACATTCAAATGTATTCTTTACCTATAAGCCGAGCCAATTTTGAAGACAAAAGTGGAGTCGATTTTACATCTTCCTCTTGACTTCAACTTCAATAGCTTACTTTGAGCTCTATGATCCATCTCAAATATACATCTAAAAGAAAAAGATAGGCTAAGACAAGTATAGTCCAAGGAAGGCTTCATTTCTTCAAAGAAGCGGACATGACGAAGCAAGAGAGATAGATCAAAAGGTTGGTCTCTTGATCTCCAACCATGAAGGATGGAATTGCTCTTCTCGAGGATCAAAGGAAGGACATAGCTTAATTGGGAGATAAGTACTTTACAAGTTGATGTTTTCATTTCAATATTTGCTTTGCTCTATGCTTTCATATAGAATGCATTGCTATTATCATTGAAGTAGGGAAGGAATCTTCAATTTTGAAAAGCATTGTATGCAATTTAATGAAATCAAAATAGGTAAGCATCGAAGTATGGAAACACTTATCATGCATAGGCATGTATCTACAAAAGAATGTTGGTGCATTTCTCCTTTTCAAAGAATGTTTTCATGCACAAAACACATTTTCTTCTTGCTTGAAAAAGATAGTTAATGCTCAAGTTTATGCATATGATCGGTTATATCTTTTTAAAAAGCTATCAAGTAGAATGTTTGTGCATGGATGATTGGGAACATGCATTTTCAAGCTCAAGAATTCCTTGATTTAAGTTTGGTGCATGAAAGGAGAAGGCCAACACATGCATGCACTCACATGCATTTACGTGCAAGAACAGGCATTTGCATATGCATGATTGTTTGTTAAGTAGTTGAATACTTATACTTTCATTACCTCCTTTTTCTAACTTGACTTAGATAGCTATGGAAAATAGCAAAATAGGTAGTTGCAAGGCTCCTGACTGCCATGCAACTCAAGTAGCTAGTTTGTTTTTCCCAAATGTGATACTTAGTATCACAAATTAGGAGTCTTGATTAGGAAAAGAAGACTCTTTGAAAGTCAAATGTTCAATTTTCTTGCTCATTGGAATGGCAAGCAAATAAGGCTACTTTCAAATTTCCTTAGTGACTCTAAGGTTAGGAGAAAACTTAGAGAATCCTAACAACAAGCCTAGATGCAATAGTTATCTTGGATTTGAGAAATCATGCATTCAAGTAGGTTGATGAAGTTTCCTTTGGAAGTTTTATCTAATTCTATCCCAAGCCATGATAAGAATCAAATAAAATCAAATGGAGCTAAAATCAATTGAACTTTCAAGTTCAAAGGATAGTTGATATGTTCCAAATTTGTAAAAACCATAGTCTTTTTGAAGTTTTCACTTTGAAATCTATCCCAAGGAGTGATGGAAATCAAAGGTTGAACCTTAACATCAATTGAAATTTGACGTTAAATAGGATAATGTTAGGTTCCATGATGATTGCATCTCTCGTAATGATGCAATTTACTAAGCAAGCATGGAAACTTGAACAAACTCTTCTTTTTAGAAGGATTAGAGAGTTAGTTTTTGGTTTCATTTAAGCTAATCGAAGCTTCAAGAGGAAACCTTATCAACCAATCTTTAGGAAATGAGCAAATTCCTAAAGAAATGAATAGAAATGTGAACTTTTCATTTAGGAATATGAAGTTTCAAGATATGGATCTCCAAGCTATAAAGCTATGTGTTCATAGTAGCATTACTATTGGATCAATCGTTAAAAGATGCTTGGACTTTAAACATAATTTTTATTGTGAAGATATGTTTAAAGTACACTAGAAACATCTAAAGATTGACCAATAATAATGAATTTTGTATCAAACTCAAGAACAGAAATCAATATCACATAAATGAAAGTTCAAGTCAAACTTTCATAGTGGAATGGGAAACTATATCCTAAAGGTGATATTTATCCTGTAGTTTGATACTCAGAAAATGAGCATAAGTGAATCAGTAAAGTTTCTGGATATTGTTTGAAATAATTTCTTTCAAATATCCTTTGAGCATTGCAAAAGGTTCCAAGAAGAATCATTGCTTAGGTTATTTGATTCCTTAAAATGAATCTCAAGTCCGTAAAGAATAACATTCTCCCAAGTAGTGAGAATGAAAGTCTTCAAACTCACTAGACAGCGAGTAGTTCCCCAAGTGGTACTTAAAGTCCAATGGATGATATCACCTGGCGGTGTATCAAAGATCCTTAGCTTTAGAATCTAAAAGGCAATAGTACATGCTTGGACTTGAGTTGGCAAAAGATCTCTAAAATCCCATTGGTAAGCAAAGAAGCTTTTGATAGCTCAAAGAGATCTTAAAGATAAATACCAAGTCTTTATTTTATCGCATGATCAACAAAACTTGATCAATCTTGGCCATGGTTATCCAAGAATTTGCGATTGGAACTACTTTGATGTTTTCCCAAGTATTGGCAATCAAAATAGTATGCTGCTCCAAGTCTGAACAGAGTGAGAAATTCCAAGAATGTGGTATGCAATTGCGACAACGGTAATTAAGTCTGTGGAAGGTACAACATAAAGTTTACCTATCCTTAAAGGAATTTCTTAAAGGTGAAATCCAAAAGCATGAGCGGATGCTTAGACTTAAGCAGTAGGGAGATTCCTGTAAAGTCCTGGACAGGGTAGCTACATATAGCTTCAATAAGAAAGGAATCTAAAGACAAGAAGTAAACAACTATTGTCGCTACAAATCGGTCAAGTATAACCAATTGTACTTGAAATTGTGAAAATTCAAGTACTTGGAATTATAACCACTTTTCATTTGAAAACCTGAGTAAAGAAGAGTAGATATTTGAGGTTTTCAAGTTCTCGAAGGAAAGCACAAGATCATTTCATGATCATGTGAAGGAATAAAAACCTAGAATATCAAGTTAGATATAATGCGTGAAAACTTCAAAATTCTCATAAAGAATTGAAGTAAGAAGGTACTCTATCAAGAGATGTTTAGACTTTGGGATAAGTATCACTCACACATCAATGTGAATATAAACTATGGTGGTATGGGACACCAGATTTTATACTCAGATTGATGTAGGAAAGTTGGTATGGGACATTGGACCATGGATGATAATTATCTTTTAGTCCTAAAAAAATCTTGAATTTAGATCTAATCCTCAAGGGAATTAAAGACTTCAAAGGAGAAGTTTAAATTCAAGGAGGATAAAAGTATGATCTCAAGATACTTCAAGATCAATTATCCATGAGGATATGAAGTAAGTAACTTCCAAGAACTTCTTGAAACACTTCAAGCTAAAGTGTTGATGATTCAAAAATAGTTGATAAATTTCTAGAGAAGTTGGAATTTGACTTTGAGTTGATCTTTTCAATCAAGGATTTGATTGACTAAGTCAAGCACCAAGTTCCTAGTGTAACTCGGTAAATTTAATCCTTTGACTCAAAGCAATGCACAAGAATTGCATTACCAGTAAGGAGTCATAAATATTGAATATAGGCATAAACTTAGTCTCAAGTGAAGCATTGTTTGAGTAAAAACTCATCAATAGAACCTCAATGGGTCGACACATTGATGTTCGATATCACCCTAATATCTTGTGGTTGGATGATGTTTAGATTTACTCTATGAATCTTTTTGAGAACCAAGTTTATTTCTCTTAAAGATAGAAAAAATAAATGCTTCAATACCTTGTTCAAATAGATCGTTAAGAAGTTAAAGTCTTGGGTCATTAAGTATTTGACTCATAACAAGTTTATATCTTAGAAGTTTGAATTAGTTATACAGAGTTTTAGTTATTTCCTTCTACTTTCCAGATATTTTTGGAATTGACTCAAATATGGTATCCGATTCCTTTTGCAAAAGTCTAGGGCTAGCCAATTGGAAACATCCCAGATAGATGTTCTGTGTAAGAACTTATTCACTCTTCAAAAGATGATAAGTCCAAGATTGACTTATTCATTTGAGTTTGCTTCAAGTTATTTAGCATAACTCTAAACGAAATTCTAGAGTCCAGTATACTCTAGAATAGAGAAATTAGGAATTGCTCATCAGCTTGACAATTCCCAAGGATATACCCATGCATGCCCAAAAAAATCATCAATGAAAGTCACAAAGTAAAGATAGTTCCCAAAAGAAGGTGTTTGCATAGGACCACAAACATCATTGTGAACAACCTGCAATTTATGGGTAGCTTGTACTGAAATAGATAACAAATTTTTATTGATCCTTGGCACAAATAAAGAATTCAAGAATGTAAAAGAACTACCATCAACAATAGTCAAAATGATCTTACCAACTCCCATCTTAGGATAAGAGGAGTTGTTGGTGCATGTGACAGCACTCCCTGTAGAGGCAGGCTCAAGCAAAGTGAAGAAATTGCGCTACGAGGTAATATGTTTGGTTTCCCTACTATCAAAGTACCAAACATGTGAGTCTACTATGAACATACACTGTTCATGAGAAGGTCGATCATAACTGCAAACAATAGTAAATGCCTATTCTTCATTCTGCACAAGATTTGCAGAATTTGAGTTGGGTGTAGAGGCTTTTGCAACAACCATTCTAGCCCCTTTTTTCTTTGCCTCTTTTGCAGCCAGTTTTGAAGAACTCTTTATGACATGATTATTTCCTTCATAGTACTTGCAAAACAATTTTTGCTTTTCTATTTTCTTCTTGTCTTTGTCATCGTTATTTGATTGTGCATGATTAGCATATTTTTTGCTTACTAGTAGATGAGCTCCATTTACCTTTGCCCTTTTGACTAGGCAAGAAAGCTTGATATGCAACACACATAATGGACCTATTCTACCTAGACTGATCTTCCTACAACAGAACAAAGAAAAACTCCTCAAATGTTAAGGCATTTGGATTGCCTTTCATTATCAATCGAAGAATAGAAGCAAAACTCTTATATGAATATGGAAGACCATTCATAACAGTCTACACCAAGTGAACTATCAAGTAAGACTTCATCAACAGAAATCAACTGCTCCTTCAAATCTTTCATCTTTGTCAAAAAACTATCCATGGAATCTCCTTCATTCATGTGCTCACTCTCCAACAATTTTTTAGGATAAGCAACATGAGCCTCATTCCTTGCCTGATATAAAGTGGTAAGTGTATCCCAAGCATCCTTTTCTGCTTTGCAGCGATGAATGTGAGAAATAATGGCCCGTTTGACACACAAGGCTATCAATGCATATGTCTGAGCATGTCTGCCATCCCAATGAAGTTGCTCTATAGTAGGTGCATTAGGAACTGCAACACGAACAGGAACCTGAAGAATATCACCATCTTCAATGCCATTTGCATCACCTTCAACAACTATGTTTGTAGGCATAGTAGGATGTTTTTCAACACCCCGCACAATATTCCATAGTCCTTTTGCAACCAATACATGATGCATCATATAAGCCCATAATGGGTAATTGGTACCATCCAACTAATCCTCAAGAGCCAACATACATAATACATCATTGCTTTCAGTCGTGGCCATTGACTAAAATATCATGATGTAGAAACATGATTATATCTCAAAAAGTTGAACATAATTAGCAAACCTGTAGCAAACTTTGAGGAGCTTATCCTGGCAAGTCGAAATGTGTATATATCTTTGGCTCGAAAAGATGAAATTACTTGCATAAGTACTACGATAGTCTGTTTGGAGATCGAAATGAGCTTAGATCATGATTTGAACATGAGAGAGCAAAGCAGTTTTGAAGTCCTAATTGCCTTGAGTATGCTCTCATGGAATTTAATCCTTTAAATTTGCACACAAGAATTGAAATGAACCCAATACCTAGGTCCCTCAATACACCTTTTCTGCTACCCTGCAACAAAACTCTGATTCACTTTCCTTACACTGATCCAAATCACCTAAGCTTTTAGCCACACTTAGTATGGTTCATAAGCTTTCCAACAAGCTATATAACAAATGAATGTATTTAGGTCAACTAACAACTCTATACAAAATAAACTATGTAGAGATGTAGGATATGTAGAAATTAGGGTTACAGAGATACAACAATTTCTTTACACATAAAACTAATTTCAAGAAGCCCTCTTAGAAAAAGTAAGACGCATACATAAGCTATAGAATGCACTTTAAATCTCTTGAATTAGATATGTACACAAAGAGTTACAACTATTATAAGTAGACTATGCCTATACCTACAAGAGACTAGAGGGGTGTGGGCTTGACAGCTCCTCCTTACTCCTCCTCTATGCATGTAACACCTTCCTTTGCATTTTTCTTAGTTTGGACTGCTGCATTTTAGCTCCTTGAGCCTTGGATGACTCTCTCCTAGAGACTCCTTGAGTATATGTCTCTTGGCCTTCAATGACCTACAGGACTTCCATGCATTTGGTGTCTCTTCAACTCCTTTTATAGCTTTTGGATGCCTCTCCTGACTCTTCCACCACCTTAATATTGCCTTACTTGATGTTGCCTGACCTTGAGACCACCCTAAGTCATCTAAGTCATGACTTTTGTCCACATTAAGGTCTTTTGACCCCTTTGTCCACCTAAAGCTTGCATAGTTCACAATTTCAACACTCCCCCTCAAGCTTCAGGTGGTAGTGTCCTCTGAGTGGTATACCAAAATCTTTGAAGAGATTCTTAAGCCACATTGCTTCACATGTAGTGAGGGCTAAAGCTCTATATTCACCCTATGTTGAACTCAATGTGATTATGGGCTATTTTTTGCTCATCCATGAAATTAGTTTTGTACCTAGCATATGTACCTCTTAGCCTTGATGTCCAAGCTTTTGTGTCCTTCTCCTATATTCTTCAAAGGATGTTTCTTGCTTTGATACCAACTGATGGAATTTAATCCCTCAGATTTGCATATTAGAAGTGAAATGAACCCAATACGTAGGTCCTTTCATACACCTTTTCTACTTCCCTACAACAAAACTCTTATTCCCGTGCCTTACATACGATCCAAATCACCTAAGCTTTTAGCCACACTTATTATGGTTCATAAGCTTTGCAACAAGCTATAGAACACCTCAAATATTTCTGTTTAGGTCAGCCAACAACTCTATACAATACATACTATGTAGAGATGTAGGATACGTAGAAATTAGGGTTATAGAGATACACCAATTTCTTTGCACATAAAATTGATTTCAAGAATCCCTCTGAGGCAAAGTAAGATACATGCATAAGCTACAGAATGCAATTTAAATATCTTGAATTGGATATGTACACAAAGAGTTACAATTATTATAAGTAGACTATGTCTATACCTACAAGAAACTAGAGGGGATGTGGGCTTGATAGCTCCTCCTCACTCCTCCTCTATGCATGTAACACCCTCCTCTGCATTTTTCCTAGCCTGGAATCCAGCATTTTAGCTCCTTGCACCTTGGATGACTCTCTCCTAGAGCCTCCTTGAGTATATATCTCTTGGTCTTCAATGATCTACAAGACTTCCATGCATTTGGTGTCTCTTTACCTCCTTTTATAGTCTTTGGATGCCTCTCCCAACTTTTCCACCGCCTTAGGACTACCTTGCCCGATCTTTCCCGACCTTGAGACCACTCTTAGTGATCTAAGTCATGACTTTTGTCCATATTAAGGACTTTTGACCCATTTGTTCACCTCAAGCTTGCATAGTTCACACATTGAACACACTCACCAAATTTTGTGCGATTCTGAGACTGTGACCAGAGGGGTGTTGACAATGCCCTATATGAAGCGGCAACCTACTCTGATACTAATTGTTGGAGTTTGAGGTCTACGAAAGCATGTAAACAACACAAGGAGCACAGCACACAATACTGAATGTATTACTAAGAGAACGTACAAAGATAAGTGACCCATTAAGGTTATAGGCATATATAGAAGCCAGGGAAAAAAAACCTCCTAAAGAGGAAAAAAAGTGCCCCAGTGGTGCTAGTGTGCTCACACACATCACTACCTAAATATATCAACAAATTGTGTCCTATGTATGGACACCTTTCTTCTCCTTCTTCAGTTATCACTACTACAATTTTCTTAGTTTGTTCTTTATTGTCATAAACTTCTCCTCTGAGAGCTTCTCATTCAGGCATTCTTACCATGATATTCCTATCCTCTACTTCATATTTGTTAAAATTTTATGGCACTGCAAACAATTGTTATTGTTCTTTTGCTCCTTCTCTTCTTCTTCTCAATCTTAGTTTCTACCTGTGTAGTTAATGTTTGTTGATATATTTCAGTAGTGATCTATGTGAACACACTTAGGATTGTCGGGGAACTTTTTTCCCTCTTTAGGAAGTTTTGTCCCCTCAGCTTGTATATGTGCCTATAAAAGGGGTTACTTATCTTTGTACATTCAGTTTGGTAATAGATTCAGTATTATGTGTTGTGCTCCAAGCTTCTTCTTCTTCCTTGTGTAGTTCATGTGCCTTTGCAGACCTCAAACTCCAATGATTGGTATCAAAGCAAGTCATCGCTTCATCTAGGGTGTCATCGACACCCCTTCGGTCATAGTCTCAAAATTGCATGGAAATTGGTGAGCATACTAAGGGTGATTAGCAGTTCAAAAGAGCTTCCTTCAATGGTGTCCAAATTTTGATCTCAGCTCTTTTGACCTATGAATGCACTATTGCAGTGCCTGTGCAGGCGATTTCACCCTTTTTTTCCAAACATAAATACAACTTTTGGTTAGCAAGTACATGCACCTCAAAGTCTTATAGGTTTAGGAGAGCTTGATAGATTATTTATGTTCAACTTTTTGAGATACAATCATTTTTGTATATCAAGCTATTTTAGTGAGCAACCATGGCTGAAAGCATTGATGTATTCCATATGTTGGTTGTTAAGGATAAGTTGGATGGTACCAATTGCCCATTATGGGCATATATGATGCATCATGTATTGGTGGCAAAAGGATTGTGGAATATTATGCAGGGTGTTGAAAAATGACATACTACACCAAATAAAGTTTTTGAAGGTGATGCAAATGGCATTGAAGATGATGATCTTCAAATTCATGTGTGTGCTTCGATTCTTCCTACACCTACTATAGAGAAACTTTTATGGGATGGTAGAGATGCTCAAACACATGAATTATAGATTGTCTATCAAACATGCCATTGTCCCTCACATTTGCTCTTGCAAAACAACAAAGGATGCTTGGGACACACTTACCACTTTATACTAGGCAAGAAATGAGGCTCGTGTTTCTTACCTCCAAAAATAGTTGAAGAGTGAGCATATGAATCAAGGAGATTCTACGGATAGTTTTTTGACAAAGATCAAAGATTTGAAAGAGCAATTGATTTCTATAGATGAAGTGTTGCCAGAAGTCAGGTTTTACCACATAGCTTATGGCTTGAGGTTGTTATGTGTGGAGCATATGTACTTAAAAGGTGTCCCAACAAAGCACTGCAATCTATCAATCCATTTGAGGCTTGGCATGGTCACAAGCCATCTCTTTCTCATCTACATTTCTTTGGTTGTCTGGCATATGCATTAGTGCCTAAATAACAATGAATGATATTGGATGATAAAGCAGTGAAATGCATTTTTTTTTTTGTACAATTTTGAAAGCAAAGGCTATCATTTGTATCATCCACAAACTAAATGCATTTTGGTTAGCCATGATATTGTTTTAGTGGAAGATGCAATTTAGCCATTATTTTCATATACCAAGGAGACATTAGATAGCTCGAAAGATGTGTATGACACGTTGGTGCTCTTTTTACATGTGGAATGTCAAATGCTAGTCCAAATGAGCCAATTTTCTTAGCCTTTATAGGTTTCACATGATGATGTATGTTTCACTCTTGCAGGACCTAGTTCTTGTCAATACACATAGTGTGGTGGACATTGTCAAAGCTTTGGAGGTTCTGACATATCACATGGAGTCATCCTACCTCTCTCGCATGCAGATGATCTCGTCCAATGATATCTTGTTCCGTTCCTGTACCTCGTTGGTGGCGTACCTCTAGAGCATCCTCTTTATCCATCTAGTGGACATATTATGGAGTATCTAGCGATCCCGCATGGTCGATACCATTGGGAGGCTATGCATTTCAAGACGATGACTTCCTATTTGGTGCCGTGTTGCTGCTGATACATTCTTGGTGGACCTTTTCTCATACCCTAGTAGCCTCCATACGCTACAAAATGGAGCTGCAGAGGGGGTGTTGAGAATATGATTGTGCATCTCCCTTTTGTATCTTGGAGTCACTCTATTTCAATTCAATTTCCATTTTATATTATATCCTTTGTATTTGGGTACCTTGGCATGTGCTTCTACCAGTTGTATTCATTCTCCTTTCAGGGGAATTATCCCACATGAGATGTACTTTGGAGAGCCCCTCCCAAATCTATATAAGGAGGACCTCTCCCCCCATTTGTATTTGGTTAGAAGCTTGAGGAGCCTACTCCATGCTCTTGGCAAGCTCATTTCTAATCCACATGAGTTTACCCATTTCATGGTCTACTCATTTTGAGTCTCACACACTCTTTGTTTTGAGAGTACATTCTTCTTTTCATTTTGCTTCCACGTGTGTACTCTCTACACTTAACATGTGTCCCACTAAAGCATTCGAGTCTATCACTCCATATGAGACTTGGCATGGTCATAAGCCATCTCTTGCTCACCTGTGTTTGGTTGTTTGGCATATGCATCAGTGCCTGAACAACAACACAAGAAATTGGATGATAAAGAAGTGAAATGTATTTTTGTTGGGTACAGTTCTAAAAGCAAAGGCTATCATCTGTATCATTCAAAAAAAAAACACATTTTGGTTAGTCGTGATGTTGTTTTTATGGAAGATGTTATTCAACCATTACTTTCATGTACTACGGAGACATAAGCTAGGTCCAAAGACATGTATGATACTTTGCTTCCTCTTTTTATAGGTGGACAATCTAGTGCTGGTCCTAATGAGGCAACTTCTCAACCTCTACAAGTTTCATGTGATGATGCAGATTTACATGATGCACTTGTTGATGAGAGAGTTGATATTGAAGAGGTAAAAACTATGGCAAAATGGTTGGTGCAGACTTTGTGTGACAACAAATTAGATGAAGCTCTGTCATATCGTACTCGTTCTTGCTCTCATAGTGCTTCTTTTGCATCAAATTGCTATGCTATGGCTATATCTAGTCTCTGTGATGAGAATGAGCGTGTTTTGTTGGATGAAGCACAAAATTCTAAAAATCGGATGGCTGCTATGCAATCTGAATATGATGCTATAATGAAGAATGGTACTTGGTCTTTATGTGTCTCGCCTCCAAGCAAGAAGTCCATTGGCACTAAGTGGGTATACAAGCTGAAGCATAAGTGATAACTCCGATGGATGGAGCACGACACAGTTATGAAAGCTAGAGTTAGCTCTCCATGCAATGTACAGAGGCGGAGGGAGAAAACGGAGAGAGAGAGAGAGCAATGCTCTCTCGTTCACATATATAGGATAAGTGAAGGTAGAGAGACAAAGAGATGCTACAAAAACAAAGAGATGGTCCTCGATTCTATGCGCACGAATAAGATCTATAAAGATGTGCCTTGAATTCCATAACAATAGATGGCTTTTTATAAAAAAGTAGTCAAGCTTCTAGCCAATCAAATAGGATATAAGCTAGATATAAGATTGTCCCCTTTCTAAGAGAGGGTTCTCATACTAAGAATAGGAAAGTGCATAGCCAACAATCCACCTCTTGAGCTTGATTATACAAAATAGCTCTTAAGTGCGAAAAAATCATGATTCTTTGGTTTGCTAAGTGTGAAAACGTCGCGACTTTCTAGCCTTTGGGCTCTCAAGAAATCACTACTTTCTGGTGGAATTTGAAGAGGAGAAAATCGTGAATTTCTACCATCTAGTCTTTGAGAAAATCACAAATTTCTACCATTAAGATTTTGAGAAAATCATACATTTTTGCACTCAAATTTTTGAAAAAATCATGAATTTTTGGAAGGCAACTTTTGAGAAATTCGCGATTTTTTGCAACCAAGTTCTAGAGAAAATCGCAACTTTCTGCAAGGCAACTTTAGAGAAAATTGCATCTTTTTAGAAGGCAGTTTTTGAGAGATTCATGACTTTTTGCCATGATTTTGAGAAAATCGTGACTTTTTGCCCTCAACTTTTTGAGAAATTCACGAATTTTTGCAATCAAGTTTTAAGAAAACTATGACTTTTTGAAAGAGGAAAAGAGAAAGAAATCACGACTTTTTGGATATTTTTTTGAGCAAAACATCACGAGTTTTTGGCCTTCGATTAAAAAAAATCGCAACTTTTTGAAAGAAGAAAAGAGGAAAAGATCACAATTCTCTAACAAATCCTGTTTGTCTGTTTTGACCCCCAGGAGCTTGATTTATCATAACTTTTTCATCCAAAATCCATTTTTTGAGCTCTAGAGTGCATTGAAAAGCTCGTTTCAAGTGGGATTAGGAAGCCAAGGGGACTCCAAAGGATTTTGAGCAATATTAAAGGGGGAAATGGGTCTTTAAAAATTCTTAAATTAGACTATATGTCAAATAAATTAGAGTTAAAGCTTGATCTAACCTTGAGACTTTTACAGATCCATTGAGAGCCATTCAAGGGTGTCAAAGCAAGGTGGCAAGTGTGTAGCAATCTTGGGAACATGTGTCTTGAGCATTCAAGTGTGATCAAGGGAGAAGTGACTTGAGCTTGGAATCATTCTTGACCCCTTGAGTCAATTCTTAGCTTATGCTAAATAGGACTAGTGATTTTGATTAATTAGGGTCACGTTAGGAATGATACAAGTGCAAGAGACCTTAATTACTCAAGTTCAAGCATAAGTTAGGATATTGTTGTGACAAAATCTAAAGGGAACGGACTTAAGTGGATCAATCACATCTCAAAGTGTGATACACTCAAGAATTCTTAACGATGATATTTTTCATATAAGATTACATCAAAGAAATCTATAAAAGAAAAAGTAACTGATTCAAAAGAACATTGCAACACAGTTGTACTTGGGAAAATATGGACTAGTACACGAAGGTTATGAGCCTTAGATCAGGAAGACACCTAGGACGGGATAGACAAAGTATCAGATTGTCTGAAGCTAGTGTCAATCACACAGCTTGGTCATGGGCACAACTACTTAGTGATTATCCCTACGTGCTAAGTTCAAGAACAAGTGATTAAGAAATGTCTTTTAGCATGGAGAGACCTCCACATAGCTTAGGCACTACCTATTTACAGACACCAAAAGGTCCCTATAAAATGCAATTGGAATATATAAGGACCAACTGATTAGATGCACACATCTATGAGGATGGTCTAAGGTGATCACTTGTTCAACTCAAAAATCCCAATCAACCCTTCAGACTTGAACACCCAGTGGTTAAATTCGAAGAGGGTTCATATATTGATAAGCAAGGAACCATGTATGTGGTTAGCAGCTTACGAAACATGACATATGAGTTTGGAAATGTCATTCCTGGGAATGAGATAGGAGACCTAGGATGAGAGCCCAAAACTCCTCGACACAAATCCATCTTGACCAGAGTGATTACCCCTGAGTCGGTTCCTTGAGACAACAAAAGGATAGAACTATTCTTGAATAGAGGAACAGAGGAAGATTTTTGGAGATTCAAGCTAGATCAACCTAGCAAAATAGGCAGAGTCACCATCTATGAGTTCAAAGATCCTGAGATACTAGAAAAAGTTATTTATCTAGATAACAGGTCGGAGAGAATGTTCTTGGTAATAGAGCATAGTAGGCATGCTTACACTTGGCAGGGTGAATTGATCTTCCCTCCATCAAGATTCAATGTCTCCCATGGCCTTCAAGGAGTAGGATCATCCAAGGCTCATGAAACCTAGAGGGAAAGAGCTAGAGAGAGATCTCAAGTGAGATTTGCAAACCCCTTAGGAAGAGAGCGGTCATGATTTGAAAGTGAAAGACCGAAAAGAGAGGGACATAGAGCACATAGGCATCAAAGAGATGAACATGATTTTCCATTACCTAGACCTCTAGAGTATCCAAGAAGCCTTAGACCCTCTCAAGTGGTCAAAACAATGAAAAACTATTTTGATGGGTCAAAAGATCCTTATTATCATGTGGCCAAATTCAAACAAGTGTTAAGAGTTGAACAGGTCGAGGACTTTTTCACCTAGTTCAAGGCATTTGGTTTGACCCTCAAGGGTACTGCCTTAGCTTAGTTTCAACCCCTAAATAGTTGCAATTACCAAAATATAGGTCAACTGCTAGAAGCATTCATCATAGAATTTTCCAAGAGTGGCAGTAGCATAACACATCATCCTTGATCCACAGCTTCAAGTAGACACCCCAAGAAATAGTTCGGTTAGCTGGAAGGATGTTTAAACAATATGTGGAGAGATGTCTCACACCTGAATTACCTACACAAGCAAAACAAGTTTCCCTGTTTTTAGATGGACTTCTAAGTGGGAAACTGTGTACCTAAGTACTCACTTAGGGACTTGTGGAGAAAGAGACTATACCTCAATCAGTGTATGAAGACATGCATTCAAATGATGGTCAATGCAAATGAACTCTCGCAAAGTGCAAGTAAACATAAATCTATTCCAAACAAGTTTCAGGGATAAGTTATGGTGTCGTGACATTTGGAGCAGCAGTCAAAAGTAAATCGAGCTTTTCTCTCAGCTCCGAACTCCGAATATAGCAAATAGCAGGTTCCTTTCTATGCTCTCGAGAAGACGCAAAATACTGAGTCACGGAAATGATCTTCCTACACTTCAACACTTCTTACACTTCGTACACACCTTACCAATAGTAAACAAGCACTTTCATGGATAGACAACACTTCTAAGCACTCTTTCCAAGCATCACACATGCATGCAAGCTCACAAGGAAAAAGATACAGAGAGGAGAAGACACAAATTCGAAATTTTGTGCTCTCCATTCTCACAATGGCAAAAAGTCTCTACAAAGAGTCACAAATTGACTTATATATATGGCCCTAAAAATGGTCCTTTCACACAAGAGACCAGCACTTTATTAACTAGAAGGCTAATTTCCTACTAATTACAAGGTAAGATACAAATCTCTATGGGTATGCATCTAGAGGACTCCTCTAGTGCATTTACATAGGAAAATATGTTAGAAAATGGCTATAATACAAGAATAAAGTGTCCAAATCGGAAAAATTTAGGGGCCCTTCTTTTTCTCTCCTTCTTTGCTCTTCTTAGCTCTGCAACACTTTCCCCCTCTTTGTCTCTGTCGTCCCTTGACAGGCTTCACTTCGTGTCTCTAGTTTTGTGCCTGTAGTCGACCACTGCCCGCTTCTACGAAAGTTGTAATGATATAGTTTTACCAGTGGTCAAGGAACAGATCATAACTCGGCACCTGTTGCATTAATCATGGCCTCTTCTTCTCTTTTCTCCATACGCAACCCATGGATAATTTTCCAATCGCTCCTTTTATATCTAGGTTGTTGTGTTAAGTCGAGTTGCCATGCACGCAACCAGTGGAAGGTATGAGGGTGCGGACCTTCAGCCTTCGATCTCGACTTTTCGAAGACCCAGATGTTGAAGGACCTTCTTAAGGATCAGAATCTGCCAGATATCTTCTTGCACTTCTTCATGGATACTTGTTGGCCTTGATCCGCCCTTGTCGCTTACGTGCCTTCCCCCGTTGTATGCCCCTGCGGGGCTCTGTGCAAAGATGGGTGTTGCGTGCCCCTACGGGGCTTCCTACAGAGATATGTCTTCATATATAATACCTTTAGTGAAGCTTCTTTCTTTCTCTTCTCTCCTTCAACACTGCCTCCCTCCTGAACTCTGTCGTCCCCGACAGGCTTTGGAATGCGACAGGAGTATGTTCTGTAAACCTTTTGCTCTGTCTCATTAAGCAGATTAGCTTCACGTATCAATAGTTTCTTCCATTGTTCAGCTTTCACGCCGTCATGTGGTGGCTGTCTGTGGTCGCGAAGAAGCTCAACTCATATGCCACCATTCTAGCATTCAGATTTGTTGACATTTTTAGGAAAATCTCAGAATCAATTTCAAAAAATTCGGTAAAAAAGGCTTCCTCGAAGGTTTGCATATATGGGCTTGGTAAGAACATGAACCTTGAATAATACGCCATGATTGTTGGGCGGCTGGGCATAACAGATAGATAAAAAATAAGGATATCTGTGCCCTGGTTAATACGAATGAAATTTAAAAATTTATATGCTGCATGTTTGAACACTTTCAAAACTATGAGTATCATGCTGAGGATTTTATTAGTCATCTTGATAGTTAAATCAGGTACTCTTGCATATTGATGTAGCCAAAATTCAATGGTTTTCACCATGTAATCCTCAGTCGGTAAGTAATTGCGAGGTGGACTTGGGAGCAGAGTGTTGGAGAAACAATCACTAATTGGACATATATTTGAAGGTCAAATCTTAGGAAGAAAACCCCATGCCTATGTGAAGGGACAAATTCACAAGTGTATCATATTTGTAAAGTTAGTTCACTTTAGTTCTAGAAGTTTTTTAAAATCACGGGAATGAGAAAATCTATATAAGTTAGTTTGTATCAACTGACGCGGAGAGAGAGAGAGAGAAGAAGTGGAAGAGAGTGATAGAAAGAGAGAAGGAGTTCATTTTATACGACTGAGTATAGTCGGGCTTCTCTGAGTGAGAAAGCATCTGTAAAACTTCTAAGTTTTCATAGCTATGAGAAAGAACTGAGTAAAGTTCTGTGTATGAGTCTCTCTCCATCATCTCCATGCTTGCCTACTGTGTGATGAATTCAAAAGTTCAAGTTTTCCAAGCAATTCGATGCGTGGCATCGAGTTTGTGCTGATAAGTCATTATTTTCATTCTCTGTGTTAACTGTTGTTGAATCTTTTAAAAACATGAGATTTGTGGAGCAACTCGATGCCTGGCATCGAGTTTCAGCATAAAGTCGATGCCTGGCATCGACTTCTAGCATACAAGTGGTCTTCTTCATGTGTGTGTAAAAGAGACAATTTCTGGTGCAAGAGAAGAGGCTAAAAAAGCTCAAAGTCGATGCCAGGCATCGACTTGACTGAAATTCGATGCTAGGCATCGAATTTTTTATTTTTAGACACCCAGGATTACTAAAACAGGAAAAAATTCCACTTTTGGAAGTCATACAGGGTGATCTTGTGAAGGCCATAACTTGAGTTCTAGAGATCCGTTTGATGCATATGATAGCTTATTGGAAAGCTCTACTCTTCTAGTTTTAGCCTATAAAGTTTCATGGAGAAATAATACTTGAGCTAAGAGAAATTAGCAAAATACTGAAGGTATGTCATTTCGGTGACTAGGAATTTCTGTAGAAGCAAAGTTCTCACTTTAGGCTATCATTTCTCAAAGTTTGGAGCGGCAATGAGTTAATGGTGACCATAGAGGTGTTCTAGTGTCACATTAATTCATTTCTTGTGGTGTTTCATACATCAACAAGTGGTATCAGAGCAGAAAGATTCTCGAGAGCAGAAGACGACAAAGGTACGAGAAGTTTTGTAAAGTTTTCCATTAAAGTTTGAAAGGTGAAGCATTTGAAGGCACAAGGCATCAAAAGGTTACTTCAAAAGTATCCTCATACACAAAGAACTTCAAAAGGTATTATCCTTTATCCTTTAAGCTCACAGGTTTCAGCAGAAGGAAAGAACTATGGCAGATCATATCTCCATTGACAAACTGGACAGAGATAATTAACCCGCATGGTTAATGAGAATGGAAGCCTTACTTATGAGTAAGGATCTCATGGTATATGTAACAAGTGAAGAAGAGAAGCCAATATTTGAAGATGAAAGCCGACCAAAGAAAGAAGAACTAGATGCTATAAAGCATTGGCAGAAGAAGGATGCAAGTGCAAAAGCATACATCTACAATACAATCTCTGATCATTTGCTACCACACATCAGAGGATTGGAATCATCTGAAGATATATGGAATGCATTGGAGTATCATTTCCAAAGTACTACTAAAGCACGGAAAGCAAGTCTATGGTCAGAGTTTACAACATTCAAGAAGAAGCCAAGTCAAACCATTAGTGATTATGTCACTAAGATGAAGGATCTAGCAGATAGTCTTGGATCCATAGATGAAGATGTTGAAGATCACAAATTGATTGCTCAGCTACTTGCAAGTTTGAGAGGGGATGAAAGGTGGAAACCTTTTGTCTTATCAACTGAACTTTCATTAAATCATTATGTTCCAGATTTGAACCAGTTGCTTGGTTTGATGCTCACATATGAGCAAGACTTGAAGGGAGATGGAGATAAAGGACAAAGTTCTGCAATGTACATGAAGAACAAGAAGAAAGGAGATAAAGGTAAAGCAAAGGATGAAGAGGAGTCTAGTTCTCAAGCTTATTATGCAAGAGGTAGAGGCACTGGTAGAGGAAGAGCAAGAGGTTTTGGAAGAGGTAGAGGTAATCAGAATAACAACAAGAAGGTTTGCTGGATTTGTGGATTGAGTAATCATTTGGCTCATGACTGTTGGCACAATCAACAAGGATCAAATCAGAATCAAAACAACAATAGTAGAGGCCGAGGTGGAAGATATCAAAGTAATTTTCAAAGAGGTAGACAAAGTCAAAGAGGAGGCTATGGTAGAGGTGGAGGAAGAAGTTGGGGACAGAATCAATCCTACAACACCACCTACTACAACTATGCAAATGACACACAGAATGAAAGTCATACATCATTGATGATGAATTCAATCAGTACATCAGATAAAGAAGATCTAAAGGTATTTTACATTGACTCTGGATGTTCTAATCATTTGTCAGGAAACATAGAATTGATGTCAGAATTGGAAAAAGGCATTTCTAGTCATACAGTTCAAACAGGTGATAATACAAGACATAGTGTACATTCAATTGGAAAAGTGAAATGCAAGAGTGGAGCAGATTTGCTAACCAATGTTTTGTATGTTCCTACAATACCTAAAAACTTGATTAGTGTGGGACAGATAGTTGAAAAAGGTTTTCAAGTCAGGTTTACAAATGAAGGAGTATTTGTTGAAGATCCAGAGAATGGATATAATCAGATTGTCTCTGGTAAGAAAGAAGGTAGACTCTTTACTTTAAGAGTGCAAGGGAACATTGGTCAAGCTTTGCTCACACATGGTGAAGGAGTGATTACAGAACTTGATCTCTGGCATAAGAGATTAGGTCATTTCAATGAAAGAGGAATTAAAGCTATGGTTGCTAATCAGTCTGTACTTGGATTACCAAATGTGCAGAGTCAACATATGGTTTATAAATGTGAAGCATGTCAAATGGGTAAAGCACACAGGTTACCATTTCAAAAGAAAGGATTCAAACATGATGGAGTACTTGAGCTCATTCATACAGATGTATGGGGACCAACAAAAGAAGGATCTATCAGTGGCTCAAGGTACTATGTTCTTTTCATTGATGATGCTACAAGATGGATAACATTATATGTTTTGAAGGAAAGATCAGAAGTGTTTGGAGCTTTCAAGCATTTTCATGCATATGCAGAGAGAGTCACAGGTCAAAAGCTTAAGAGACTGAGGTCTGATGGAGGGGGAGAATACTTTTCCCAAGAGTTCAATGATTATCTTTGGAATGTAGGTATTAAGAGAGAAATAACTTGCAGGTATACACCACAACAAAATGGTGTAGCAGAAAGAAGGAACAGGACTTTGCTTGAGTTTGCTAGAGCTATGCTAAAGGAGAAGAATTGTCCAAATTATCTTTGGGCTGAGGCTGTAAATACAGCTACATATCTTGTGAATAGATTACCATGTGCAGCTCTAAATGGAATGACTCCATATGAAGCTTGGTGGGGTAAGAAACCAACACTAGATCATTGTAGAGTGTTTGGATTAATTGCATATGCTTATGTGCCATCACAACTTAGGCATAAACTTGAACCAAAGGCAGAAAAATATGTGTTCATTGGTTATGATGAAAAGCAGATGGGTTACAGATTGTGGAATCCTCTAACAAAACAATTTCTTGTTTCTAGAGATGTTACATTTGATGAACAAAAAAGTTGGTATGCAGATCAAAGTCATACAGCTAAAGAATTTGAAGAAGAGGTAAGAAGATGTGACAAAGGAAAATCAATTATGCAGGTAAATAGAGATGAAGACTATATGCAAGCAAGTACATCCAGAAGTGGATCAACAAGAAGAAATGAAGAAGCTCCTATATTTGATGAAGAGGTGTATCAAGACACATATGAAGAATGTGAACCAAGAAGGTCAAGCAGGACTAGAAGACAACCAGAAAGGTACTCTTATGATACTTCTTACATAACTCAGAAGAACTATGCATATATGGTGAAAGATGATGAAGAACCTCAGAACTATGATGAAGCTAAAGGTAAGAAGCAATGGGAAGAAGCAATGAAGGAAGAATTCAATGCACTGGAGGAGAACAAGACATGGGAACTTGTTCCTAAACCAAATGGTAAGAAAGTTATTGGAAATAAATGGGTTTATAAAGTGAAGAAGCTTGCAAATGGAAGTATAGCCAGATACAAAGCTAGATTGGTGGTGAAAGGCTATGCCCAGACCTATGGCATAGATTATGATGAGACATTCAGTCCCGTAGCTAAGATGTCAACTATAAGGACAATCATTGCTATTGCAGCTTCAAAAGGATGGACTCTAAGTCAATTGGATATAAAGAATGCATTCTTGAATGGATACATATCAGATGAGGTATACATGGAACAACCTCAAGGGTTTATAGATTCCAGGTATCCAAATTTTGTTTGCAGGTTGAGAAGAGCATTGTATGGATTGAAGCAAGCTCCAAGAGCTTGGAACTATAGACTAGTGAAGTATCTCAATGATCTTGGATATCAAAGTTCAAAAGAAGATTCAAGTCTACTTATCAAAAGAATAGAGGAAGGTACAATCTACATTTGTATTTATGTAGATGACATTATAATCACAGGTACTTCAGATGAAGGAATCAAGGAGGTAAAGAGATTACTTGAGAAAGAGTTTAAGATCAGTGACCTAGGAAAGTTGTCATACTTTCTTGGAATGGAAGTTACTTATACAGATCATGGCATATATGTGTCACAAGAAAGGTATCTTCTGAACTTGTTGAAGAAGTTTGATATGGAAAATTGCAGAGAAGCTTCAACTCCACTTGAAGTTAATCACAAGCTCAGTAAATATGATGGTGCAGATTACAAAGATATGAGGAAGTATCAATCTCTTGTGGGTAGTTTGATTTATGCCACACTAACAAGACCTGATCTTAGTTATGCAGTGGGAGTTTTGTCACAATTCATGCATTGTCCAAAGGACCCACATTGGATTGCAGGTCAAAGAGTTCTCAGATATATCAAAGGAACTATAAAGGAAGGATTATATTATCCTTTTACATCAGATTTGAAGTTGAGAGCCTACAGTGACTCAGACTGAGCAGGTAATCAAGATGACAGGAGATCAACTCATGGTTACATTTGGTGATAAGCTTGTAAGTTGGTGTTCAAAGAAACAACATACAGTAGCATTATCATCAACTGAAGTAGAGTACAAAGGACTTGTGGAAGCAGCTAAGGAGGACATATGGATGCAGACATTGTTCAAAAGCTTAGGCATTGATCAAGGTACACCTACAATACATGGAGATAATATGAGTTCACTTTATCTTGCAGCAAATCTAGTTTTTCATGCAAGGACAAAGCACATAGAGATACAGTATCATTTTCTCAGAGAAAAGGTAATGGAGAAGGAGATTGAAGTGGAGTACATTTCTACTAAAGATCAGATAGCAGACATAATGACAAAGAGTTTGGATGGTGTGAAGACCAGCAGATTCAAAAGCATGGCAGGAGTAAAAGAAAAGAAGATGATATGAAGAAACAGAGAATGTCAAATAGTGATTGAGGGGGAGCTGTTGGAGAAACAATCACTAATTGGACATATATTTGAAGGTCAAATCTTAGGAAGAAAACCCCATACCTATGTGAAGGGACAAATTCACAAGTGTATCATATTTGTAAAGTTAGTTCACTTTAGTTCTAGAAGTTTTTTAAAATCACGGGAATGAGAAAATCTATATAAGTTAGTTTGTATCAACTGACGCGGAGAGAGAGAGAGAGAGAGAGAGAAGAAGAAGTGGAAGAGAGTGATAGAAAGAGAGAAGGAGTTCATTTTATACGACTGAGTATAGTCGGGCTTCTCTGAGTGAGAAAGCATCTGTAAAACTTCTGAGTTTTCATAGCTATGAGAAAGAACTGAGTAAAGTTCTGTGTATGAGTCTCTCTCCATCATCTCCATGCTTGCCTACTGTGTGATGAATTCAAAAGTTCAAGTTTTCCAAGCAACTCGATGCGTGGCATCGAGTTTGTGCTGATAAGTCATTATTTTCATTCTCTGTGTGTTAACTGTTGTTGAATCTTTTAAAAACATGAGATTTGTGGAGCAACTCGATGCCTGGCATTGAGTTTTAGCATAAAGTCGATGCCTGGCATCGACTTCTAGCATACAAGTGGTCTTCTTCATGTGTGTGTAAAAGAGACAATTTCTGGTGCAAAAAAAGAGGCTAAAAAAGCTCAAAGTCGATGCCGGACATCGACCTTGACTGAAATTCGATGCTAAGCATCGAATTTTTTATTTTTAGACACCCAGGATTACTAAAACAGGAAAAAATTCCACTTTTGGAAGTCATACAAGGTGATCTTGTGAAGGCCATAACTTGAGTTCTAGAGATCCGTTTGATGCATATGATAGCTTGTTGGAAAGCTCTAATCTTTTAGTTTCAGCCTATAAAGTTTCATGGAGAAATAATACTTGAGCTAAGAGAAATTAGCAAAATACTGAAGGTATGTCATTTCGGTGACTAGGAATTTCTGTAGAAGCAAAGTTCTCACTTTAGGCTATCATTTCTCAAAGTTTGGAGTGGCAATGAGTTAATGGTGACCATAGAGGTCTTCTAGTGTCACATTAATTCATTTCTTGTGGTGTTTCATACATCAACACAGAGGATAATTTTACCACTGTTTATTGAGCACACCACTCTTTTGCATATCCAAAAATTCGAGTGCTTCTCTACGACGTGGTGTTGGGCAAAAAGAAGGATTTACCTGTAATAAATATGGTGCTGCTTGCTAGTGCACCCGCAAAGTAGGATTTTTCTCCATAAAGGTTGTGCAGCTTCAAATTCTTCTTCAGTGTAATTGAATGTATTGCCTTTGAAGTACAACTGCTCATCTGGATCCTTTTGTGTGATCTTCTTTATATATTGTCGTGTTTTCTCTTTCAAGAGCCCATATAGATTTTGAACGGCTCATTATTGTATCCAAGTCTTTTCCTTTAATTTTGGCTTCTTTCATTACTTTGACGACTTCATTTTCAAAAATTTTCTGTCAATCGGGACACCAATAGTGGCCGTTCCTTCTGACCTATTTCTGCAGTATATGGCATGGGATGATCATCACATGGTTCCACCATCTGCTCTTTTATTGGAGAATGATAGATCGGGGGAGATAGAGGACATACCTCTACCTCGTCAGTAGGATTCTCTGGTTGTGGCTCTACTGGTGTCCCGATGTTTGGTAGTCCTTGTATTATGGTTTGGAAATCTTGTGACATGATTGGAAAGTAGTGATCCCTATCCATAATTTTGATGGTGGCCAAGAAAAGAAGATCCGCCACTGGTTGGTCTTCAACGAACCAATGACCTCTTGCCTTAGAGATCGATTCCAAGGGGAGAAGCAGGACCTCTTCCTCTTGCGTAGCCTTAGAATTTGAAGATGCCATCTGCACTCAATACATACCAGTAATCAGTGTAAAGCTGGTATTATGAGCTATCCTTTACTTATCCTTCATGAATTTGGAAACTCTCCCAGTGACGTGTGTCGTCCCTTTCCCATGGGTGTGAGAAAGGTAGTACCTGGGATTTTCTTCATACATATATATATATTTTCTATTTTTTCTGAAAGAAAACAAAAGCATTAGTAGGCCTCAAGCAGACAATTTCTATCAAATCGTGTTTGCATTTCCAGGGCTTATTAGAAAGACTAGAGCAGTTGGTAAACAAGCCATAGGTTTCTTTACCTCCACATGCTCAACCAGTTGTTGAAAGAGAAAGCTCACCACCAATGAAAGTTTATGTTCCTGATTCCCTAGATGATGAAACATCTCTTTCGATTGGACAATACTCTCAAGGGTTCTTGCGGGAAATATAAGAAGAAAAATGAGCCAAAGAGAAGGATAATCCCCCTCCTATTCTTGAAATTGATGATCTTCACGATCAATGTCCCAAAACATTCCATCTATTTATGGAGACCAAGCAGAAGAACAAGCAGAGGAAATATTATATTTTGAATACAAATCTTTACAAGAGTTGCCACAATTCACAGGCCCATGGGAATCTGAATCTCTTTAGATTAGAGCTCCTACAATACTGATAAGAAATGAAGACTTAGTGGTTCCAAGAAACACCGAAGTCGTGAAGAACACTATGGTCCAGTGTCATCTAACCTTAGAAGAGCTACTCAAAGTAAAACCTGAGTTGTGGAAACATATGGCAAAATTGAGCCTGTCCAGTTTTTTGTAAGGATGGCTGATCAGTCCAGAGTCCACCCAGTAGGACTAGTACGAGATGTTCCCATAACTCTACAAGATACAACATTTAAGATGACTTTTGTCGTCTTAGAGCTACCAGGACTCAAAAAACTATCATATTTGTTAAGTTGGTTGAACTAGCCTAAGTCAGGTATGAGGATTACACGTGTGGTGGCCACCCATGTTCTACCACCCATCTCTAATTGTCTGTAGAAAGCCACATCTCTACATTAGCCTATATACACGTGACTTTTGCACTGCCCCATATATCAAATTGAGCCAACATACCTGTACCTTGTAACTCTCTATCTAGAGTTTTCTAGATCATTGTTTAAGTTCTTTCTTGAGGCTGCATGGGTGGACAATAGCATCATCTTTGTACTTTCTATTAGTAGCAAATTTACAAATTCTATTGTATTTGTTATCTTCTCTGCTATTTCTCTTGTGTTCTCTTGCGTAATTACTTTCTTACACTTTTTTCCTAGAGGCAAATCACATAAAGACCAAGTACCATTCTTCATAATAGCATCCTATTTCGATTGCATAGCAGCCAGCCAATTTTTTGAATTTTTTGCTTCATCAAAACAAATCGGCTCATTCTCATCACAAAGACTAGAGACAATCATTCCATAGCAATCTAATGCAAAGGCCATACTATGAAAGCCTCAACAAGTATGCCTATGTCAATAGCACATCTAATTTGCTATGAACAAGCTTCAATTTATGAGTAGCTTGAATTGAACCATCTTTTCAAAAAGAGGACTGCTACATTTTTCCCAAAATATAGCCTCCACAATCATGTTTACAAGGCACCTCTAGTTTAGGCAGAGAGGCCACCATATCAGATTTCTATGTGTGAAGAAAACTAGCAAAATTTAGATGAACAAAGCATGCAAAGCTTTGCATCTGGAAAGCCTGAGAATCTTGAATTGCACATGCTTAATCATTCACAAATTTTACATTTGCTATTTGCTTATACCCCATGATATAAAATGCCAAAAGCAATAATAACATGAAGATTTGAGAGATAATGAACTATATATTTTTCATCAAAAAATTTGACAACCAACCCAATCTTGGCTAATCTTGAAATGGACAACATATTTTTCTTGATCCCTCCCTGGCACATATAAAGCATCTAACAATGTGAAAGAACTCCCATTACAAGCATTTAGAATGATCTTCACAACTCCCATTATAGGATAAGAGGAGTTATTAGCACATGTGATAGTATTCCCTATAGGGGCAAGCTCAAGTGAACTAAAGAAACTATGCTGTGATGTAATATGTTTGGTTGCCCCACTATCAAAGCACCAAACATCTGAGTGTACTGTAAACATACACCAATGAGAAGATGGGGTCATAGCTAGAAATAGTAGTAAATGCTCATTCTTCATTTTGAACAAGATTAACAGACTCTATTTAGGTGTAGAGGCCTCTGCAACAACCATTCAAGCTTCTTTCTTCTTTGCCTCTATTGTAGCCAGTTTAGGACAATTTATGGCATGATCATTTGCCTTACAATATTTGCAAATTTTTTTTGCTCTTCTTTTTTTTTCTTTGTCTTCCTTGTTAGACTTTGCGACATTAGTACTAGTAGATGAGCTCCATTTACCTTTTCCATTCTAACCAGCTAAGAAAGCTTGATCTACAACATGGATAATTGACATGTTCTATATGGATTGATCTTTCTGCAACAAAACAGAGAATAACTCCTCAAATGTTGAGGTATTTGGATTTCCTTTCATAATCAATCGAAGAGTAGAAGCAAAACTCTAATATGAATCCAAAAGACCATTAAGAACAGTTTGCACAAGTGAACTATCTGGTAAGACCTCACCAGCAAATCAATCGCTCCTTCAAATCTTTTATTTTTATCAAGAAACTAATCATAGAATATCCTTCATTCATATGCTCACTCTCTAATTGTTTTCTAAGGTAAGCAACATGACATTCATTTCTTGCAAGAGTGAATGTGAGCTATAATGGCATGTTTGACAAAAAAAAAGATATCAATGCATGTGTTTGAGCATCTCACCCATCCCAATGAAGTTGCTCTATAGTAGATGCAGCAGGAACCACCACATAACCAATGGATTAAAAATCATAATCTTCAATGCTATCTGCATCACCTTCAATAACTATATTTGTACATGTAGTAGGATTTTTATTAACACCCTGCACAATATTCCACAACCCTTTTGTGACAAATACAAGATGCATCATCTATTCCCACAATTTAAATCAATTATTTAGTACCATCCAAATAATCCTCAACAACCAACATATGGAATGCGTCATCACTTTCAACCATGGCTAGTGACTAAATACCATGATGCAAAAAAATGATTGTATCTTAAAAAGTTGAACAAAAACACCCTATCGAGATCTGCTACACCTATAGCAGACTTCAAGGAACTTGTATTGGTGAACCAAAACCTATATAATGTTTGTCACAAAAGGAAGAAATTGCTTGCATAGTCATTGCAATAGTGCATTCAAAGGCCAAAATGAGCTCATATCAAAATTTCAATGCCACATAGCAAAGTTTTTTTGAACTGCTAAGCACCCAAGCATGCTCAACAATTTTAGTGCGATTGTGAGATTGTGACAGAGGGGGTGTCAATGAAACCCTCGATGAAGTGGTGACTTGCTTTGATACCAATTGCTGGAGTTCAAGTTCCATGTAATCATACAAACAACACAAGGAAGAAGAAGAAGCTTGGAGCACAACACGATACATAATGTATTACCATGTGAATGTACAAAGATAAGTGACCCATTAAGATTATAGGCATATATGCAAGCCAAGGGAAAAAACCTCCTAAAGAAGGAAGAAAGTGTCCCAGTGATCCTAAGTGTGTTCACACTTATCACTATTAAAATAAATCAATATTCCAAGGGAGAAAAAATGTTATAAAAGTAAGGTGAAATGGGTGTTTGATTGATTCAGACATATATGAAATCAGACATTTTTCAATCATTCTTGTGTAAGGCCAAATGACTTTAGGTCAGAATTAAGCTATAATAAGTAAGTCTATGATCTAAGGATCCACTTGGTTCAGACAGATCTGAAATCAGACATCGTTTGGTCACTTGTGTGTATGGCCAAAGATCTTGAGACTAGACTTAAGCATAAGTCCATGTGCTCTCTTAAACAACCACTTAGCCTAGTGGTTAAGTCTCAAGGTTGTGAAGGAAGAGGTCTTGGGTTCAACCACCATGGGGAGCATGGGGAGAGAGTTTTGCCCAAGGAGCTCTAGAGCCTTCTAACTCAAGTTAACGTGAGTTAACTTGGGTCCAGCGAGACTTAACTCAAGTGGTGAGTACACCAACCACTACTGGACTCTTGTGGAAGGTACTAAAGCAGTGGTCGAGATCACTCCAACCACTAGTAGACTCTAGTGGAAGATATGAAAGGAGTGGAGGAGATTGCACATGCACTTGTGGACTCTAGTTACATTTGTGGTCCTCGTTGATTCAAGCAGCTATATTTACAGGCATAAGGTTGGGAGGAGAGTCATCTCTCTAGCATGTGGTGGTCATAATTGTTAGTTTGTTGCATTGATATCAGAGCTTTAGGCAAGCTTTCATGGTGACCTTGCTAAGCTCATCATCTTCCTCAAGGCTCCATGGCGACCCTGGTGTGAGCATCATCATGTTTGCACAAGTTCTCTTAGTTTGGCCATTAGAAGCCTCTTGATCTTGCTTCTACCTTCTTAAGAGGTTTCTTTTGATTTAATTATCATCCAATAATATTATCTTAATCATTTGGTCGTGCCATTGCTCACGAGATTATAGGGAATTTTATTAGAAATAAACAATGACAAAAGATGAATGTCCGTTTCGACACACACACCTACCCAAGGTCCAATGGACTTCCCATCAATAGACCCGCTTCTTAAGGTGTGCAGAGATGGGTTTCGAACCCATGATCCCCTGAAGAAGGAGGTCAGCTTCAACCATTGTGCCAACTGTGCCACGCTAATCTCAATGTCGATCAAATTCCTTCCCTCCATGATTCGATCGTGTGTCCTACTCTACGATATGATATCCATGGCAACAATAAGTATTAAGCTATGTAGAGCGTAGAATTCATATTCAATCTCATACCATAAGCTTGCTACAACAACGCACTGTTCTAGATGGCTCAAGTCGATTCATATTATCTCAATCAAAGAAATTGGGATTCTAAATAAGCTGTAGAGTTGTTTGCTATAGCAGCATTTTGAACATGTTACTTGTACAGGCAGATGAACTCAATTAATCTCACGATTTGCTATGGAGTCTATAAATTTACTTTCGTGATGAAGGATTCAAAAATGAACTAGGCCTGGTGACCTTAGATTTGAATTCATGCACTTCCTCAAGAGATCTTGAGATAAGATCATTGGTCTGGAACCTTCTACCTGTGAGACAGGAGAAACACCTTAGCCATGATCTTCGGAGCTGGAGGATTTCTGAGAGCCAAAATAAAGCAAAGCTAATCATTATCTTTTGTTTCCTGATTTGAGGTGAAGTCAGCTATTTTCCCATTTCATTCCTCCAGGGGAATTGATCCCATGAATTTTGCAAAGAGAAGAATGCCTCTCCTTTTGGGTTACAACACCTCAACATTCAAATGTATTCTTTACCTATAAGCCGAGCCAATTTTGAAGACAAAAGTGGAGTCGATTTTACATCTTCCTCTTGACTTCAACTTCAATAGCTTACTTTGAGCTCTATGATCCATCTCAAATATACATCTAAAAGAAAAAGATAGGCTAAGACAAGTATAGTCCAAGGAAGGCTTCATTTCTTCAAAGAAGCGGACATGACGAAGCAAGAGAGATAGATCAAAAGGTTGGTCTCTTGATCTCCAACCATGAAGGATGGAATTGCTCTTCTCGAGGATCAAAGGAAGGACATAGCTTAATTGGGAGATAAGTACTTTACAAGTTGATGTTTTCATTTCAATATTTGCTTTGCTCTATGCTTTCATATAGAATGCATTGCTATTATCATTGAAGTAGGGAAGGAATCTTCAATTTTGAAAAGCATTGTATGCAATTTAATGAAATCAAAATAGGTAAGCATCGAAGTATGGAAACACTTATCATGCATAGGCATGTATCTACAAAAGAATGTTGGTGCATTTCTCCTTTTCAAAGAATGTTTTCATGCACAAAACACATTTTCTTCTTGCTTGAAAAAGATAGTTAATGCTCAAGTTTATGCATATGATCGGTTATATCTTTTTAAAAAGCTATCAAGTAGAATGTTTGTGCATGGATGATTGGGAACATGCATTTTCAAGCTCAAGAATTCCTTGATTTAAGTTTGGTGCATGAAAGGAGAAGGCCAACACATGCATGCACTCACATGCATTTACGTGCAAGAACAGGCATTTGCATATGCATGATTGTTTGTTAAGTAGTTGAATACTTATACTTTCATTACCTCCTTTTTCTAACTTGACTTAGATAGCTATGGAAAATAGCAAAATAGGTAGTTGCAAGGCTCCTGACTGCCATGCAACTCAAGTAGCTAGTTTGTTTTTCCCAAATGTGATACTTAGTATCACAAATTAGGAGTCTTGATTAGGAAAAGAAGACTCTTTGAAAGTCAAATGTTCAATTTTCTTGCTCATTGGAATGGCAAGCAAATAAGGCTACTTTCAAATTTCCTTAGTGACTCTAAGGTTAGGAGAAAACTTAGAGAATCCTAACAACAAGCCTAGATGCAATAGTTATCTTGGATTTGAGAAATCATGCATTCAAGTAGGTTGATGAAGTTTCCTTTGGAAGTTTTATCTAATTCTATCCCAAGCCATGATAAGAATCAAATAAAATCAAATGGAGCTAAAATCAATTGAACTTTCAAGTTCAAAGGATAGTTGATATGTTCCAAATTTGTAAAAACCATAGTCTTTTTGAAGTTTTCACTTTGAAATCTATCCCAAGGAGTGATGGAAATCAAAGGTTGAACCTTAACATCAATTGAACTTTGACGTTAAATAGGATAATGTTAGGTTCCATGATGATTGCATCTCTCGTAATGATGCAATTTACTAAGCAAGCATGGAAACTTGAACAAACTCTTCTTTTTAGAAGGATTAGAGAGTTAGTTTTTGGTTTCATTTAAGCTAATCGAAGCTTCAAGAGGAAACCTTATCAACCAATCTTTAGGAAATGAGCAAATTCCTAAAGAAATGAATAGAAATGTGAACTTTTCATTTAGGAATATGAAGTTTCAAGATATGGATCTCCAAGCTATAAAGCTATGTGTTCATAGTAGCATTACTATTGGATCAATCGTTAAAAGATGCTTGGACTTTAAACATAATTTTTATTGTGAAGATATGTTTAAAGTACACTAGAAACATCTAAAGATTGACCAATAATAATGAATTTTGTATCAAACTCAAGAACAGAAATCAATATCACATAAATGAAAGTTCAAGTCAAACTTTCATAGTGGAATGGGAAACTATATCCTAAAGGTGATATTTATCCTGTAGTTTGATACTCAGAAAATGAGCATAAGTGAATCAGTAAAGTTTCTGGATATTGTTTGAAATAATTTCTTTCAAATATCCTTTGAGCATTGCAAAAGGTTCCAAGAAGAATCATTGCTTAGGTTATTTGATTCCTTAAAATGAATCTCAAGTCCGTAAAGAATAACATTCTCCCAAGTAGTGAGAATGAAAGTCTTCAAACTCACTAGACAGCGAGTAGTTCCCCAAGTGGTACTTAAAGTCCAATGGATGATATCACCTGGCGGTGTATCAAAGATCCTTAGCTTTAGAATCTAAAAGGCAATAGTACATGCTTGGACTTGAGTTGGCAAAAGATCTCTAAAATCCCATTGGTAAGCAAAGAAGCTTTTGATAGCTCAAAGAGATCTTAAAGATAAATACCAAGTCTTTATTTTATCGCATGATCAACAAAACTTGATCAATCTTGGCCATGGTTATCCAAGAATTTGCGATTGGAACTACTTTGATGTTTTCCCAAGTATTGGCAATCAAAATAGTATGCTGCTCCAAGTCTGAACAGAGTGAGAAATTCCAAGAATGTGGTATGCAATTGCGACAACGGTAATTAAGTCTGTGGAAGGTACAACATAAAGTTTACCTATCCTTAAAGGAATTTCTTAAAGGTGAAATCCAAAAGCATGAGCGGATGCTTAGACTTAAGCAGTAGGGAGATTCCTGTAAAGTCCTGGACAGGGTAGCTACATATAGCTTCAATAAGAAAGGAATCTAAAGACAAGAAGTAAACAACTATTGTCGCTACAAATCGGTCAAGTATAACCAATTGTACTTGAAATTGTGAAAATTCAAGTACTTGGAATTATAACCACTTTTCATTTGAAAACCTGAGTAAAGAAGAGTAGATATTTGAGGTTTTCAAGTTCTCGAAGGAAAGCACAAGATCATTTCATGATCATGTGAAGGAATAAAAACCTAGAATATCAAGTTAGATATAATGCGTGAAAACTTCAAAATTCTCATAAAGAATTGAAGTAAGAAGGTACTCTATCAAGAGATGTTTAGACTTTGGGATAAGTATCACTCACACATCAATGTGAATATAAACTATGGTGGTATGGGACACCAGATTTTATACTCAGATTGATGTAGGAAAGTTGGTATGGGACATTGGACCATGGATGATAATTATCTTTTAGTCCTAAAAAAATCTTGAATTTAGATCTAATCCTCAAGGGAATTAAAGACTTCAAAGGAGAAGTTTAAATTCAAGGAGGATAAAAGTATGATCTCAAGATACTTCAAGATCAATTATCCATGAGGATATGAAGTAAGTAACTTCCAAGAACTTCTTGAAACACTTCAAGCTAAAGTGTTGATGATTCAAAAATAGTTGATAAATTTCTAGAGAAGTTGGAATTTGACTTTGAGTTGATCTTTTCAATCAAGGATTTGATTGACTAAGTCAAGCACCAAGTTCCTAGTGTAACTCGGTAAATTTAATCCTTTGACTCAAAGCAATGCACAAGAATTGCATTACCAGTAAGGAGTCATAAATATTGAATATAGGCATAAACTTAGTCTCAAGTGAAGCATTGTTTGAGTAAAAACTCATCAATAGAACCTCAATGGGTCGACACATTGATGTTCGATATCACCCTAATATCTTGTGGTTGGATGATGTTTAGATTTACTCTATGAATCTTTTTGAGAACCAAGTTTATTTCTCTTAAAGATAGAAAAAATAAATGCTTCAATACCTTGTTCAAATAGATCGTTAAGAAGTTAAAGTCTTGGGTCATTAAGTATTTGACTCATAACAAGTTTATATCTTAGAAGTTTGAATTAGTTATACAGAGTTTTAGTTATTTCCTTCTACTTTCCAGATATTTTTGGAATTGACTCAAATATGGTATCCGATTCCTTTTGCAAAAGTCTAGGGTTAGCCAATTGGAAACATCCCAGATAGATGTTCTGTGTAAGAACTTATTCACTCTTCAAAAGATGATAAGTCCAAGATTGACTTATTCATTTGAGTTTGCTTCAAGTTATTTAGCATAACTCTAAACGAAATTCTAGAGTCCAGTATACTCTAGAATAGAGAAATTAGGAATTGCTCATCAGCTTGACAATTCCCAAGGATATACCCATGCATGCCCAAAAAAATCATCAATGAAAGTCACAAAGTAAAGATAGTTCCCAAAAGAAGGTGTTTGCATAGGACCACAAACATCATTGTGAACAACCTGCAATTTATGGGTAGCTTGTACTGAAATAGATAACAAATTTTTATTGATCCTTGGCACAAATAAAGAATTCAAGAATGTAAAAGAACTACCATCAACAATAGTCAAAATGATCTTACCAACTCCCATCTTAGGATAAGAGGAGTTGTTGGTGCATGTGACAGCACTCCCTGTAGAGGCAGGCTCAAGCAAAGTGAAGAAATTGCGCTACGAGGTAATATGTTTGGTTTCCCTACTATCAAAGTACCAAACATGTGAGTCTACTATGAACATACACTGTTCATGAGAAGGTCGATCATAACTGCAAACAATAGTAAATGCCTATTCTTCATTCTGCACAAGATTTGCAGAATTTGAGTTGGGTGTAGAGGCTTTTGCAACAACCATTCTAGCCCCTTTTTTCTTTGCCTCTTTTGCAGCCAGTTTTGAAGAACTCTTTATGACATGATTATTTCCTTCATAGTACTTGCAAAACAATTTTTGCTTTTCTATTTTCTTCTTGTCTTTGTCATCGTTATTTGATTGTGCATGATTAGCATATTTTTTGCTTACTAGTAGATGAGCTCCATTTACCTTTGCCCTTTTGACTAGGCAAGAAAGCTTGATATGCAACACACATAATGGACCTATTCTACCTAGACTGATCTTCCTACAACAGAACAAAGAAAAACTCCTCAAATGTTAAGGCATTTGGATTGCCTTTCATTATCAATCGAAGAATAGAAGCAAAACTCTTATATGAATATGGAAGACCATTCATAACAGTCTACACCAAGTGAACTATCAAGTAAGACTTCATCAACAGAAATCAACTGCTCCTTCAAATCTTTCATCTTTGTCAAAAAACTATCCATGGAATCTCCTTCATTCATGTGCTCACTCTCCAACAATTTTTTAGGATAAGCAACATGAGCCTCATTCCTTGCCTGATATAAAGTGGTAAGTGTATCCCAAGCATCCTTTTCTGCTTTGCAGCGATGAATGTGAGAAATAATGGCCCGTTTGACACACAAGGCTATCAATGCATATGTCTGAGCATGTCTGCCATCCCAATGAAGTTGCTCTATAGTAGGTGCATTAGGAACTGCAACACGAACAGGAACCTGAAGAATATCACCATCTTCAATGCCATTTGCATCACCTTCAACAACTATGTTTGTAGGCATAGTAGGATGTTTTTCAACACCCCGCACAATATTCCATAGTCCTTTTGCAACCAATACATGATGCATCATATAAGCCCATAATGGGTAATTGGTACCATCCAACTAATCCTCAAGAGCCAACATACATAATACATCATTGCTTTCAGTCGTGGCCATTGACTAAAATATCATGATGTAGAAACATGATTATATCTCAAAAAGTTGAACATAATTAGCAAACCTGTAGCAAACTTTGAGGAGCTTATCCTGGCAAGTCGAAATGTGTATATATCTTTGGCTCGAAAAGATGAAATTACTTGCATAAGTACTACGATAGTCTGTTTGGAGATCGAAATGAGCTTAGATCGTGATTTGAACATGAGAGAGCAAAGCAGTTTTGAAGTCCTAATTGCCTTGAGTATGCTCTCATGGAATTTAATCCTTTAAATTTGCACACAAGAATTGAAATGAACCCAATACCTAGGTCCCTCAATACACCTTTTCTGCTACCCTGCAACAAAACTCTGATTCACTTTCCTTACACTGATCCAAATCACCTAAGCTTTTAGCCACACTTAGTATGGTTCATAAGCTTTCCAACAAGCTATATAACAAATGAATGTATTTAGGTCAACTAACAACTCTATACAAAATAAACTATGTAGAGATGTAGGATATGTAGAAATTAGGGTTACAGAGATACAACAATTTCTTTACACATAAAACTAATTTCAAGAAGCCCTCTTAGAAAAAGTAAGACGCATACATAAGCTATAGAATGCACTTTAAATCTCTTGAATTAGATATGTACACAAAGAGTTACAACTATTATAAGTAGACTATGCCTATACCTACAAGAGACTAGAGGGGTGTGGGCTTGACAGCTCCTCCTTACTCCTCCTCTATGCATGTAACACCTTCCTTTGCATTTTTCTTAGTTTGGACTGCTGCATTTTAGCTCCTTGAGCCTTGGATGACTCTCTCCTAGAGACTCCTTGAGTATATGTCTCTTGGTCTTCAATGACCTACAGGACTTCCATGCATTTGGTGTCCCTTCAACTCCTTTTATAGCTTTTGGATGCCTCTCCTGACTCTTCCACCACCTTAATATTGCCTTACTTGATGTTGCCTGACCTTGAGACCACCCTAAGTCATCTAAGTCATGACTTTTGTCCACATTAAGGTCTTTTGACCCCTTTGTCCACCTAAAGCTTGCATAGTTCACAATTTCAACACTCCCCCTCAAGCTTCAGGTGGTAGTGTCCTCTGAGTGGTATACCAAAATCTTTGAAGAGATTCTTAAGCCACATTGCTTCACATGTAGTGAGGGCTAAAGCTCTATATTCACCCTATGTTGAACTCAATGTGATTATGGGCTATTTTTTGCTCATCCATGAAATTAGTTTTGTACCTAGCATATGTACCTCTTAGCCTTGATGTCCAAGCTTTTGTGTCCTTCTCCTATATTCTTCAAAGGATGTTTCTTGCTTTGATACCAACTGATGGAATTTAATCCCTCAGATTTGCATATTAGAAGTGAAATGAACCCAATACGTAGGTCCTTTCATACACCTTTTCTACTTCCCTACAACAAAACTCTTATTCCCGTGCCTTACATACGATCCAAATCACCTAAGCTTTTAGCCACACTTATTATGGTTCATAAGCTTTGCAACAAGCTATAGAACACCTCAAATATTTCTGTTTAGGTCAGCCAACAACTCTATACAATACATACTATGTAGAGATGTAGGATACGTAGAAATTAGGGTTATAGAGATACACCAATTTCTTTGCACATAAAATTGATTTCAAGAATCCCTCTGAGGCAAAGTAAGATACATGCATAAGCTACAGAATGCAATTTAAATATCTTGAATTGGATATGTACACAAAGAGTTACAATTATTATAAGTAGACTATGTCTATACCTACAAGAAACTAGAGGGGATGTGGGCTTGATAGCTCCTCCTCACTCCTCCTCTATGCATGTAACACCCTCCTCTGCATTTTTCCTAGCCTGGAATCCAGCATTTTAGCTCCTTGCACCTTGGATGACTCTCTCCTAGAGCCTCCTTGAGTATATATCTCTTGGTCTTCAATGATCTACAAGACTTCCATGCATTTGGTGTCTCTTTACCTCCTTTTATAGTCTTTGGATGCCTCTCCCAACTTTTCCACCGCCTTAGGACTACCTTGCCCGATCTTTCCCGACCTTGAGACCACTCTTAGTGATCTAAGTCATGACTTTTGTCCATATTAAGGACTTTTGACCCATTTGTTCACCTCAAGCTTGCATAGTTCACACATTGAACACACTCACCAAATTTTGTGCGATTCTGAGACTGTGACCAGAGGGGTGTTGACAATGCCCTATATGAAGCGGCAACCTACTCTGATACTAATTGTTGGAGTTTGAGGTCTACGAAAGCATGTAAACAACACAAGGAAGAAGAATAAGCTTGGAGCACAGCACACAATACCGAATGTATTACTAAGAGAACGTACAAAGATAAGTGACCCATTAAGGTTATAGGCATATATAGAAGCCAGGGGAAAAAAACCTCCTAAAGAGGAAAAAAAGTGCCCCAGTGGTGCTAGTGTGCTCACACACATCACTACCTAAATATATCAACAAATTGTGTCCTATGTATGGACACCTTTCTTCTCCTTCTTCAGTTATCACTACTACAATTTTCTTAGTTTGTTCTTTATTGTCATAAACTTCTCCTCTGAGAGCTTCTCATTCAGGCATTCTTACCATGATATTCCTATCCTCTACTTCATATTTGTTAAAATTTTATGGCACTGCAAACAATTGTTATTGTTCTTTTGCTCCTTCTCTTCTTCTTCTCAATCTTAGTTTCTACCTGTGTAGTTAATGTTTGTTGATATATTTCAGTAGTGATCTATGTGAACACACTTAGGATTGTCGGGGAACTTTTTTCCCTCTTTAGGAAGTTTTGTCCCCTCAGCTTGTATATGTGCCTATAAAAGGGGTTACTTATCTTTGTACATTCAGTTTGGTAATAGATTCAGTATTATGTGTTGTGCTCCAAGCTTCTTCTTCTTCCTTGTGTAGTTCATGTGCCTTTGCAGACCTCAAACTCCAATGATTGGTATCAAAGCAAGTCATCGCTTCATCTAGGGTGTCATCGACACCCCTCCGGTCATAGTCTCAAAATTGCATGGAAATTGGTGAGCATACTAAGGGTGATTAGCAGTTCAAAAGAGCTTCCTTCAATGGTGTCCAAATTTTGATCTCAGCTCTTTTGACCTATGAATGCACTATTGCAGTGCCTGTGCAGGCGATTTCACCCTTTTTTTCCAAACATAAATACAACTTTTGGTTAGCAAGTACATGCACCTCAAAGTCTTATAGGTTTAGGAGAGCTTGATAGATTATTTATGTTCAACTTTTTGAGATACAATCATTTTTGTATATCAAGCTATTTTAGTGAGCAACCATGGCTGAAAGCATTGATGTATTCCATATGTTGGTTGTTAAGGATAAGTTGGATGGTACCAATTGCCCATTATGGGCATATATGATGCATCATGTATTGGTGGCAAAAGGATTGTGGAATATTATGCAGGGTGTTGAAAAATGACATACTACACCAAATAAAGTTTTTGAAGGTGATGCAAATGGCATTGAAGATGATGATCTTCAAATTCATGTGTGTGCTTCGATTCTTCCTACACCTACTATAGAGAAACTTTTATGGGATGGTAGAGATGCTCAAACACATGAATTATAGATTGTCTATCAAACATGCCATTGTCCCTCACATTTGCTCTTGCAAAACAACAAAGGATGCTTGGGACACACTTACCACTTTATACTAGGCAAGAAATGAGGCTCGTGTTTCTTACCTCCAAAAATAGTTGAAGAGTGAGCATATGAATCAAGGAGATTCTACGGATAGTTTTTTGACAAAGATCAAAGATTTGAAAGAGCAATTGATTTCTATAGATGAAGTGTTGCCAGAAGTCAGGTTTTACCACATAGCTTATGGCTTGAGGTTGTTATGTGTGGAGCATATGTACTTAAAAGGTGTCCCAACAAAGCACTGCAATCTATCAATCCATTTGAGGCTTGGCATGGTCACAAGCCATCTCTTTCTCATCTACATTTCTTTGGTTGTCTGGCATATGCATTAGTGCCTAAATAACAATGAATGATATTGGATGATAAAGCAGTGAAATGCATTTTTTTTTTTGTACAATTTTGAAAGCAAAGGCTATCATTTGTATCATCCACAAACTAAATGCATTTTGGTTAGCCATGATATTGTTTTAGTGGAAGATGCAATTTAGCCATTATTTTCATATACCAAGGAGACATTAGATAGCTCGAAAGATGTGTATGACACGTTGGTGCTCTTTTTACATGTGGAATGTCAAATGCTAGTCCAAATGAGCCAATTTTCTTAGCCTTTATAGGTTTCACATGATGATGTATGTTTCACTCTTGCAGGACCTAGTTCTTGTCAATACACATAGTGTGGTGGACATTGTCAAAGCTTTGGAGGTTCTGACATATCACATGGAGTCATCCTACCTCTCTCGCATGCAGATGATCTCGTCCAATGATATCTTGTTCCGTTCCTGTACCTCGTTGGTGGTGTACCTCTAGAGCATCCTCTTTATCCATCTAGTGGACATATTATGGAGTATCTAGCGATCCCGCATGGTCGATACCATTGGGAGGCTATGCATTTCAAGACGATGACTTCCTATTTGGTGCCGTGTTGCTGCTGATACATTCTTGGTGGACCTTTTCTCATACCCTAGTAGCCTCCATACGCTACAAAATGGAGCTGCAGAGGGGGTGTTGAGAATATGATTGTGCATCTCCCTTTTGTATCTTGGAGTCACTCTATTTCAATTCAATTTCCATTTTATATTATATCCTTTGTATTTGGGTACCTTGGCATGTGCTTCTACCAGTTGTATTCATTCTCCTTTCAGGGGAATTATCCCACATGAGATGTACTTTGGAGAGCCCCTCCCAAATCTATATAAGGAGGACCTTTCCCCCCATTTGTATTTGGTTAGAAGCTTGAGGAGCCTACTCCATGCTCTTGGCAAGCTCATTTCTAATCCACATGAGTTTACCCATTTCATGGTCTACTCATTTTGAGTCTCACACACTCTTTGTTTTGAGAGTACATTCTTCTTTTCATTTTGCTTCCACGTGTGTACTCTCTACACTTAACATGTGTCCCACTAAAGCATTCGAGTCTATCACTCCATATGAGACTTGGCATGGTCATAAGCCATCTCTTGCTCACCTGTGTTTGGTTGCTTGGCATATGCATCAGTGCCTGAACAACAACACAAGAAATTGGATGATAAAGAAGTGAAATGTATTTTTGTTGGGTACAGTTCTAAAAGCAAAGGCTATCATCTGTATCATTCAAAAAAAAAACACATTTTGGTTAGTCGTGATGTTGTTTTTATGGAAGATGTTATTCAACCATTACTTTCATGTACTACGGAGACATAAGCTAGGTCCAAAGACATGTATGATACTTTGCTTCCTCTTTTTATAGGTGGACAATCTAGTGCTGGTCCTAATGAGGCAACTTCTCAACCTCTACAAGTTTCATGTGATGATGCAGATTTACATGATGCACTTGTTGATGAGAGAGTTGATATTGAAGAGGTAAAAACTATGGCAAAATGGTTGGTGCAGACTTTGTGTGACAACAAATTAGATGAAGCTCTGTCATATCGTACTCGTTCTTGCTCTCATAGTGCTTCTTTTGCATCAAATTGCTATGCTATGGCTATATCTAGTCTCTGTGATGAGAATGAGCGTGTTTTGTTGGATGAAGCACAAAATTCTAAAAATCGGATGGCTGCTATGCAATCTGAATATGATGCTATAATGAAGAATGGTACTTGGTCTTTATGTGTCTCGCCTCCAAGCAAGAAGTCCATTGGCACTAAGTGGGTATACAAGCTGAAGCATAAGTGATAACTCCGATGGATGGAGCACGACACAGTTATGAAAGCTAGAGTTAGCTCTCCATGCAATGTACAGAGGCGGAGGGAGAAAACGGAGAGAGAGAGAGAGCAATGCTCTCTCGTTCACATATATAGGATAAGTGAAGGTAGAGAGACAAAGAGATGCTACAAAAACAAAGAGATGGTCCTCGATTCTATGCGCACGAATAAGATCTATAAAGATGTGCCTTGAATTCCATAACAATAGATGGCTTTTTATAAAAAAGTAGTCAAGCTTCTAGCCAATCAAATAGGATATAAGCTAGATATAAGATTGTCCCCTTTCTAAGAGAGGGTTCTCATACTAAGAATAGGAAAGTGCATAGCCAACAATCCACCTCTTGAGCTTGATTATACAAAATAGCTCTTAAGTGCAAAAAAATCATGATTCTTTGGTTTGCTAAGTGTGAAAACGTCGCGACTTTCTAGCCTTTGGGCTCTCAAGAAATCACTACTTTCTGGTGGAATTTGAAGAGGAGAAAATCGTGAATTTCTACCATCTAGTCTTTGAGAAAATCACAAATTTCTACCATTAAGATTTTGAGAAAATCATACATTTTTGCACTCAAATTTTTGAAAAAATCATGAATTTTTGGAAGGCAACTTTTGAGAAATTCGCGATTTTTTGCAACCAAGTTCTAGAGAAAATCGCAACTTTCTGCAAGGCAACTTTAGAGAAAATTGCATCTTTTTAGAAGGCAGTTTTTGAGAGATTCATGACTTTTTGCCATGATTTTGAGAAAATCGTGACTTTTTGCCCTCAACTTTTTGAGAAATTCACGAATTTTTGCAATCAAGTTTTAAGAAAACTATGACTTTTTGAAAGAGGAAAAGAGAAAGAAATCACGACTTTTTGGATATTTTTTTGAGCAAAACATCACGAGTTTTTGGCCTTCGATTAAAAAAAATCGCAAATTTTTGAAAGAAGAAAAGAGGAAAAGATCACAATTCTCTAACAAATCCTGTTTGTCTGTTTTGACCCCCAAGAGCTTGATTTATCATAACTTTTTCATCCAAAATCCATTTTTTGAGCTCTAGAGTGCATTGAAAAGCTCGTTTCAAGTGGGATTAGGAAGCCAAGGGGACTCCAAAGGATTTTGAGCAATATTAAAGGGGGAAATGGGTCTTTAAAAATTCTTAAATTAGACTATATGTCAAATAAATTAGAGTTAAAGCTTGATCTAACCTTGAGACTTTTACAGATCCATTGAGAGCCATTCAAGGGTGTCAAAGCAAGGTGGCAAGTGTGTAGCAATCTTGGGAACATGTGTCTTGAGCATTCAAGTGTGATCAAGGGAGAAGTGACTTGAGCTTGGAATCATTCTTGACCCCTTGAGTCAATTCTTAGCTTATGCTAAATAGGACTAGTGATTTTGATTAATTAGGGTCACGTTAGGAATGATACAAGTGCAAGAGACCTTAATTACTCAAGTTCAAGCATAAGTTAGGATATTGTTGTGACAAAATCTAAAGGGAACGGACTTAAGTGGATCAATCACATCTCAAAGTGTGATACACTCAAGAATTCTTAACGATGATATTTTTCATATAAGATTACATCAAAGAAATCTATAAAAGAAAAAGTAACTGATTCAAAAGAACATTGCAACACAGTTGTACTTGGGAAAATATGGACTAGTACACGAAGGTTATGAGCCTTAGATCAGGAAGACACCTAGGACGGGATAGACAAAGTATCAGATTGTCTGAAGCTAGTGTCAATCACACAGCTTGGTCATGGGCACAACTACTTAGTGATTATCCCTACGTGCTAAGTTCAAGAACAAGTGATTAAAAAATGTCTTTTAGCATGGAGAGACCTCCACATAGCTTAGGCACTACCTATTTACAGACACCAAAAGGTCCCTATAAAATGCAATTGGAATATATAAGGACCAACTGATTAGATGCACACATCTATGAGGATGGTCTAAGGTGATCACTTGTTCAACTCAAAAATCCCAATCAACCCTTCAGACTTGAACACCCAGTGGTTAAATTCGAAGAGGGTTCATATATTGATAAGCAAGGAACCATGTATGTGGTTAGCAGCTTACGAAACATGACATATGAGTTTGGAAATGTCATTCCTGGGAATGAGATAGGAGACCTAGGATGAGAGCCCAAAACTCCTCGACACAAATCCATCTTGACCAGAGTGATTACCCTTGAGTCGGTTCCTTGAGACAACAAAAGGATAGAACTATTCTTGAATAGAGGAACAGAGGAAGATTTTTGGAGATTCAAGCTAGATCAACCTAGCAAAATAGGCAGAGTCACCATCTATGAGTTCAAAGATCCTGAGATACTAGAAAAAGTTATTTATCTAGATAACAGGTCGGAGAGAATGTTCTTGGTAATAGAGCATAGTAGGCATGCTTACACTTGGCAGGGTGAATTGATCTTCCCTCCATCAAGATTCAATGTCTCCCATGGCCTTCAAGGAGTAGGATCATCCAAGGCTCATGAAACCTAGAGGGAAAGAGCTAGAGAGAGATCTCAAGTGAGATTTGCAAACCCCTTAGGAAGAGAGCGGTCATGATTTGAAAGTGAAAGACCGAAAAGAGAGGGACATAGAGCACATAGGCATCAAAGAGATGAACATGATTTTCCATTACCTAGACCTCTAGAGTATCCAAGAAGCCTTAGACCCTCTCAAGTGGTCAAAACAATGAAAAACTATTTTGATGGGTCAAAAGATCCTTATTATCATGTGGCCAAATTCAAACAAGTGTTAAGAGTTGAACAGGTCGAGGACTTTTTCACCTAGTTCAAGGCATTTGGTTTGACCCTCAAGGGTACTGCCTTAGCTTAGTTTCAACCCCTAAATAGTTGCAATTACCAAAATATAGGTCAACTGCTAGAAGCATTCATCATAGAATTTTCCAAGAGTGGCAGTAGCATAACACATCATCCTTGATCCACAGCTTCAAGTAGACACCCCAAGAAATAGTTCGGTTAGCTGGAAGGATGTTTAAACAATATGTGGAGAGATGTCTCACACCTGAATTACCTACACAAGCAAAACAAGTTTCCCTGTTTTTAGATGGACTTCTAAGTGGGAAACTGTGTACCTAAGTACTCACTTAGGGACTTGTGGAGAAAGAGACTATACCTCAATCAGTGTATGAAGACATGCATTCAAATGATGGTCAATGCAAATGAACTCTCGCAAAGTGCAAGTAAACATAAATCTATTCCAAACAAGTTTCAGGGATAAGTTATGGTGTCGCGACATTTGGAGCAGCAGTCAAAAGTAAATCGAGCTTTTCTCTCAGCTCCGAACTCCGAATATAGCAAATAGCAGGTTCCTTTCTATGCTCTCGAGAAGACGCAAAATACTGAGTCACGGAAATGATCTTCCTACACTTCAACACTTCTTACACTTCGTACACACCTTACCAATAGTAAACAAGCACTTTCATGGATAGACAACACTTCTAAGCACTCTTTCCAAGCATCACACATGCATGCAAGCTCACAAGGAAAAAGATACAGAGAGGAGAAGACACAAATTCGAAATTTTGTGCTCTCCATTCTCACAATGGCAAAAAGTCTCTACAAAGAGTCACAAATTGACTTATATATATGGCCCTAAAAATGGTCCTTTCACACAAGAGACCAGCACTTTATTAACTAGAAGGCTAATTTCCTACTAATTACAAGGTAAGATACAAATCTCTATGGGTATGCATCTAGAGGACTCCTCTAGTGCATTTACATAGGAAAATATGTTAGAAAATGGCTATAATACAAGAATAAAGTGTCCAAATCGGAAAAATTTAGGGGCCCTTCTTTTTCTCTCCTTCTTTGCTCTTCTTAGCTCTGCAACACTTTCCCCCTCTTTGTCTCTGTCGTCCCTTGACAGGCTTCACTTCGTGTCTCTAGTTTTGTGCCTGTAGTCGACCACTGCCCGCTTCTACGAAAGTTGTAATGATATAGTTTTACCAGTGGTCAAGGAACAGATCATAACTCGGCACCTGTTGCATTAATCATGGCCTCTTCTTCTCTTTTCTCCATACGCAACCCATGGATAATTTTCCAATCGCTCCTTTTATATCTAGGTTGTTGTGTTAAGTCGAGTTGCCATGCACGCAACCAGTGGAAGGTATGAGGGTGCTGACCTTCAGCCTTCGATCTCGACTTTTCGAAGACCCAGATGTTGAAGGACCTTCTTAAGGATCAGAATCTGCCAGATATCTTCTTGCACTTCTTCATGGATACTTGTTGGCCTTGATCCGCCCTTGTCGCTTACGTGCCTTCCCCCGTTGTATGCCCCTGCGGGGCTCTGTGCAAAGATGGGTGTTGCGTGCCCCTACGGGGCTTCCTACAGAGATATGTCTTCATATATAATACCTTTAGTGAAGCTTCTTTCTTTCTCTTCTCTCCTTCAACACTGCCTCCCTCCTGAACTCTGTCGTCCCCGACAGGCTTTGGAATGCGACAGGAGTATGTTCTGTAAACCTTTTGCTCTGTCTCATTAAGCAGATTAGCTTCACGTATCAATAGTTTCTTCCATTGTTCAGCTTTCACGCCGTCATGTGGTGGCTGTCTGTGGTCGCGAAGAAGCTCAACTCATATGCCACCATTCTAGCATTCAGATTTGTTGACATTTTTAGGAAAATCTCAGAATCAATTTCAAAAAATTCGGTAAAAAAGGCTTCCTCGAAGGTTTGCATATATGGGCTTGGTAAGAACATGAACCTTGAATAATACGCCATGATTGTTGGGCGGCTGGGCATAACAGATAGATAAAAAATAAGGATATCTGTGCCCTGGTTAATACGAATGAAATTTAAAAATTTATATGCTGCATGTTTGAACACTTTCAAAACTATGAGTATCATGCTGAGGATTTTATTAGTCATCTTGATAGTTAAATCAGGTACTCTTGCATATTGATGTAGCCAAAATTCAATGGTTTTCACCATGTAATCCTCAGTCGGTAAGTAATTGCGAGGTGGACTTGGGAGCAGAGTGTTGGAGAAACAATCACTAATTGGACATATATTTGAAGGTCAAATCTTAGGAAGAAAACCCCATGCCTATGTGAAGGGACAAATTCACAAGTGTATCATATTTGTAAAGTTAGTTCACTTTAGTTCTAGAAGTTTTTTAAAATCACGGGAATGAGAAAATCTATATAAGTTAGTTTGTATCAACTGACGCGGAGAGAGAGAGAGAGAGAAGAAGTGGAAGAGAGTGATAGAAAGAGAGAAGGAGTTCATTTTATACGACTGAGTATAGTCGGGCTTCTCTGAGTGAGAAAGCATCTGTAAAACTTCTAAGTTTTCATAGCTATGAGAAAGAACTGAGTAAAGTTCTGTGTATGAGTCTCTCTCCATCATCTCCATGCTTGCCTACTGTGTGATGAATTCAAAAGTTCAAGTTTTCCAAGCAATTCGATGCGTGGCATCGAGTTTGTGCTGATAAGTCATTATTTTCATTCTCTGTGTTAACTGTTGTTGAATCTTTTAAAAACATGAGATTTGTGGAGCAACTCGATGCCTGGCATCGAGTTTCAGCATAAAGTCGATGCCTGGCATCGACTTCTAGCATACAAGTGGTCTTCTTCATGTGTGTGTAAAAGAGACAATTTCTGGTGCAAGAGAAGAGGCTAAAAAAGCTCAAAGTCGATGCCAGACATCGACTTGACTGAAATTCGATGCTAGGCATCGAATTTTTTATTTTTAGACACCCAGGATTACTAAAACAGGAAAAAATTCCACTTTTGGAAGTCATACAGGGTGATCTTGTGAAGGCCATAACTTGAGTTCTAGAGATCCGTTTGATGCATATGATAGCTTATTGGAAAGCTCTACTCTTCTAGTTTTAGCCTATAAAGTTTCATGGAGAAATAATACTTGAGCTAAGAGAAATTAGCAAAATACTGAAGGTATGTCATTTCGGTGACTAGGAATTTCTGTAGAAGCAAAGTTCTCACTTTAGGCTATCATTTCTCAAAGTTTGGAGCGGCAATGAGTTAATGGTGACCATAGAGGTGTTCTAGTGTCACATTAATTCATTTCTTGTGGTGTTTCATACATCAACAAGTGGTATCAGAGCAGAAAGATTCTCGAGAGCAGAAGACGACAAAGGTACGAGAAGTTTTGTAAAGTTTTCCATTAAAGTTTGAAAGGTGAAGCATTTGAAGGCACAAGGCATCAAAAGGTTACTTCAAAAGTATCCTCATACACAAAGAACTTCAAAAGGTATTATCCTTTATCCTTTAAGCTCACAGGTTTCAGCAGAAGGAAAGAACTATGGCAGATCATATCTCCATTGACAAACTGGACAGAGATAATTAACCCGCATGGTTAATGAGAATGGAAGCCTTACTTATGAGTAAGGATCTCATGGTATATGTAACAAGTGAAGAAGAGAAGCCAATATTTGAAGATGAAAGCCGACCAAAGAAAGAAGAACTAGATGCTATAAAGCATTGGCAGAAGAAGGATGCAAGTGCAAAAGCATACATCTACAATACAATCTCTGATCATTTGCTACCACACATCAGAGGATTGGAATCATCTGAAGATATATGGAATGCATTGGAGTATCATTTCCAAAGTACTACTAAAGCACGGAAAGCAAGTCTATGGTCAGAGTTTACAACATTCAAGAAGAAGCCAAGTCAAACCATTAGTGATTATGTCACTAAGATGAAGGATCTAGCAGATAGTCTTGGATCCATAGATGAAGATGTTGAAGATCACAAATTGATTGCTCAGCTACTTGCAAGTTTGAGAGGGGATGAAAGGTGGAAACCTTTTGTCTTATCAACTGAACTTTCATTAAATCATTATGTTCCAGATTTGAACCAGTTGCTTGGTTTGATGCTCACATATGAGCAAGACTTGAAGGGAGATGGAGATAAAGGACAAAGTTCTGCAATGTACATGAAGAACAAGAAGAAAGGAGATAAAGGTAAAGCAAAGGATGAAGAGGAGTCTAGTTCTCAAGCTTATTATGCAAGAGGTAGAGGCACTGGTAGAGGAAGAGCAAGAGGTTTTGGAAGAGGTAGAGGTAATCAGAATAACAACAAGAAGGTTTGCTGGATCTGTGGATTGAGTAATCATTTGGCTCATGACTGTTGGCACAATCAACAAGGATCAAATCAGAATCAAAACAACAATAGTAGAGGCCGAGGTGGAAGATATCAAAGTAATTTTCAAAGAGGTAGACAAAGTCAAAGAGGAGGCTATGGTAGAGGTGGAGGAAGAAGTTGGGGACAGAATCAATCCTACAACACCACCTACTACAACTATGCAAATGACACACAGAATGAAAGTCATACATCATTGATGATGAATTCAATCAGTACATCAGATAAAGAAGATCTAAAGGTATTTTACATTGACTCTGGATGTTCTAATCATTTGTCAGGAAACATAGAATTGATGTCAGAATTGGAAAAAGGCATTTCTAGTCATACAGTTCAAACAGGTGATAATACAAGACATAGTGTACATTCAATTGGAAAAGTGAAATGCAAGAGTGGAGCAGATTTGCTAACCAATGTTTTGTATGTTCCTACAATACCTAAAAACTTGATTAGTGTGGGACAGATAGTTGAAAAAGGTTTTCAAGTCAGGTTTACAAATGAAGGAGTATTTGTTGAAGATCCAGAGAATGGATATAATCAGATTGTCTCTGGTAAGAAAGAAGGTAGACTCTTTACTTTAAGAGTGCAAGGGAACATTGGTCAAGCTTTGCTCACACATGGTGAAGGAGTGATTACAGAACTTGATCTCTGGCATAAGAGATTAGGTCATTTCAATGAAAGAGGAATTAAAGCTATGGTTGCTAATCAGTCTGTACTTGGATTACCAAATGTGCAGAGTCAACATATGGTTTATAAATGTGAAGCATGTCAAATGGGTAAAGCACACAGGTTACCATTTCAAAAGAAAGGATTCAAACATGATGGAGTACTTGAGCTCATTCATACAGATGTATGGGGACCAACAAAAGAAGGATCTATCAGTGGCTCAAGGTACTATGTTCTTTTCATTGATGATGCTACAAGATGGATAACATTATATGTTTTGAAGGAAAGATCAGAAGTGTTTGGAGCTTTCAAGCATTTTCATGCATATGCAGAGAGAGTCACAGGTCAAAAGCTTAAGAGACTGAGGTCTGATGGAGGGGGAGAATACTTTTCCCAAGAGTTCAATGATTATCTTTGGAATGTAGGTATTAAGAGAGAAATAACTTGCAGGTATACACCACAACAAAATGGTGTAGCAGAAAGAAGGAACAGGACTTTGCTTGAGTTTGCTAGAGCTATGCTAAAGGAGAAGAATTGTCCAAATTATCTTTGGGCTGAGGCTGTAAATACAGCTACATATCTTGTGAATAGATTACCATGTGCAGCTCTAAATGGAATGACTCCATATGAAGCTTGGTGGGGTAAGAAACCAACACTAGATCATTGTAGAGTGTTTGGATTAATTGCATATGCTTATGTGCCATCACAACTTAGGCATAAACTTGAACCAAAGGCAGAAAAATATGTGTTCATTGGTTATGATGAAAAGCAGATGGGTTACAGATTGTGGAATCCTCTAACAAAACAATTTCTTGTTTCTAGAGATGTTACATTTGATGAACAAAAAAGTTGGTATGCAGATCAAAGTCATACAGCTAAAGAATTTGAAGAAGAGGTAAGAAGATGTGACAAAGGAAAATCAATTATGCAGGTAAATAGAGATGAAGACTATATGCAAGCAAGTACATCCAGAAGTGGATCAACAAGAAGAAATGAAGAAGCTCCTATATTTGATGAAGAGGTGTATCAAGACACATATGAAGAATGTGAACCAAGAAGGTCAAGCAGGACTAGAAGACAACCAGAAAGGTACTCTTATGATACTTCTTACATAACTCAGAAGAACTATGCATATATGGTGAAAGATGATGAAGAACCTCAGAACTATGATGAAGCTAAAGGTAAGAAGCAATGGGAAGAAGCAATGAAGGAAGAATTCAATGCACTGGAGGAGAACAAGACATGGGAACTTGTTCCTAAACCAAATGGTAAGAAAGTTATTGGAAATAAATGGGTTTATAAAGTGAAGAAGCTTGCAAATGGAAGTATAGCCAGATACAAAGCTAGATTGGTGGTGAAAGGCTATGCCCAGACCTATGGCATAGATTATGATGAGACATTCAGTCCCGTAGCTAAGATGTCAACTATAAGGACAATCATTGCTATTGCAGCTTCAAAAGGATGGACTCTAAGTCAATTGGATATAAAGAATGCATTCTTGAATGGATACATATCAGATGAGGTATACATGGAACAACCTCAAGGGTTTATAGATTCCAGGTATCCAAATTTTGTTTGCAGGTTGAGAAGAGCATTGTATGGATTGAAGCAAGCTCCAAGAGCTTGGAACTATAGACTAGTGAAGTATCTCAATGATCTTGGATATCAAAGTTCAAAAGAAGATTCAAGTCTACTTATCAAAAGAATAGAGGAAGGTACAATCTACATTTGTATTTATGTAGATGACATTATAATCACAGGTACTTCAGATGAAGGAATCAAGGAGGTAAAGAGATTACTTGAGAAAGAGTTTAAGATCAGTGACCTAGGAAAGTTGTCATACTTTCTTGGAATGGAAGTTACTTATACAGATCATGGCATATATGTGTCACAAGAAAGGTATCTTCTGAACTTGTTGAAGAAGTTTGATATGGAAAATTGCAGAGAAGCTTCAACTCCACTTGAAGTTAATCACAAGCTCAGTAAATATGATGGTGCAGATTACAAAGATATGAGGAAGTATCAATCTCTTGTGGGTAGTTTGATTTATGCCACACTAACAAGACCTGATCTTAGTTATGCAGTGGGAGTTTTGTCACAATTCATGCATTGTCCAAAGGACCCACATTGGATTGCAGGTCAAAGAGTTCTCAGATATATCAAAGGAACTATAAAGGAAGGATTATATTATCCTTTTACATCAGATTTGAAGTTGAGAGCCTACAGTGACTCAGACTGAGCAGGTAATCAAGATGACAGGAGATCAACTCATGGTTACATTTGGTGATAAGCTTGTAAGTTGGTGTTCAAAGAAACAACATACAGTAGCATTATCATCAACTGAAGTAGAGTACAAAGGACTTGTGGAAGCAGCTAAGGAGGACATATGGATGCAGACATTGTTCAAAAGCTTAGGCATTGATCAAGGTACACCTACAATACATGGAGATAATATGAGTTCACTTTATCTTGCAGCAAATCTAGTTTTTCATGCAAGGACAAAGCACATAGAGATACAGTATCATTTTCTCAGAGAAAAGGTAATGGAGAAGGAGATTGAAGTGGAGTACATTTCTACTAAAGATCAGATAGCAGACATAATGACAAAGAGTTTGGATGGTGTGAAGACCAGCAGATTCAAAAGCATGGCAGGAGTAAAAGAAAAGAAGATGATATGAAGAAACAGAGAATGTCAAATAGTGATTGAGGGGGAGCTGTTGGAGAAACAATCACTAATTGGACATATATTTGAAGGTCAAATCTTAGGAAGAAAACCCCATACCTATGTGAAGGGACAAATTCACAAGTGTATCATATTTGTAAAGTTAGTTCACTTTAGTTCTAGAAGATTTTTAAAATCACGGGAATGAGAAAATCTATATAAGTTAGTTTGTATCAACTGACGCGGAGAGAGAGAGAGAGAGAGAGAGAGAGAGAAGAAGTGGAAGAGAGTGATAGAAAGAGAGAAGGAGTTCATTTTATACGACTGAGTATAGTCGGGCTTCTCTGAGTGAGAAAGCATCTGTAAAACTTCTGAGTTTTCATAGCTATGAGAAAGAACTGAGTAAAGTTCTGTGTATGAGTCTCTCTCCATCATCTCCATGCTTGCCTACTGTGTGATGAATTCAAAAGTTCAAGTTTTCCAAGCAACTCGATGCGTGGCATCGAGTTTGTGCTGATAAGTCATTATTTTCATTCTCTGTGTGTTAACTGTTGTTGAATCTTTTAAAAACATGAGATTTGTGGAGCAACTCGATGCCTGGCATTGAGTTTTAGCATAAAGTCGATGCCTGGCATCGACTTCTAGCATACAAGTGGTCTTCTTCATGTGTGTGTAAAAGAGACAATTTCTGGTGCAAAAAAAGAGGCTAAAAAAGCTCAAAGTCGATGCCGGACATCGACCTTGACTGAAATTCGATGCTAAGCATCGAATTTTTTATTTTTAGACACCCAGGATTACTAAAACAGGAAAAAATTCCACTTTTGGAAGTCATACAAGGTGATCTTGTGAAGGCCATAACTTGAGTTCTAGAGATCCGTTTGATGCATATGATAGCTTGTTGGAAAGCTCTAATCTTTTAGTTTCAGCCTATAAAGTTTCATGGAGAAATAATACTTGAGCTAAGAGAAATTAGCAAAATACTGAAGGTATGTCATTTCGGTGACTAGGAATTTCTGTAGAAGCAAAGTTCTCACTTTAGGCTATCATTTCTCAAAGTTTGGAGTGGCAATGAGTTAATGGTGACCATAGAGGTCTTCTAGTGTCACATTAATTCATTTCTTGTGGTGTTTCATACATCAACACAGAGGATAATTTTACCACTGTTTATTGAGCACACCACTCTTTTGCATATCCAAAAATTCGAGTGCTTCTCTACGACGTGGTGTTGGGCAAAAAGAAGGATTTACCTGTAATAAATATGGTGCTGCTTGCTAGTGCACCCGCAAAGTAGGATTTTTCTCCATAAAGGTTGTGCAGCTTCAAATTCTTCTTCAGTGTAATTGAATGTATTGCCTTTGAAGTACAACTGCTCATCTGGATCCTTTTGTGTGATATTCTTTATATATTGTCGTGTTTTCTCTTTCAAGAGCCCATACAGATTTTGAACGGCTCATTATTGTATCCAAGTCTTTTCCTTTAATTTTGGCTTCTTTCATTACTTTGACGACTTCATTTTCAAAAATTTTCTGTCAATCGGGACACCAATAGTGGCCATTCCTTCTGACCTATTTCTGCAGTATATGGCATGGGATGATCATCACATGGTTCCACCATCTGCTCTTTTATTGGAGAATGATAGATCGGGGGAGATAGAGGACATACCTCTACCTCGTCAGTAGGATTCTCTGGTTGTGGCTCTACTGGTGTCCCGATGTTTGGTAGTCCTTGTATTATGGTTTGGAAATCTTGTGACATGATTGGAAAGTAGTGATCCCTATCCATAATTTTGATGGTGGCCAAGAAAAGAAGATCCGCCACTGGTTGGTCTTCAACGAACCAATGACCTCTTGCCTTAGAGATCGATTCCAAGGGGAGAAGCAGGACCTCTTCCTCTTGCGTAGCCTTAGAATTTGAAGATGCCATCTGCACTCAATACATACCAGTAATCAGTGTAAAGCTGGTATTATGAGCTATCCTTTACTTATCCTTCATGAATTTGGAAACTCTCCCAGTGACGTGTGTCGTCCCTTTCCCATGGGTGTGAGAAAGGTAGTACCTGGGATTTTCTTCATACATATATATATATTTTCTATTTTTTCTGAAAGAAAACAAAAGCATTAGTAGGCCTCAAGCAGACAAATTCTATCAAATCGTGTTTGCATTTCCAGGGCTTATTAGAAAGACTAGAGCAGTTGGTAAACAAGCCATAGGTTTCTTTACCTCCACATGCTCAACCAGTTGTTGAAAGAGAAAGCTCACCACCAATGAAAGTTTATGTTCCTGATTCCCTAGATGATGAAACATCTCTTTCGATTGGACAATACTCTCAAGGGTTCTTGCGGGAAATATAAGAAGAAAAATGAGCCAAAGAGAAGGATAATCCCCCTCCTATTCTTGAAATTGATGATCTTCACGATCAATGTCCCAAAACATTCCATCTATTTATGGAGACCAAGCAGAAGAACAAGCAGAGGAAATATTATATTTTGAATACAAATCTTTACAAGAGTTGCCACAATTCACACGCCCATGGGAATCTGAATCTCTTTAGATTAGAGCTCCTACAATACTGATAAGAAATGAAGACTTAGTGGTTCCAAGAAACACCGAAGTCGTGAAGAACACTATGGTCCAGTGTCATCTAACCTTAGAAGAGCTACTCAAAGTAAAACCTGAGTTGTGGAAACATATGGCAAATCAGGTTTGAGAGCTTGGTTCCAATACGTCAAAAGCAAGATCTAAGCAGAAAATCCTGGAGATGCCTTTAGACAAAATAGGAGACATGAATGAAGGTGAAGAAGGTATTACTTATCTTCCAATAACCTACCAAGGTAATACTTATATTTGAGCCACTTGCAACCACCTCCTTATGGAAGCAATGGGGAAAACCCGCATTAAGACCAACTAGAATGAAGCTTCATATGGCTGATGGCCAAATTGAAAGGCCTCAAGGATTGCTAGAAGGGATAACTCTAACCACTTGTGGTGTAGAGTTTGAACACACCTTTGCTATATGTGACTTTGGCAAAAATAACATCTATGAAATGATCTTAGGAAGGTCCTTCCTACGGAAACTAAAAAATAGTAGAAGATTGGGGAACCAACTCCTTGTACTTGTAGCACTTAGGGGTCACCACCGAGGTCAATTTGAAAGGTTATACCTTTAGAGATGTACCACCCCTACAATGGAATCATGTCCACAGGGCACAAGAAGATTCAATCTCGGTGCATTCTATAAGTTCTTTTGATCCATCCAAGATACATGAAGATACTCACTTGTGGATGTGCAAGCTCGCAAAGGAAGAGGAAAGATGCCTAAAAGTGAGAGAAGAAGGAACTTCTCAAGGAGCCATATCAGTTAGAGACCCAACATAAACACCGATGATCTTTCCTGATGAGGAATTTGAGCCTCATGTTTGGGTAGAAATCCTAACCACCATGGACATTGTTGTTAATGAACAACGATCGACACCTCATTGTGATGAGGAGGGTTATGATATCTCTGTGTTCATGTGTGAACCCTTGCTAAAGGAGTTAGGTCATAGAAGAAGAAGAGGACGATGATGATCTAGAGTCCGTTGTGATGGATAGTTGCTTTGATTCAGAGGAGCACTATTTAGAAAATATAAGAGTATTCACCCAAAAAGAACAATAACCTCTCACAAGCATTAAAACTATAAATTCAAGGGAGGAAAGTGAAGGTAGTCAAAAGAAAAAGAAAAGAAAAGCAATGAAACAAGCAGAGGAAGAATCATTGTTCGAAGTACCAGAAAATTTCTAGAAATATGAAGTTGCAGATCAAAAAAATTCATTACAAATGCCTAAGAGGCCATAACAGGAGAAGCGTATGAAAATAAAGAAAAAACCCAAAAAATTGTAGTAATCATTGAAGAGGACGAAGATCGGTGTATGTACATAGGAGAAGACCTAATTGCAGATGAAGACGTAGAGCTTGTAGCTTTATTAAGGGAATATAGGGACATGTTTTGCATAGACCTATAGAGACTTGAAGGGGGTAGATTCGGAAATATGCTCTCATACAATCCCCATGATGGCTGACGGAAAGCCCATCGAATAGATAATGACACCTGTGGAGCTAAAATAAAAGAAGAAATTGACAGACTCATTGAAGTTGGATTTATCTATGAGATTGAGCATACTGAATGGGTGTCCCCCATTGTAGTGGTGCCCAAGAAGAACGAAAAGTTGTGGCTGTGTATTAACCTTAAAAAAGTTAATGACACTACAATTAGAGATAGATATCTACTTCCAATCACCGAACATTTATTGGAGGGTGTTGTAGACAAGGAAGTTTATAGCTTTCTTGATGGATTTTCAAGTTACAACCAAGCAGCCATTGCTCCAAAAGATCAACACAAAACTGCCTTTGCCACATACTAGGGAATCTTTGCATTTTTGCATGATGCCATTTGGGCTCACCAATGCAACTACAACATTTCAAAGGCTCATGTTTCATGTCTTCAAAGAGTTAGAGCTTAGTAAGTATATGTGGATGATTTATGTGCTCATTCCCAAGAAAGAAGACACCACAACCCATAGCTCAAATAAATCTTCAACAAGTGTATAGACCACTCTTGATTGGAATAAACCATTCCATGTCCATGTAGATGCATCCAATTATGCAATAGGATGTGTGTTAGCTAACCGACAAGTGATGGAAATCTAGATTTGCCTATGGCATATGCTAGTAGACAACTAAATGTAGTTGAATGAAACTATACAACAACCGAAAGAGAAGGATTAGGCATGGTATATGCCGTGAAGAAGTTTAGACACTACCTATTGGCCAACAAGTTCAAGTTTTTCACTAATCATCAAGCTTTATTATATTTGGTCAATAAACCTTGCAATACAGGACGCTTAGTAAAATGGTTCCTCTTACTAATGGAATACGATTTTGAAGTAGTTGTTAGGAAAGATAGGACCCACCTTAGGGCAGATCACCTTTCTCGCATCACTTTAGGAGAGTCACCGCAAGGACTGTCTGACAAATTGTTGAATGCTTATCTGTTCAATCTAGAAGTTGATCTTAAATGGGCAAATAGTTGGCCTATCCTAACCTTTGGAACTGCAAATAAGAAGGTGAAACGAACAAAGATGAAGTTGTAAAGTCACAAAAATATCAAATATTGGCACGAAGTATGTACAAATAAGATATAGAGGGTGTACTAGCTTGTTGTGTTGAGGAGGATGAACATAGCATTTGGTTGCAACAAGCCCATGAAGGATATTCTAAACAACGAACATTGCAGAATCTGAAATGTTTAGGAGTGTATTGGCCTAGTATGGATAGAGAAATACATGAGTGGATAAAGAATTGTCTAGTGTGTCAAAAGAGACCCCCAGTGCAACATGGAGCAAGAGACTCACGACTATGCCTTAGTAGGAGACAACCTATATTGAAGAGGCAAAGATGGTTACTTAAGGCTGTGCGTTCATCAATTAGACTATTTGACAATCTTAGAAACTGCACAGAGTGGTGTTGTAGGTGGACACTTCGGGCCTGACCGAGTAATTAAGATCATTCTATTCTTAGGAATTTGGTGCTCCACCCTTAATATGGATGCACATACCTATGTGAAGAGATGTGACACATGCCAATGTGCATAATATTTGATTAGAAAAGACGAGTCACCTTTGAGGCCAATGATGGGAGGATGCACATTCTTGAAGTGGGGTATAGATTTCGTAGGTCCTATTAACCCCCTAGCTAGAAACTCCCATGCAGAGTACATTATGGTAGCAACAGATTACCTTACAAATTGGGTAAAAGTAAAAGCCACAACAAATAATGATGCTGAAATGATGGCTAAGTTCTTATTCGAGAATGTGTTCACCAGATATGGGTTGCCAATAGAGTTACTCAATGATAGAGGTACACACTTCTTGAACGAAGTCATTGAAAACCTTCTCCAGGAATTCTTGGTGATATGTAAGAAGTCTGCCCCCTATCATCCACAATCTAACAGACAAGCCGAGAGCACAAACAAGATCCTATGTAATGTATTGACAAAACTGCTAAATAATAAACAATCTGATTGGGATAAACAACTTCTTCATGTTGTTTGGGCTTACCGAGTTCCCTACAAAATGGTACTCAATGCCACCCCATTTCAAATGGTCTTCGGATAGAATGTTGTGTTACCATTAGACTTCCTGATCCTGACCTTAAAAGTAGCACAAGAGAATGAGTGGAATGGACATGAGTTGTCCTCCAGGATATTTGGTCTAGAACACTTAGGTGAGACGAGGCTACGAGCGGCAACATGCATCTATGCTGCAAAGAAAAGACAAAAAGAATACTTTGATGCACACATCAAGGATAAAGGATTGAAAGAGGGAGACCTAGTGTTGGTTTATACACTAAAGCACATGCTCATAAATTGGAAAAACAAGGATATGAACCCATGGTCATTAATAGAATTTCCACTAGCAATGTGGTTCAATTGGCCACTCTAGAAGGTGACATCTTCCCAAGCTATATTAGTGGATGCCGAGTCAAGCTATATCAAGAACCTCTTATAGAGGATATGCTAATGAGACTCAAGACTGCTAAGAAGTGAAAAGAAGAAGAGTTAAGGGTTAGAGAAGAAGCACATGCAAAGGCTAGAGAGCGCATTAGGCGAAACAAGTTAAGACAACAAGGCCTAGATGTCAATCCCAATGCCCTAAGATATCACATGGCCATGGTCAAACATCCGGTGTAAGTACTTCTCCAATAATCGATCGACGTCCCTTTGGACCATAGAGGTAGGACAAGGAAAGATTGTAAGGACTGTGAGAGCCTTGATTGACTTAGGTGCAACAACTAGTGCAGTTAGATTCTCATACTGCCAAGATCTACAATTGAACATCATTTCCATAGAAGCCTATCTCATAGGATTGGGAGGTGTCAAAACCCCTTGTTTGGGCAAGATGGAGCTTCCCATGTACCTCTAAGATTTCCCAATGACAATCAAAATGCTATTGTGTCAAGATGAGGGACCTTATGGAATCACTTGTCTTGGGTCAAGACTGGATTTATGACCATGCAATCAATTTAAACCTAAGATGTTAACTTCTTCAAGTTTGGGTACATGAACAATTCATTACATAAGAATTAGAGAATTGCATGATCACAAATCCAAGTATCACACATTCTATTAGTTCTTCTAAGACTAATCTTGGAGAAGAAGATGTTGTATGTGTCAAAAGATCCATGATGTAGAAGGACTCAATCATGGATGGACAAGCTCAAAGGCAAGTGGATCTCTCTTGTTTTTCAAAGACTAATGCAGCTACAATAGTCTAACCATAGAGGCAAGCGAAACAATACAAGACAACTACTATATAATATAGACAAACAAAATTCAAGAACAAAGTAGTTTTGGGCATGAAGCAGATCTAGATACGAAAGGAAGATCAGTCAATCACACCATTGTAGTGGAGAAAGCCAAGGCAACAAGTAGTAGAACAACGACGATCTTTATCTCAAAGAGTACTTCAAATTTGGGTTCTGAAGTGATTGATGAATGTCGACCACAAGGGCGATTACACATGTGGATACCCAAGGAACTCTTACATGCACAAAAGTCTATGCTCTCCCTCACGAGAAAAGTCTCAACAAAGAAGTCAAGGAGAAGCAAGAGTCAAAACCTTACACAAAGATCAAAAGCAGATCAACTCACCTCTTCGACAATAGTAAGAAGACAATCATCAAGGGTATGGGTTTCGAAGCCAAAAGCACCAGTAGCCCCCACAGAACCAAAGAGCCAACCACAAGGGATACAAAATTTAAGAAACCATCCAAAGAGGAAGAGGCCAAAAGTGATCAGTACACGACCGAACACTGTTCTGATACATGATGGACACCACCTCTCACATTACTACATGGAACACCCACTCCAACAAGGGTCTGTCAGGGACGATAGACTCGAGAGGGGGGGAGTGTTGACACTCAAGGTCAAGCACAAGGTGCAAGAATGTATAAAAGAAGTGGACACACAATAAGATGGAGCATGTAGGGGGCTCCAAGGAAGCAAATGTCAAATTTTTAGAAGAAACCCCTATAGAAACAATGATTTTGATCACTAAAAACCATTGTAAATATCATTTCACATTTTTGCAACTCCATTTTGTTCAAGCCAAGGAGTCCTTGAGCTTGAGGAGTATTAGAAGTACCTATGTATCAATTTTCATAATTTCCTAATTCCGTTTGAGCCCTCAAATAAGCCCCAAAACCTATTTTTTAACTAGGTGAGACACTAGGTCTGGACAAACACAAAACTAGTCAAAAAAATATAAAAAGAGTTAGAGAGCTCATTTTTAAGGTTAGTTAGTTGGAGAGTGGACTTGTTCTCGAGCATTGTAAACTTTATTTGAGCTTGCTATTTAAAAATTCCATTGTATATCCTCCTCACTCTCAACCGATTGACAAGTAAAGGAGGTGGTGCTCACGCTTGGGTTACAATGTCCTTTTGCGACCAAACATACATCTTCAAGTAGTAGATACATCCACTCACTCATTTTCAACCATACATACATCTTCAAGTTGCATTTTCAAGTATGCAACATGTACTTCATTGCTCACAACATACAAAGAAGCAAGTGTATCCCAAGCTTGTCTCAAAGTAGTGCATGACCGAATGTGTGGAACAATATGCGGCTTCACAAAAAGGGCAGTCAATGCATTAGATTGAGCATCCTTTCCATCTCATCTAAGTTGCTTTTTAAGTAGGTGGAGAAGGCATAGTCACTATACTTGAAGAGGATCCTGAATCTATGACAAGAGGCTTTGTAGTAGAAGATTCGTTGGGTTGCTTATCGACATCTTCCACTACGTTCCATAGTTGCTTTGCAACAAGAACATGTTTCATCATGTAAGATCACATTGGATATGTGGTCCCATCAAGCTTATCCTTATTTTGAATCATGCCAAACAAGTCATTGTTGCTTTCCATTGCAACAAAGAACTAAACAATAACAAGATATGAACTTCAACAAAGCTAAAAATGCAGCTCACAAAGTTATTAACTTCAATGGCCAATATGACTACACAAATGGCTTCAAAAGGGGGGGTAAAAACCCAGTGCAATTGTGTACATGGTGGAAATGCTGAATTTCGTATTTCTATGCTCCAAATCCGATTTGCACTGTTAAAAGTGAGAATGACAATGTTGTGAAAGAAAAAGCAAGTTAAGAAGGAGACGATTTCACTTTGATACCAATGTTGGATGTGTGAGGAAGCACGAATAGAAGTGCACACAAGAGCAAAGAAGAAGATTGAAGCACAGAGACATGCGAGAGGTGAAAGAACTCTTTGTTGATAGATCATGATTAGTATGAGAATGAATGAAGTGAGAGCAAATGAATCCCTAAGTACAAAGTACCACCACATATGGGTATATCATGTATATGCGGTTACATGGAAAAAAACCTCTAGCCAACAATAGAGTAAAAAATGCCCATGTATAAGAAAAATTCACATCAAAGCAACTTGAGGGATACATAAGTATAACAATACATACATACATACATATTTCTATATGTATATATGTAAATATCTACACACACATGTTTATTTATTTATTTACTTACTGATATATTTGTATACACACACGTGTGTGTGTGTGTGTGAGAGAGAGAGAGAGAATGTTGTACAACATTCATTTATTTCTACTCCCATAAAAAGGAGACATACTAAATCATTTGTGGGAATGATATTTAAAGCACCTTAAAAAAAAAATTCTAAACGACAAGGCACTTTGGTTAACACAATCGTGAGGCAAAAATTAAATTATGAATGGTAGCTGTGCATTTTTGTAGGTTTAGTGGATTACACTCTTAGCCTAGCCTTCAGGTAATACTACTCAACGGACTCTCTCTCCTCCCCTGTTTATCGTCTCTCTCTATCATGTTACCTCATTGCTCGTCTCCATTAGGGTTTATGGCTTTAACCAACCCGAGTTCGATCCGGCTGAACTTTAGTTGAACTGCTTTTCCTGTCTCTTGTCCGAACCTATGTGCCATAGCATTTGTTTCTCTACTTATACTCGAAAATTCAAGTTGGGATCAGTGATTCTCAGTAGAGGAACTAATCCACCTTGCAAGGCTCCAGAGTCTGCTCGTGCTCGGGAGCCATGGATCTTTCTACCGTGGCATCCATTCTCCAGCTGGCCCTTAGTCCCAACGCAGAAGAGAGGAACCATGCTGAAACTCAGCTAAAGCAGGTAACAGTGATGGATCACATATGCATCATTCTCCTCGTACCTTGTTTCTTTTGTTTCTCACAGATTACAATGTTCTACATGTCATCCTTTCAGCTTAGGTCAGTTTACATGATTTGACCATACGATTACCAATGATGATCCATTGCTTATTCCACGAAGATTTTATAGCTCTTCACATGCGCATCAATCTCCTCGTCTGTGCTTTATTATTGCGATTGTTATTATTATTTATTAAATTATTGTTATTATCAACATTCCTTTAGTTTTGCACAGATCACAACATTTCAAGTTTTATATTCTCAACTCAAATGAATGGTCATGATCAAAACGTATGATCACCAATTGTGATCTACTGATTGTCCCATGAAGATTTTATAGGTTCTCCTTCCATATAGACGCCTCTTCTTTGTGAATCTCGCATGGATCTTGCATTCCTTGCTGAAGCGCAATAAAATTCGAATGCTATTGGATGGGTCTTTGAGAAGCATGATTTAAATTTCCTTAAGTAATCAGAAATCGTTAATCACTTATGTTCAACCAATATAATATTCATGAGTAGATTGATTATCACATACGGATCATTTTCTGATCATATGAGGTTTGTTTCTTAAGTTTGTAGTTCTATTTTCTTGTCATCTTTCAGTATCAGCATGCACCAGGATATGTCGTTGGGTTGTTGCAAATTGTCGTAACAGCAAACATAGATATCTCAGTTCGTCAGGTGGCTAGCATACAATTCAAAAATTTTGTAGGAAGGCACTGGTCATCTGAGACACGTAAGACTGCTTAAATATTTGTCACAGATTTTATATCTTGTTTTGCTAGCTTGAATAAGGATATCTGTTTTTCTGTGAGACATAGTTATTCAGGTTCCTGAAAGTGACAGGGTTGCTGTCCGCCAAAATCTGTTGGAAGCTCTTGTTCATGCTCCTCCAATCATCAGGTACTTCAGCATCATCCATAGAGTTTCATGTAAACATTTGTTTGGATATGATGAATTACAATGATTTTCATCTGAAACAGCTAATTCTTAAGTATTCTTCAATGATGATTACTGAGCAAGATGTGTGTACTTTCTTCTGAACGGATTCATGTGTGGCTGATCTTTGTTATACTCAACTCTGAGATACGATTATGTAGTTGCATGAGCAAAGCTAGCATTATGATTATGTAGCTGCGTGCATAAAGCTAGCATCAGCTTATCATCTGCATCTACAGCTAAGTCAATTATGTAAAGTATGAGCATTATAGGGGTATGTGGCTTTTTGGATCCACAGTAGATCAGATTCTATTGACCATTGACTCCCCCCTCTGCCCCGATAAATGTGAGTCTTTCTTTGTAATCTTGATTTTTATTTCAACAAGATAAATTATGGACAATGATGTCTCCGGATGGTGCATAAAAAGTAGATACATAATCCTTGCATCTCTTGATATTATCTCGACATGATTGCTTAGGTCTGAAGAATCTTATAGTCAAGGAGAATCCATTCACTAGCTTTAGTCTTCCTTTTCTTCTTTCTCAATTTCAACTTTGATCCCCTTGTTTTACGACTTTTTGTTTATCCATGCTCCTTTTGTAGCATCTCTATTTGATAGCTGTGTGCATTTCTTCGTCCTATGGATACACATGTTTTTCCTTCGTTACTCGCATTTCAGATAATCCTCTTTCTCTTATGTTTTCGCTCAAGGTTTTTAAGCTCTCAGCTATTGGTCAGATATTGTCCTTTTAAATGCTTTAACTATTCTTTTTAAATATTGCTTAATATTAGTGATCTTAAGTATTGTTTGAAGATTGTATTAAAGAATACTTCAAAAAATTAAATTGAGTATGTATTAATCTCAAATCTATAATGGAAATCATTGTTATGTTTCATCAGCTCAAGGTAAATAATATTTCCTATGAGACTTGGATGTGATTGTGTCTACATCCATCTCCTTGATGATGCTCTCTGGTGCGAGAAGTTTTCATAAGGGATGTGAAATGGCATTACATTAAGCTTTGAAGATCAAGAATAAATTTAGGTTTCTTTGTGTAATATAGTGAACTCTTTCTATCAAAGTTTTCCTCGATTTCCCTTGAGCGATATAAACTTATATATGTATGTGTGCATGTGTGTGTGTATATATACACACATACACAGGCACACTTATATATATATATATATATATATATATATATATATATATATATATATATATATATATATATATATATATATATGTATATGTGTGTATGTGTGTGTGTGTATGTATGCATGTATGTACATATGTATGTATCTCTCTCTCTCTATATATATGTGTGTGTATGCATGTAACTTTCGCTCTCTCTCTCTCTCTATCTATATATATATATATATATATATATATATATATATATATATACATACATACATACATACATACATACATACATACATACATACATACATACATACATACATACATACATACATACATACATACATACATACATACATACATACATACATACATACATACATACATACA
>CM035415.1:151273737-151286237 GCA_020310875.1 Ceratopteris richardii
ATTCTTTGTACAGATGTAAGTTCAAGCAAGCTTGTGTAAGTGGAAGACTTAAAACAAGAAGGGATATGAAGTCTCGTTATTGCTTTGGATCTCGATTTTGTAGTAATTGTGCGATCTTCTAGACTTTTTAGAATAAGGATGAATTATGAGGCTTTTTATCCAACTATGAAAGACCTTGTTAACAAGAAAATCTCTTTTGTGAGGATAGAACTTGTTTCTTTTTATGAATGGGTGGGTGTAAACTTCTCATGAACTCTTTATGTTTCCTTCTTGTTGATCTTCACAGAGGGTGTTATTTCAAGAAAGTCAAATCATTTGAAGTGGACTTTATGTTGAAATAACAATTTCTACATTTGAATATTCCATTGAAGGTGTATTTGTAGGAATTATCCATAAGGGTTGATTTTAAGAAATCTCTAGGCTTTCGTTTCAACATCTTTAAGAATTTCAAACAATTGTTGAATGAAAATAGGATTCTCATGTCAAGTATTAGTTTGTGTGCCATGGCGCTACACTATCTCAATTTGGAGACATTTACTGTTGTAGTTTAATATTGGTTTTTAACTTTTGGAAATCATGTATAGGTGTGGACTTGCATGTTCAATCTTGAATTTTAGAATGGATTATCTTACTCTTGTGCACAATGGCAAAATGTTCTTGAATAATCCCTTATGTTACGAGAGTTTGTTCTTCATTTTTGCTATAATAGGTTCATTCTATTGCCTAGAAAACATGTAGGATTTGACAAGGTCACATCAAAACAAAGTGATAAAATGAGTGCTAGTAACTTGCAATTCAACAATTTATTCATAAAGGAAATCCAATCTTGATAAAAGATTTAGTATGGACAAATTCAAAGCAATTGTATATACACATGTGTATGAATGCATGCATTGCAATCTTTATGTTTACCTTAATTCCCGAATTAATTCTCTCGATTGTACTATACATGTATGGATGTATATATTGTTGGTGTTCATTCAATATTGACGTCCGGAGTAAAGTGGAAGTGGTTGGAACCCAAAGGGATCTAGTTGACCTTCTTGCACAATAGTATCCAATTACCAAGTATGCTTGCACTGCTTATTGTGCTTTACTTACACTAATTTTGACAATATTTTTTTATGTGGATAGACTTAAAGGGCTTTCAAATGCGTTGTAATAGACCCCAAATGGACAAATATACTTTGAGATATGAACTTTGCAAATCTATAGGTTTAATGGAGGCCTTGAATCAAAGATGAACCAAAGAAACTTGTAGAGAATGCTTCTCTTAAAACAAAACGTACAATGAAGTTAAGCTTTTAGACAATGATAATGGACACAACAAGCTTTATTATGAGTTATTAAACACTTAGATTGGATATGAAATGAAAGAGATACAAGCTCTACAAAAGCTAACTTTAGAACCACAGTCACATAGAGATCGACATAAGATTGTCTCAGACTAGGAGGTAGAAACTCGTGATAGCTCTACTCGTAGAGCTTCAATGGGTGCAAAACTAATCTACATACATGGTATACTCTCCTATACATAAGGACTGAAGAATCCACAACTTCTTGCTTCATGAATGGCTTAATGAATAGTAAGATGTGGATCAATTGACACGTCACATCTTTACTCACCAGTCTTCCATAATCCATACTCTTCTCAAAGTTTCTTTTACGAATCATCATTCTAACTCATATCTCATATCTCTAGCCTTTGCTTGGTGTGCTTTTGGTCCTTGAAGTTCTTCAAGCCGTGAATAAGTTTTCCTAACCATTGGAACTTGCACATAAATCCTACAACATCAAACAACTCTTATATCCTAACATACGTGCTTGTAGCCATATTTGCATGTATGTATGTCTTAAATCTTTTGAACACGTGTCCATATATGCATGTATATGTACATTTATGTGTAAAATTGTGTACGTAGATGTGTATATTTTCAAAATGTTTGGCCATATTTATTTATTTTTGTATGGATGTCTGTGTGCATACATAATATGTATATGTTTGACATTTGTAGCCGATTATGCACATATATGTGTTCAATGCTGAAAATATTAAACAATAGTTCCATACATGGTCATATGCATAATGATATGAAAATACACACAACTTGAATTCTACAATTAAGCCACCAAGAGGTGGTATTTATAGTTGTATACAAGGCTTAAATATAAAGCAAAATATATTTCAAAAGCTAGTTGTATTTGATAAGATATTGATCACCTAGCTTAGGAGTATAAATTAAATTATTGTAATAAAGAAAGTGCTTTTGAAATTCAAAAATTGCTTTTTTACCCAAGAAAACTTTACATAAAAAACAACCCTTAGTTCTTTAGATGCTAGTTTTTGATGAAACTTAGGAAAATGGCTGCCTTTGGATGTTAGATCTCTATTATCATGCTGAATCTCGATTTGTTGCCGATTGTTGACCAGCCCCTTTGACCAACATTTGACGTTATTTTTGATCCGTAAATAACTATTCAGTAATGTCCAACTATGCATGAAGGACTATCCAATAATGCCCAAAGTTTGTAGGTATAGATAGTATCTTGTCCTTTAAGCCTATGCCAAGAAATGAGCACTTTATCATTCATATACATAGACTTGATCAAAACCTAAATTTTAGATGAAAGAGTGAAGGGATACTAGAATGGATTTTTACCACCCCCAACCGGGGGACCTCAAAAGACAAAAGAAGAAGGTGAGAAGGCATCTAAGGTGGAAAGTTTGTTGTCGATGCAAGTCTTCAAGATATGTAGACAAACCTGGTAACTTTAGAATTTTTTGCTAATAAGAATTACGATAAGTCTTTTCAATTCTTGTATGCCAAGTCTTGGTTCTTCCCCTCTTGGATTGGAATACGATTCTCAAAGCATTAAGTCGCAAATGAGTGGAGGTTGAGTAGATGTATTTGGTATAGAAGACCAAGCATTTCATAATAATTGAGCTCATAAAAAAATGATTCCCAAGGTGTCCTTTTAAGATCTCTACTCCGTAATTGATGCCTCAACATTGCACTCTATTTCTTTGAAAATAATTTTAAACCTCTCTTTAATCCCTCGGGCCCAGGGATGCATCCCCTTGTGACTATGGTAACCATACATGCTAGGTTGCAATGGAGATGCAAACTGATGTAAACTGCGTAATTCATTTTGCTTTTCAATTTCTCTTTCCTACTCAAATTATTACTTTGTGTATTTTTTTGCACGTGTGAATTTCTTATGTAATCAATGATATGCGTGATTAATGTTTTATATTTGTAATACTGTCAAACATTTTTGTTTTTTGAATCATTTTCCGTATCTTTTTGAAGATAGTTTAATATGTTAAGGACTGGGTGTAGAGCCTGCAATTTCTTCTTTTCGAGTAGAAAGAGCAGCATATGGTGATTATTTGATGTTTATTATTTGAATGCTGTAAGTTGGAAGATTGAGTTTCAATTCTCTTTAAGTTGCATTCTTCCTTAGATTTCCTCTTATTCTGTCTATGAACCTTTCTGATTTCAAGAGCTTATGTTTAACTTCTTTCAAGGAAACAAATGAAGTGTTTTAGAGTCCTGGAGTGAGGGTTTTTTGACCTTAATTGCTGACTGTCATTTTCCTTTTCGAGTTCTACTGCAGAGTTCAGCTTGCTGATGGATTGAAGACGGTAGTTAACTATGATTATCCTGAGAAGTGGCCATCCTTGCTGCCTAGCATTGACTCAAATCTAAAATCTCAGGAGCAAACACGAATATGCGGTGCTCTATATGCCCTAAGAATCCTCACAAGAAAATATGAGTAATAAATCATCATTTAGCCCTTTTCTTTTTTTTGAACATGTAAATTAAGCTACATCTTGATGTAAAATCTAGTGCCTAAATTTTGAATTGTTGCCTCATTTGAGTTATTGTACTTTCGTGCATGGTAACTGTACTTTTGATTATGTAAGCCATTTTAAATCAAAATGGGTGATGCAGATGTTGAGATCAATCAGATTGATGTTTAGAAAAGGTGGTGCCATATATCATAATTCATTGAATGTTTTTTATTCTGTTTTGAAGGTTTAAAGATGAGGAAGAACGGAGACCGCTGTACCAAATTATTGAGACAACATTTTCAACTTTGTTGAATTTTCTAAATTATCTTCTCTCACTACAAAACCCTCCTATTGAAGTTGCTGATTTAATGAAGCTGACGTGCAAAGTCTTTTGGTCTTCAGTTTATGTGAGTATACCTTGATGAACGTGATGTTTTTTGTTTGCAATTTTTTGCCCCCAAAACTCCATAGGTTATGATAGTGGATTTGATGATCGATGTGTTATTTTACATCCTTAATAGTAGAGATGTTTCTCACTTCTGGTGTTTAGATTAAGTAACAGTTTCATTCAGTTGCATTGTTAAGCATACAGACCTGGCATGGCCTAACCTTTTTGAAATTGATAGCGCCAGGTGCAATTTTTCTAAAGATGATCTGTTTTTCTGGTTGTCAATATAAAGCTGGAGATCCCAAAGCAGCTCCATGATCCGACTCTCTTTTCGGCTTGGATGTCCTGCTTTCATCGCATTTTGGAGATGGCAGTGCCTTCAGATGGTCAACCAGTTGATCCAGATCAACGCAAAGTGTGGGGTTGGTGGAAGGTGAAAAAGTGGACCATTCAAATCATCAATCGCTTATACAACAGGTAAGTATTTCTGTGTGTGTATATTTTGTTGATGGGCATTGAGTCTCGATACATGCTGGTTTAATTATTGGTTCACAGGTTTGGAGATCCAAAGATGTCAAGGCCAGAGAACAAATCTTTTGCTTTGGTGTTTCAGAAACAGTTTGCCCCGCAGTTTCTGGAGTCACATTTGAAAATGTTGAGTGTGATAAGACAAGGTGGATACTTGCCAGACAGAATTATCAACCTTTTGCTACAGTATGTCAGCACCAGGTAAACGTTCGTAAAGTATTTAACTTCTTTTAGACATTCGTAACTCACATTTATAAACTTGTCTGTGTTAGAAGTTGTAATTTGCATGTTTTTCTGATACTATGAACTTGTGTGTCCTTTTTATGTACAAGTTCAGTATCTCAAAGTCAGCTACATACCAGCTGCTGAAGCCACACCTTGATGCTCTTCTATTTGAAATCATCTTCCCTCTCATGTGCTTCAATGATGCTGATTATAAACTGTGGCATGAAGATCCTCATGAATATGTGAGGAAAGGATATGGTGAGGCATCTTTGTGTTCTTGATATTATTTTCTTTGAATGTCCTTCTTGAGAATCTTGATCATATCAAAGTTTTCATGTTGCTCTATGGCAGATATTATTGAAGATATGTATAGCTCTCGTACAGCAGCAATAAATTTTATCTCAGAGCTATTCAGGAAAAAGGGGAAAGAAAATCTGCAAAAGTTTTTAGCATTCATTGTCAATGTTTTTCAAAGGTCAGTGTTGTGTAAATATATGATTTTATATATATTCCATTAAATATTGTGTGATTCCACAATCTATACCAGGTTTTGGATTTGATAGTGACTACATTTTTTGGCATTTCCAAGCAGCTATGAGGCTGCTCCTGTTGATCAGAAGCCTTATAGACAAAAGGATGGTGCCCTTTTGGCAGTTGGTGCATTAAGTGATAAACTCAAGGAAACGGAGCCCTATAAATCACAACTGGAACAAATGCTTGTCCAGCATGTCTTTCCTGAATTCAGCAGCCCAATTGGTCATCTGAGGGCAAAAGTGCTTTACCAGCTCTCTCTTATGTATTTACATATAGTAGATAAAGTTTTTCCATTTATTGATGAGTTTCACGAGTTTAATAATCTTTATGTATCTTATTAGCTTTCATTTTTCCAATCTTCAGCTTGCATTTTGTGCTAGGCTTCATTATGTCTGAGTCAGGCCATCATTTTTTCAAGCGATAAGAAACTCAGTCGACAGAGCTTCCTATGAGTTAATTCTCGTGGTGGGTGTGTTGTGAAGTGTGTGTATGTGAGCAGTAATTATGCTTAGTTCTGTGCACAGTATTGGGCACTAGTGACGTTAGTGGGGATTTCATAATATGTAGTCAATACCATGAATGACGGAGCTGAGGGCCAGGCCATCATTTTTTCAAGCGATAAGAAACTCAGTCGACAGAGCTTCCTATGAGTTAATTCTTGTGGTGGGTGTGTTGTGAAGTGTGTGTATGTGAGCTGAGCGTGTAAGTATGCTTAGTTCTGTGCACAGTGAGCTGAGCGTGTAAGTATGCTTAGTTCTGTGCACAGTATTGGGCACTAGTGACGTTAGTGGGGATTTCATAATATGTAGTCAATACCATGTATGACGGAGCTGAGGGCTATATAGTCTTGTGGATAGCCACCATGAACTTTTAGTTGCACTTTCATTTTGGAGTGAATTTGGGGTTCGACTGGATTCCTCCTGATTTATAGTGGACTAACTTTCATACATTTCTAATATACAGGCAGCTTGGGTCTCCGGCCAGTATGCTGGTACTTCTTTTGTGAATAAGGAAAACTTTAGCAGTGCTTTTCGCAGCATTGTAGCAGCTTTAAGAGATCCAGAGTTACCTGTGCGTGTTGATTCTGTGGTTGCACTGAGATCTTTTGTGGAGTCCTGCAAAGGTATGTCAGCTTCTGTAGCTGTCAGTTTGTTTACGTGTATTCCAGTATCTTTAGAGATTTTTAATCATGCTAGATGCAGTGTTTGAGCTTTTCATTCTGAGGGATATGTATACTAATGTGCATAACAGTTCAAAGTATCATTTATCTATGCTTCTTTGGCAGATTTGGATGAAATCCGTCCTATTCTGCCACAGCTGCTTGACGGTATGATCCTGAAAGCATTGCTTAGTTGTTTCATGTGTGAATAATGCTGCACATTTATCTCCTGAAATTCTGGCTTCATGTTGCAGAGTTTTTCAAGCTTATGAATGAAGTTGAAAATGAAGATTTGGTGTTTACTTTGGAGACAATAGTAGATAAGTTTGGTGAGGAGATGGCACCTTATGCACTTGGGCTCTGCCAAAATTTGGTATGTTTTTCTTAAACGAATGGGTTATTTGTGATCATATAAATTCTATTAGGTGATAGGTAAGTCTCTTTCAGTCTTATTTTGTTTTGTTTATTTTATTTTCGATTTTAATTTGTGTAATTTCGCTCTGCTACTGTGATTATGTACGTATACATAAAAATCTTGTGAAGTTAGCTGTAGCCTGTCATCATCTTGCACACTACATTGAATAAAGTGGTTTTAGGATCTGGTGTGATAAAATCTAACCTGCATCTTTGTCACTTGTTCTAGCATGTGCATTACAGGAAAAAAGTCATGATTTCACTGTAGCAAATCACATCTTTATAGCTGACATACTGTACAAAAGCTTTGAAAATACTGTGAGGGTGTATAATGCCCATTGCCACTAAAGAATGAGAGACATCTTAGCTTTTAGAGGAGAGAAAGCTGTAGAAATGTTAGGTGAAGTTCACAGACCTTTTCTTTGATACCATTTTGCATAGTTACAAACCTCAGCTGCCATACCTTGTAAATCTTGATGGAAGGTAACATCAGAGAAATCAGAGGTTCTCTGAAGTAGCAAATACTAAGGAACTATCTGGCCATCTGTACTGATGATGTCACCCTACATACAAGAATCTGGATTCCTACATGACAAACACACAAGGTTCAAGTGCAAACCAAAGGACTGCAGAAGAATGGATAGTTACTTGAGGTCGTGCATGACAACTGACCTGCAAGCAACTACGAGAAAACATGATACATGACAAACACACAAGGTTCAAGTGCAAACCAAAGGACTGCAAAAGAATGGATAGTTACTTGAGGTCGTGCATGACAACTGACCTGCAAACAACTACGAGAAAACATGAATAAGAAGCACAGGCAATTACAGAAAATGTGAGCAAGAAAGCAATGTTTCTATACAGAACCTAATCGTTATCAAGGTATACAAGCAGACTAGGCAAAGAGAAAGGAACCCAACAAGGGAACTTCTAGTACTGTCCCCATAACTCTTTTGATACTGTCAATCAGGGAACTGCTCATCGTTGCTCCAAATATCCATTTTGCACATGAACGCACAAACAAATTATACATTTTTGCTTATGTTCTTGAAGGAACCCAACATTTGAAGGAGCCGACATGGAATTCTCTCTCTCGTACCTACATGGATTCTCCTATATTTTCTCTGTATCCCTTGTTGTGTAGGAGAAGTTTTCATTTGCGACCTCCATCTTTCGCAAATGTAATTTCTAAGTTGGTGTTCTGGAAAGCTTCTGAACCAATCTGAAATTGTAGCATTGTGCCATCTTCTATGTAATGGGCCATTTATATGAATGAAATTTTCAGTTGATTAGCTTGGACTGATCTGAAAGTTTCCAGGGTGAATAGATTAATCATTGCTTATACGGGACAGATTCAAAAGGTTGTAAACCTTTGTAATTCCACATGAAATATCAGTGGCATTTGATGGTGCTTAAAAATTTTGCACAGGCCTCTGCTTTTTGGAAATGCATGCGATCTTCTGAAGGAGAGGATGATGATGATGACTCAGCAGCATTGGCTGCTGTTGCTTGCCTCAGAGCGATTAGCACAATTCTTGAGTCCATAAGCAAGCTACCTGATCTTTTCCCTCAACTGGAGCCTATTTTACTTCCCATTTTACAACGCATGTTGTCAACAGATGGGCAAGGTAGATAATTTTTATTATGTACATCATATGTGGGGCTATTTGAGTCACATCCTAATAGATCAAGTTGTCATTCATGTTCTCAGATATTTTTGAGGAGCTTTTGGAGATTGTTTCTTACTTAACTTATATTTCACCGACTATCTCATTGGGTTTGTGGAGTTTGTGGGTTCCAATGGTTTCTGCATTGGATGAATGGGCTATTGATTTTTTTGAGAGTAAGCTCTCCAAATTATTGGGATTTTTATGTTGGCTAGTTCTTGTTTACAAAACGTAAGCAAAGAGACTCTTTTTTTTTTTTTGGTTATTTCCTGTGCATATAGATATTCTTGTTCCATTGGATAACTATATTTCTAGGAGTACAGAACATTTCCTTACCTGTAAGGAACCAAATTACCAGCAAAGCCTCTTCAAATTAATATCTCGTGTAAGCAATGATGTTATGGATTCTCTGCTTATGGTTACTGTTTCACATTTGATACTTACATTTTGGAAGGTTGCGGTTGTTTTCTCAGGTTTTTGTGGATAATAATTTTGAAGATCATGATATAGAGCCTGCACCAAAGCTTATTGAAGCTGTGCTGCAAAATTGCAGAGACAGAGTAGATGAATGGGTTGAACCATATCTGAAGATCTCCATAGAGAGACTAAGAAGGACTCAGAAGGGCTACTTGAAAGATTTACTGGTTGGAGTGGTACGCTGGTTTTGCCCTGTACTATGGATGACAAAATAACTAATGTAGCCTTTATGTCTGCAACATTATCATTCTCCAACTTCACTTACGGTTGAGCTATTACTTGTCTTTAAATGTGCACATGGTAAACTGACCATGTATGATTTCCTGCTTTCTTTCATGTATGCATCTATGTATATTATGCGCATTTTTAAGATTACTGGTCATGTGATGGGTTTTGGTCCATTTCATTATTTTGAAAATGGCTTTAGGTGCAACATGAATGGGCTATTTGTAGGTAAATGTTGCTAGTTCAACACAATTCACAGATTGGAGGGACCTAGGGGCCGTTATGCAACAACCTCCCACTTAAAATGTTCTAGGTGACTCCTGAGTGACCCCCTCTCCTTGTAGAGAGTACCCTGGCAGTGCTTTACATAGGCTCTTGTCTGTCCAATCCACAGGTGTTTGATTTCGACTTCCAAGTGAAGTGGCTGGGATGACTTATACCTCCCACTTAAAATGTTCTAGGTGACTCCTGAGTGACCCCCTCTCCTTGTAGAGAGTACCCTGGCAGTGCTTTACATAGGCTCTTGTCTGTCCAATCCACAGGTGTTTGATTTCGACTTCCAAGTGAAGTGGCTGGGATGACTTGAGAAATCCAAGCTTTAATTTTGAGTCCTTGTTTATCATGTTAAAATTTTGATGTTTCTGTAGCGTGAAGCTCTCGTTAGCTCTTCTAGGGCACTTTTGTAGTAGTGCTCTTCAAAAACATATAATAGATCATAATATTAGCCAAAGGAGTTCCACTTGATGGTGATCTCTATATGTTTGGCACTCCCAATCCATGAGAAATGCCTGAGCCGAATGCCACCATAGCACTCCAAGAAAGGCTGTTGGCTGAAGTAATTCTCTTGTTAAAGACATCATTAGATTGGTCAAAGTGTCTGATCAGAGCCAAACGATTCACGCATGCTCTTTTGTGACTGTTGGAGTTCAAGGTATGTGGGAGCACATGAACAAGACAAGGAAGAAGAAGAAGCTTGGAGCATAACTCAATATTGAATGTATTATCAAGTGAATGTACAAAGATAAGTGGCCCGTTAGGGTTATAGACATATATACAAGCCGGCGGGGAAAACCCCCTAAAGAGGGAAAATGTGCGTCTGCAGTCCTAAGTGTGTTCACACACATCGCTACTGAAGTATATCAACAAATCCCCCTTGGGAGTGATGCGGTGAAGAAGGAGATAACACTCATGTAGAAGGAAGTGCTGAGATATGTGGAAAGAAATCAATCCACAAAAGAAAGTAAGCCCAAAGCTTTGCAGAAAGCTTCAAACTTCTCCCTAGGCAAAGCTTTTGTGAAGAGGTTTGCAATATTATCTTGTGTAAGCACATAAGCTAAACTGATTTCTCCAATAGAGGACCTCTCCCGAACATAATGGTAGTGCATCTCAATGTGCTTTGTGCGAGCATGGAACACAGTGTTCCTCACAACTTCCAATGTGCTCTGACTCTTAGTAAAGATGGTGGTGGAAGAAGATTGACCAACATCCAAATCAGCCAAAAGGAGTATGAGCCACACACACTCACAGATCGTTCTGAAAGCAAGCTTCCCAGTACCCACTCTCACAACTAGAAGTGGCCGCAGTAGGTTGCTTCTTGCTCAACCAAGATATACATGAGCTACCAAGCATGAAGCAAAAACCACTGGTGGACACATGAGTGTCATAGCAACCAACCCAGTTTGAATTAGGAAAAACATGTAAATTTGGCGATAATGATCCCTTGGGATAAAAGAATCCAAGTATACCACTCAAGTAGCGAAAGACATGCTTAACTGCCTTCTAATGCTTGATGCCTGGGTAATGCATAAACCTGCTCATATGAGAGACAACAATCTGAACATGAGGCCAAGTTATGCATGAGTAAATCAAGCATCCAACAACTTGTTGATAGAGAATATTGAATGCATCTCCAATGACATGAAGATGCAACCATAAACTTGTTTCCATGGGAGTTGCAATAGGTTTATAATCTTCAAGGCCAAAACATTGCAATAATTTTCAATGTATTTTGCTTGATAGAAAGCTATTCCTCCATGAACTTGCATAAATTGAATGCCCAAATAATAATGCAAATGCCCCAAATCTGAGATCTCAAAAGAGGCATGCAAATCAGCCTTAGACTCAACAATATGGTTCTTATTAGGACCAGTGAGCAGCATATAAACGTATACAACACTAATCAAAAGTACATCATCTTCATGGGTAACATGTAAGGTGCTCTCAGTTGGATTGTTCTCAAAGCCATCTTTTAGCAAATAGGCATGTATTTTCTCATACCAATCACGTTGTGATTGCTTCAAACCATATAATGCCTTTTTCAACATGCCCTTTTTGCACAAAACCACGAGGTTGAAATACATATACTTCTTCATGTAAGTCACCATTTAGAAATGTAGTTTTAATGTCCAACTTATGTACATTCCAACCATGATGAGAAGCAAGTGCATAAATGCTACGGATAGTGGTCATTCGGCATGTGGGAGAAAAGGCACTCATTAAAATTAGTGTCTCTCTTTAGCATAATCTTTAGCACCAAGACTAGCTTTATAGCTGTCAACTGTTCCATCATTTTTACGTTTCAGCTTGTATGCCCATTTAGTACCAATGGCTTTTTTGCTTGGAGGCGAATCACATATAGACCAGGTATCATTCTTCATGATAGCATCATATTTTGATTGCATAGCAACCATCCAATTTTTCGAATTTTGTGTTTTATCAAAGAAACAATTTTCATTCTCATTAGAAAGACTAGAGATAGCCATTGCACAACAAGTTGATGCAAAGCAAGCACTATGGGAGCTTGAAGGAGTATGATATGACAAAGGTGCATCTAATTTGCTCTCTTTAAAGTTTGCACTCTCATCAACAAGTGCATCATGTAAATTTGCATGAGAAATGGAATGATCGGCATCATCATTTCAAACTTGTAAAGGTTCCGAAACTCTTTCCTTGGGATGAGCACTTGATTGTCCACCTGTAAAAAGAGGAAGCAAAGTGTCATACACATCTTTAGAGCTAATTGTTCTTTCTTTGGTACATGAAAGTATGGGCTGAATTGAATCTTCCATAAAGAAAATATCACGA